>CM028353.1:54077043-54677043 GCA_016618105.1 Dendrobium huoshanense
AACTTTGTCTCATGCTTTAATTTATCTTTTTCTATAATACAATTTATTTTTCTTTGATGAAGAGCTTCATTTGGTGTAAAAATCTTTAAAAAAATTATTAAATATATTTAACTGTGGCATTGCTATCAACTAATAGATTCTTTTACTTAAAAAATTTTAATTCTAGCAATAAATTTTACAAGCAATACACTCTAGTTATACAACTTATTAACACTGAGAAAAAAACAATCATTAAATATGAGAACAAAAGCATAATAGTAGTCGTGACATCGAGGCATATAGAGGTAACAAGAAGAATGTATGTGATGGTCACATCAAATTTCCCTAAATTATTATTGGGCACTATGATAAACAACCAAAAAGATAATAAAATATAAAAGGAGCAGATAACTCGAAGAATATACCCAAATATAGAGTGATTTCTAATATCCTTAGTGTAAAACTCATCATGGGCATAATTAAGCTCCATTCTCATCTACGTTAAAACCTTCTTTCTTGTCATTTCTTTTATCATTTCGATATACAACTCTAAGTGTAGAATAAGATAGATGAAGAAAGTTATGCAAAAACAATATAATTAAAAAGCTTGATTGAATGAGTTCAAATTTGATAGTCTTCTATCAGAGGAGCTAATGGAGCTATGAAAGCCTTTAACACTAGCTACGTATAATGAGTAAAAGCATTTTAAATATTTAATGATTGCCACGAAAAATATCAAGAGGGTGGTGGGAGTAAGCGTGTGTTTGGAAGGGGTCGCAAGAGGACATAGAATGTAATGATAAGCTCATAGCCAATTTTAAGAAGATGGTGAGCCCAAAGCTCATTATCTTCCATGGAGTAGGCTGTGATTGTAAAAACCCAAAAATCTTTTGTGGGAAAATAAATGTCAGGTAAATTTGGTGTGCTCTCCTATTTTAAGATGGAATACTAAATTAAGAATAAAATACTATCTTAAGACACAAACATAATATTCTACAAGGGATTCAATGTCAAAATAAAGTTTTAAAACATGTCATTCTATAATCAAATACAATTCAATGAATAACAAGTCATGTCTAAAGATGAATATGAGATTCTATAAAACGTGTTTGAAAAGATAAATGAGTTTTAAAAAATTGACCATTCTTACAATCGGATGCAATAATAAAAATATTATATCATATCATATTCTATAAAGAATCTGAAAGTATAAATGTATTTTGAAAAATATGTCATTTCTAAGATCAAATATAACAAGGAGAATATTATATCATCTAGAGAGACAATAATGATATTCTACTAATGTATTTCTAAATAGAAATGGTTTTGGAAAAATAATCTACATTTTCATATATTTTTCCCCTATTTTATAAGATAAAGTAGGGTTTATTTTAATCTTGAGTTCTCAATTCCCTATAAGGGCAATCTCTTATGGTTAATTACATCTTTAGTGGGATATATCTAAGAAGACTCTCTATTAAAGTAGTATTTTTGTACTCTTTGATTACAAGATTGGCGATAATGATATAAATTAGAATTTATCAAAGGAGAGCTCAATATTGAACATTTCTTAAAGAGTTAAAGAAGAAAGGAAGGGGTACCAAATTTTGAAAAGTTCAATGGCAACTCCGGCCTATCCTATGTTAGGCTTTATAATTTAGGATGAAATTTATTGTTTAAATTGATATTTTATTAAAAAGGTGGGATTATATTATGGGAGGATGAGGACTTGATGATTTTTGGTCAGTCTCAAAAGCTAGAGCTAAGGTTAACCATTACAAGTTACTGATTCAAATCTAGTCTAAATATATACAAGATAATGAAATGAGACTTATATCTTTGACCCTCTAAAAAAAGTTTTTTGAATGCCCAACTCTTCTGGACATATACTCATGTCTGGAAAGGAATTAACATATGCAACTCCTCTTAATCGCTTTAAATTCATAACTCAAATCTTTATGAAGATAAGTAAGCCGTTATTTATTTAGAAATGAGACCGATAACTAAAATAAAATCTTAAATAGTCTCAATCCATGAAGGTAGGTTATGTTTTTAAACTAATGAAATTAAAATTTTATTTTTAAATTAGTTTTTAACGCAATGCATGCTAATTCACTCTTCTGCAAAAAATCAAAATGTGAATTTTTAAAAAGGCTTAAAAATATGTTTTATGTTTATGATGAGCTTTACACCAAGGATATTATAAATCATTTTAGATTTGGGTATACTCTTCGAGTTCTCTGCTCCTTTTATATTTTCTTGCCTTTTCGATTATTTCTTATAGTGCTTAATGATGATTTTGGGAAATTTGATGTGACCATCACATATATTCTTCTTGTGACCTCTATATGCCTCGATGTAGTGATTACTATTATACTTGTGTTCTCAAATTTGATGATTATTTCTCTCTTCAATGTTAATAGGTTGAGCAACTAGAGTGTATTTCTTGTCAAACACATTGTTAGAATTAAATTTTTTTTGGAATAAAATAATTTATTGGTTGATAGAAATGTCACAATTGAATATACTCAATAATTTCTTAAAGATTTTTGCATCAAAATGAAGCTCTTCATCAAAGAATAATACATTGGATTATAGAAAAAGTTAAGATTAAAGCATGAAATAAAGTTGTATATAAGATGAAAAACTACAGTAAATGAGTTTTTTACCTTACAGGAGCATCAATTAGCATATGCAACCGAGGAGATTATGAAAATCATTGTTTTATATGTGCAAAAAAGTTTAATAGTAATCTATGTTGATTAGGCTATCCCAGAATATGTTCAACATTTGAAATTCAACAAATTGACAGACTTCTATACTCTCTGACAAGTAATAGATTGGGATATTCTAATGCTTGTTAAGCTTTTAGAAGAGTTGTTACATGATCAACAAATTTTTATATGGCACACGTCACTGAGATTTGCTTTTATCAAAATCCAGTGTCTCTAAATCTGTTGCACTCTCATCAAAGAGAGTTGGAGAAGAGGAAAGCATATCAAGAGTAAAAAGAAAATGCTAAAAAATAATTTTATAAGCACTTATCCAATTACATTATACTTAAAGTGCAGATGCGATCAGAAATGATGTCTACCAAAGTAAGAGAAAGCCTAGTGTTGTTCTATCATGCATTTAATGACATGGTTCAACACATTTGCAACCACAAAATTTAAAATATAGAAGTTTACGAGGAGTGCAGAAAGATATTGACTATTCTATTTTGTAGAATAAAATTTTTAGTTATCATTACACGAGCGCTTGCTTAAGTGATGCTTATAATTAAGGAAGAAGAGAGATGACAAGTCTTAACTATAACATGTGTTGAACTTGTAATGAAAGTGACAAGAAATTTAATTGAGATCGTGCATGTGAAGTTGTTGAATAGTGGAGGTGAGCTTCTAACTTTCATATGGATTTAAACAAACATGTGGAGATTGATGATATTTTTTGATATTATTGTTGGTAACCCAAAAAATTATCTTATGATGATCGAAGAGCTTTTATTAAAGATCAAACTTCATCTACATAATAGATCATATGTCTATCAAAAGTTTAATTCAAAATATTTAATTATTATGGATCAAAGCAATATATGTATGATGTTATTTTTTATTTTATGTGTTTTTTTAAAAAATAATCTATATTGTGTAGTATTGCATTGTATTATTATATCTTTTGATCATAACTTACTTATTAACCTTTTCTTTTAGTGAGGGGGAAAATAATTTACATATTATATTTTATCCCTTCACACCAATATTGATTTGTTATCATTAAATAAAAAAGATTACGGAATATACACCTATGTGTAGCTCTCAATTTTGATTTTGTGATAATAAATTATTTGTAGTGCAATCTAATATTTGCTAATTATTATCTATAAGTTAATCAAGTCACGATAACCATTAAGATAATTTACATATTAATCCAGCTATAACACTCATTAGAATGATCCTAATGACTCACTAAATAGTCTACAAAATTATCTATTAGTTGTACCTCAATTTACATGAGCACAACAATTAAAACGACAACAAAACTACAGCTGTTACCTATTATCTAAGGTAAAAAACCAACAGTCAAATTTAAGTTATGTCAAATTATATTACTACTCATTAGTTAATTACATATACTGTTTAGTATCATAATCTAAAATATTGTTGAGAGCTATAGTTTTACTACTCCGAATAAAAAATAGACCCGTTGACATTCTATTAAGGGTTACTAGATAGAACTTTTGTAGATAACTAATTTACAACCCTTCAAATTGCTAAGCATTAATTTTATTGTAATTCACTTATTTTGGTGTTTATATTATAAGTTATGTCAAATTATATCATTGAACAACTTATTAAAATTTACTAAATTACAATACTCGGTAGAACTGACAGACAAATAATGCATTTATTTATAAAAATAATACAAAATGATCCTTGTGGTAGTGGTACAGTCATTACTAATATAATCGTATATGACAAATTAATAGCTAGCTGTCCCATAACTGGAGCAGCGCATGGAAACCGTAACGGCAAACTCAGACCATTGCCAATAAATTTTTACATGCAAAGGAAATCTTTATACGAAGAGAAAAAATATGAGAATGGCACAAGAGATAAAGTTTTACATGATCTGGAGAACTACTGACTTATAAACTTAACACCTTTTGAACGAAACAACAAACACATGGAACACAAGGAGCTTCTATATATCATTGTTTTCCATTTGCAAAGACGCTCGCATTTATGACTAGAGGAAATCAATAAAGCAGCGGGCTTCATGTTCAATCACCGCTGATTAGGTATCCCAGCATTTAATCAACTTTTAAAGGGGATATCAATTATGCTGCATCTCTGCTGAACTCTGCTTCAGCTGGAAGCAATAATCTCTACATTCTCATAGGCTCTCAAAAATCAAATATGGATAAGAAAGCATATTGAGAGCAAAGAGAAGGGGCTCGATGATGAAATCGTGCGAGTATTTGTAAAGCTACATAATGCACCAAGTGTTGATGTCGCCATAGAAGATGTCTACCATAAGAAGGAACAATTATTACATCCGGTGACCGGACGTAGCTCTACGTTCGGTCACCACTGAGTTACTCGGTATTGCTAGGTATTGCTTGGCAATAACGAGAAATACCGCTTTGTGAAGACCAATACTGAGTAATACCGAGCAATACCGAGTAATACCGAGTTTTTCTAAAAAAAACTCGGTATTGTTCTGTATTGCTCGGTATTTATCTTCATATAATGGTATTTCTCGTTATTGCCAAGCAAAATTAACAAATACGTGATTTTGTGCATTCTACGTGGCACGATCTCAGTGCCGGTCGAACCTAGCTCTACTTCCGTTCACCGGACCAAATAAAAGTTCCATAAGAAGAGCGAGCTTGGTGGTATTCTAGAATGTTGCTGATGATATTGTTCAATTTACTCACAGGAGAAAGGATGATGATCGTCATTTGGTGATGCCAAATGCAAAAGTTGAGACTAATGTCTTGATCATGCTGACAACAATATCGCCATAAAGAAAAGACATACAAAGATTGATGAGTCTTTCATGCTAGACGAGCATTTCTAGTATGAATAACAATTAGTGATAGAAATTTTATTATAGATCTCAATTGATTGCACCTCATGTCTATGACTACAGTTTCATTTGGGATAGATTTTTACCATTATTTTTTTGTTGTTTTCATGAAATTTTTGTATTAAAAAGTTGTTGTTGAAAGTAGCAATTAAGTTGTCCCAAATGAAGCCTAAACTAAAGTAGTGCAACTATAATGTTTTTGTAAGTATATGCACTTATTTAATGTTTATGACCAAATATCTCGATTTATAGTGTACGCTTAAAATTATCAGCAGAATTCAAACCTACTTTTTATCGTAAACTTTTTAATAGCGCTAACAACTTCTCATATTTCTTACATATTTTTTATAGATTTGCAAGCGAAGTTGAATTTGAATTTATTATTATTATTTAATTCACAACAAGCAGTAAACTTTCCTTTCAATGAAAATTTACATAGCCTAAACATAGGTTTTAAATAATTTTCTTACTATTTTATTTTTCAGTCTACAATCATTTATACTTGATTTAAAAGAAATTTCTGCGCTATAAAACTACCTTTTACAATAGCTCCCAAGAAAGTTAATTTCTCCAAAACAATTTTGCAACCACTTTTACAAAAAAGATGAACTTATCTAAAGCATACTTTAAAGGACCGTTTGGGATGACTGCAATTTTTTGTAAAGATGATGGTAAGAATATTGTTAAGAAAAATATATATATTTCTAAAGTTGTTGTAGAAATTAGCTTCCAAATAAAAAAATTTCTTAGAAGTGGTGAAAAATTAGTAATCAAATAGAAATTATGAGAAGCTATCCCAAATGAAGTTTAAGCTCAAAGCTCTAAGTTGATTAAAAATATTGAATGTTATTGCAACTTTTATTAACTGTCTCATCATTATCTCTTTATTTATTATATATCATTTTCAAAGTGAGTGAGTTCTATATATATCTAACTTATCATGTATATGCATTGATCATAAATTTGTTTGTGAATGTGCATTAAATTTGCTAGCGATTAGGAGCACAACTATATGATTCTTCAATTTGGGAGCTCTTAGTCACATATAGGGGAGTAAATGTTTAGTTATAATTTCTTGGTGTGTTATTTCGGTCATTTTAACAAAAATTGGTAAACCCTTCATCTGGTTATGTTGATTCTCTTGATGATATAAGTTTATTTTAGAATATCAAGTATTTTAATGAAATTAAAATATAATAATTTAAGCTTATTGAACTACTCATGATATTGAGACACTCTCATTTTGAGCAAAATGAAATAATATTTGAAGATGATTTTGTCCCTAAAGCAATATTTTACCTTTTTCAAATATTCTTTATTTGCTTGATTTAGGATTATTATATCTACAAAAAAATTGCCATGATTGGCCCAAATCTCGAGACAAAATTTTAATTGAAATTTTTTTAAATTACATTCATGTTCATCTAAATTTTTATTTCAGCAGACTTAAACTAGAACTAAATATCTCGACATAGCAAACCCAACAATATCATAAGTGGTCAATCCAAGCATGGCTGAGATTAAGTCAATCACTAGAAGCATAATTAAAAACTTCAGATATTAATTGGATAATAAAATAATCTTCAAAATTATAATGCTTATAGACAAATCGAGTGGCTCGACATGATGGATCCAGTGAGCCCAAGATCACTCAATTCAAATATTGTTAAGGCACTCTATTTATGAGCAAATAATTTATGATTCAAGAAATCTATATGGACCATACGATGTAGTGTTTTGGATTGACCAAATTTGCAAATACCCCTCTCAAAAAATTACCTTGATCGGGAACAAATCTCGAGGCAAAATCAAGTTGGAAATTTCAAAAATTAAATAGGAGAGCATCCGAACTTCAATTTCATCAAACTTATAGTCAAATTGAGCATCTCAAAAATATGAACCCGACGACACTAATTTCACTCAATCCGAGCTCAAATGAGACCAAATCAAAGACCCGAAGTGCATTTGGAAGGTTCAATCTATAACTTGGCTTACCACATAGTTTCCAAACGTGATGTGCTTATAGTCGAATCTAGAGGCTCAACGAGACGAATCCAACGAGCCTAAGATCAGTAAATTTTGATATCATTATGACATTCAAAAGTCCAATAAATGATCCATAATCAAAGAATTTATCATCGGTCATCCATTCAAACCACTCCCAATTTAGCCTTGATATTCCTCCTATTTACTGGTCATGCCACTCATAGAAACCTATAAATAGACCTTTCATTCTTCATTGAGATGGGGAGAAAAAAGGGACCCCAAGCAAGAAGGAAGAAAGAAGGAAGTAGAGAAACTTAATTTCTCTTGCCACCAAGCTCCTCCTCGACTTCCTCCCGGCCACTGACCGATGTTGGATTTCATCATGTCACCGAATTTTCGTCGAATTCCTACCCGATACTGACTTCTACCCATCGCCGGATTTATACCGCACCTAATCTTTTTCCCCTTTGTCGGACTTCTGCCCAACATCGTACTTCAGTCTGACGCCAAACTTTCATCAGTAGCTAGATTTTTACCCATCGTCAGACTTTTGCTAAACTTCTACCAGACACCGAACATCTAACTATTTCAGATTTTTACCCGACGTCAGCTTCTGCTAGTCGTTAGGCTACCGCTAGTCACTAGTCTATTGTCAAATTTCTATCTGATGCTGAACTTCCATCCATCGCCAGACTTTTTCCCTTCACCAGACTTTTGTCGGACTTCTACCCAGCATCGAACTTCAGCCTGTAGACGGACTTCTGCCCGTTTTCAGACTTCTGCCCATCACCAATCTTTCGTCAAACTTCTACCCAACACTGAACTTTCGCCTGTCGTCGGACTTCTGCCCATCGCCGGACTTTTGTCGGACTTCTACCCAACACATAACTTTCTCTCGTCGTCATATTTTTGCCCATCGTTGGACTTTCATTAGACTTCTATCCGATATCGAACTTCCATCCGTCACCAAATTTCTACTTGATGCTAGACTTTCTCCTGTCAATGGTCCTTCCAACCTTCATTGTCAGATAACAATTTTTTTGACCTCTGTCTCCTGTTGACTACGGTCATTCCGACCTCGGCGAACCAACATCTTTACAAGCAATTAAATGAATCATTCAACCATAATCATCTCCATGAAATAGAAAATAAGTCAATTCTTCCAAGTAAACTATAAACTTGCTACAATATTTAGGAAGAATAAAACCCCTAATCCATATTACAAATAAAGAAATTGAGAAATTGTTGTTTACCAGCAAAAGACAGGATCTTAGCTTTCCACCCAACAAGCAAATTAGTTATTTTATTTAGCAATGGTTGGAAATCAAAAGAAGTAAACCTTTTAATAGATACAGGTAAACTAAGATATTTCAAAGTGTTATGAGAAATTGATATATTCAAAATATGACAAATATTGTCAGCCACATAAGCACCTTTGGAGAAGAAAGCCAAACTTTTATTCTGATTAACGAAAAGACTAGAACAAATAAAAAAATGCTCCAATATTTTCTTTAACCTCTCAGCATTAAGAATAGAGGCTTTACCAAAAACCAAAACATTATTTTCATAAAAATGGTGAGAAATGAAATTATAATCAATATCCATACCTCAAATTGAATAGCAGTGGACTCATCATCTAACAAATTAGATAAGGCACCCATAATAATGCAAAATAAATATGGAGAAAGGGGACATCCTTATTAAAGACATGAGGATGAACTATAAGAATCATCTAAAGTACCATTAAAAGGAAAAAAAATCCTCAATACAACCCTTAATCCAAGAAATGAAAAAGGCTAGGAAAACCTTTCTAAGCCATTCTTTATAAAAGAAAATCTTTGGATACTGTATCAAAGGCCTTATGAATATAAAGCTTTGCACAAAAAAAAGTACTTATCTTTAGCATTATAATTAAAGTTCCTCAACAGTTCAAAAGGTAGTAAAATACTATTTGAAGAAATCATTTTTTTAAACAAACCTAACCTAACTAAGATGAATAATAAATGGCATAATAAGTTTCAACAGACTAGCCAAGATTTTGGAAACAATTTTATAAAGTAATATTATAAAGAAATATGCCTATATTCTATAATTAGAAAAAAGTGTAATAACAGAAGATTTTGCTGGATTAGGCATGTGACAAGAAGAAAAAAGTACAAAATTGCTTTACAGAAAATAGAACCAACAATCTCCTAAGAATTCTTAAAAAAATCAAAAGTAAAATCATTTGGTATAGGGGCAAAGGAGGAGGAAGAAGAAAAAATAACCTTCTTTATTCCTTCAATAGAAATAGGATCTGTTGAGGAATGAAGAATATTAGCAAGAATGAGTATATCAACAGAAATAGAATAAGAGGTTAAAAGAGCAAGCTTTGGAGTACTAAAAAACCTTTTAAAACACTAAGCAAAAGCAGCAAAAATATCGTTAGGATTTGATACCACCCTCTTAGAACTATGGATAATAAATGAGTTTTCTAAGAAAAACCAAGGACCGCCGTTCAAACTGGAACAAAGAATTAAGGACAAAAAAATTTAAGCAAGAAGTAGATATCATTCAAAGAAATCAGACTTAAATACCTTTTAACTTCCTAGCTTTTAACATAGTTGAATACAAAGCCTCATAAAAAAGGTCTCTTACTTAAAGAATAATTAAGGAAGATAAACGCCCTCCCTCCAAGCCTTGTTGCTTCTACTCTTACCAATAGAAGGTTCTTTCAAGATGGTGGAAGTTTGTGGATTGATGGAACACATAGAAGAAGGATGAACAATAGAACCAGAACCCAAACATGAACTGATTTATTGCTATAAATAACTTTAAAAAAAAAATCTTACAACAGAGACATTAATTTCCTTAGGAAGAGGAGAGACTTTATTAGTCAGAATACAAACATGTGCATAAGTAAGCCTTTTTTAATTAACCATAAAAGCATTTACACAATATGAACTACTACAAAACTAGCAATCTTAGAAATCCCCTCAAAGGTCCAACAAACTAACAACATAGCCTAGATTTTAATCTAAAGATGTATATAATAAAAATTCCATCATTTGGACGAAATAATGGGAACCAATCTTGGATATTAAATGGTTTATCAAAGAAAAACAATGGATTGCCTTCCAAACTGGAACAAAGCATTCAAGACAAAAAAATTTAAGCATGAAGAAGCCCTCGTTCAAAGAAAGCAGACTTAAATAACTTTTAATTTCCAAGCTTTTAACTAAGTCCAATGCAAAGCCTCATAAAAAGGTCTCTTACCAAAAGAATAATCAACCAACATAAATGCCCTCCCCCGAAGCCTTCCTGCTTCTACTCCTATCAAAAGAAGGTTCTTTCAAGATGATGGAAGTTTGTGGATTGATGGGGCACATAGAAGATGGATGAACGATAGAATCACAACCCAAACATGAAATGATTTCATTTCATAAACAACTTTAAAAAAAAATCCAACAACAACGACATTAATTTCCTTAGGAGGAGGAGAGACTTTATTAATCAGAACATAAACAGTTGCTTAAGTAAGCCTTTTTTAATCAGCCGTAAGAGCATTTACAACAATATGTGCTCCTACCAAACTAGTAATCTTCGAAATCCCCTCAAAGGTCCAACAAACTAACAGCATATACATGATTTTAATCCAAAGAGGTATATAATAAAAATTCCCACGTTTGGACGAAATAATGGAGACCAATCTTTGATAATAAATGTTTTTTCAAAGAAAAACATCGCACTACCGTCCAAATCGGAACAAAATTTTAAGACAAAAATATTTAAGCAAGAAGAAGCCCTCGTTCAAAGAAAGAAGACTTAAATACCTTTTAACTTTTAAGCTTTTAACATAGTCAATCGCAAAGCCTCATAAAAAATCTCTTAGGTTAAGAATAATCAACCAACATAAACCCCCCTCCCCCCTCTCTCTCACACACACACACAAGCTTTTGATGCTGCAGAAACAACTTCATTATAAAAATTGAAATATTATCTTTAGGCAGAACTAAAGAAATTAAGAAATCTTTGGGAGGGAATGGAGAGTAGTCAAACGCCCCTTCCAATCCTTCAAATCAAAGGAAAAACTTTCGGGTGAGGAATCCGGATGAGATGCCAGCTTTAGCGGAGGAAAATCCAGAGATTGATTTATAAAGAGAAGAAAAAAAAATGGAAGAAAGGAGGCCCAAAGAACAATCTCCCAACAGTAGAAAGAATGAAACCCCTAATACCTTAGGGTTCGCACGAAACCCTAGCAAAGCAAAGATGCCTTTCATACCCATTTTTGAACAAAGTAAACATCATGTCGATCAGTTAAGGTTATGTTTTTTTTTTTTTTTTGGAAATTTTGGAGTTAAGGTTATGTAAAAGTTATGGATTATCGTGGAACTAAACTATTCAACAGAGTATGACATGACATCCATTTCATTTGGCATCTCGGTGCTCCATCCTTACAAATTTAAAGCCAGCTCTTCGAGTTTCCATTAACGGTCAAATGCTCATCTCTCAGTTATTAATTATTATTGCGCATTTTCTAAGAGCTCTAACTAGGTGAGAATATATATATATATATATATATATATATATATATATATATATATATATATATATATATATATATATATATATATATATATAGAAGCAAGCATTCAGTTTTTGCTTTCGCCTCTCGTCGTCACCCGCCATCACCATCCATCACTAGGCATTATCAATCACCGCCACTTAGCACTCAAACTTCATTTCGGATAGTTTTTTATTATTATTTTTTCACTATTTTAAAAGAAATTGTAAAAAAATTGAAATAGAAAATAATAAAAAAGTCATCCCAAATGAAATTTCTATTGATGAGTTTTATAAGTCATTAGTTTCAGAGTACTCTCAATTGATGAGTTTATGCATTATGTAAAAAAAATTTAAGTTAGTTTTTTAATAATATGTGTCATGAAATAATCTTTTGACAAAAATTTTTTTTTATTAAAAGAAAAATTTGCACACACACCTTCAACAATCTTAAATTTTCACAGCAAAATTATCAAGTAGCTTTCAATATGAAAAGATATATATATTTTTTAAAAAAAATTTATGTGATTTTAAAATTAATGTAATCAAAATAAATATTAAAATTTAAATATTATATATTATATAAATACTGAAAATTGATGTCATATGTACGGATGCCAATATTTGACACGACCCGAAAGTCCGATCAGAACCCAATCCAAAAATTTCGGGTTAGGGACAACCTGTTTGATAGACGGGTAGAGTTCAGGTTCCAAAAATCGACCCATTTGAAAAATCATGTAAGGATCGAGTCAACCCACTAACCCGAAATGACCCGGATCTGACCCAAATCCCCTGCCCTGACCCGATTGCTCTGCTAGTTTGCTTGCATTCGCACAAGCGTGGTCCTACCATTCTTCGCCAATTCGCCCCCTTCGACGACGTTCCTTCCGATTGGGTTATAAGTCACGACAGTTGAGAGCCTTAGCTTGTCGTTTGGTTCCAACGCCCCCTTAGACGACGTTCCTTCTGGCCAGAAGTCACGATAGCTAAGCTCTCTGTTCGGTTCCAAATGCCTCCTTCGACAGCATTCCTTCCCGTTGGAAGTCACACATTTTATAAAATAGTTGGGTTCGGGTTTGGTCAACTAGTGTCGGGTCAGTTCCAGGTTGGACCCGAACCCGGCCCGTGGTCCGATTTTGACAGTTCTAGAGATATATGTAAATCCCCAATTAACTTGTCAAATTAGGGTGAATTATTATGTGCAGATATGGACGTTGTTCGGAGGCGAATCAGAACGCGCTATGCCACCCATTTTCTCTGTATCACAGTTGTATACTATTATGTACCGGATGATGTAACGTGTTCTGATTGGCCTTCAAATGATCCAGTGTTTGCACAGAATAATTTCTCGAAATTAGAAACTGGCGGTTGAGATTGAGCTCGCATGGGAGAAGGAGCATCGCTGGGCCTCTTTGAAACTGGAAGCGCTTATCCACCGCCCTCTATTACTTTCCTATCGGTGCTTTCCAGGCTTCTCTGATCTTTCCGCCTTCTTCTCCTTCTCTACTTATTATTGGCGGGCTTCTGGTGTTTTCCCAGCCTTCTCCGACGCGTTCACCATCTTCTCCTTCTCTACTACTCATAAGCGGGATTCCTATGCTTTCTCGGTCTTCTCCAATGCTTCATCCTTCTACTTCTAATCTATGGGCTTCTTAGCGGTGGGTTTCTTTTCTGCAGAACTTTTCTCAAATCTATCCTACGTTTGCAATTTTTTCTGCTCACGCTATTTTGACACAATTTTTTTGCTTAGCAAACAATAGTTTGGAAAGACCACTATTGGCCTAGTTACACATATGAGATGATTATTGCTAATGCAGTATTCATGCAAGATCTTTTTTTTTTTTTTTTTTGATAATAATTCAGATAAACATTTTAATAAATAATAAAAAAAATAAATTATGATACTCCCTAAAATTTCTTATAAAATTTAAAAAATATATTCATATTAAATTTAATTCAAAATATGTTGAATATTTTTATCATCTAAATTCTCATTAGTTCATCATCAATTTTTTTTTCATTCTAATTTTCTTATAAATTGATGATCAACAATAAGCAATGGACATCATAAAAAAGTACAGACAGTGGCGGAGCCAGAAATTTTATTCAAAGGAGGCCTAAATTAACTACTTCAGAAAAATCACTCATTACTGATAGAATTTTTCGGCTGTCAATTTTCTATCAATTTTTTGACGCTCAATTATCCGTTGGTCAATTTAATAGAGCCAAAAGGAGCTATAAGATCAAAGTTAAGGATGCAAATAACATGGCGAGAGAGGAGCAAAAGGGAAAACGAAAGTCGTGCTCGAGGTTGTGAGTTGTGAGAGAGGAGCAAAAGGGAAATCGAAATAGGCAGTTTGGGTCGAGGGAAAGCAATGAAGCCATTTAGGAGCGGTCTCTGGTTGGTCGAGTGATATGATATTATTGCCAGATTAAAAATTTTATAAGAAAATTATTGTAAAAATTAATAAGAAAACTATTTTGAACAAAGAATAAAGCATATTCTTGCATGTTAAATCATGGAATTGTTATGTATTATTTTTTATAAAAAATAATGATAATTTTTTAATGTAAATTGATCCTCCACACTTAAATTTGCTTTAAAATGAGTGCAAAATATAAAAAATTTAATTAAATGTATATTACACATATATCAAAATAAATACAATACTTTTAAGATCTATTTTGACCAAAAATAATTGATAAAAAAATACTATAACTATTTTTTTTAATATAATACATGTAATAAAAATGGTGATTGAATAATTATGCCTCAATTTCTTACTTTTCTTATAAAATTTTTTCTTTAAGCTCTAATATCACATGCAGCAAAAAAAATTTTTTTAGAGAGGGCACGTGCCCCCCCCCCCCCCCCCCCCCCCCCCCCCCCCCCCCTTTAGAGGTATTGTGATGTTATTGTTTTGATTATGCTCAGTCTGTCCATCCAAATCATCCTTATCTTCCTTGTGCTCCTTAGAAAAAACTTTAGTTTTAAGATGGATGTGAATAATCTTATGGGATCGCTACTTCATCATCGGCTTGGTCGCCAACTTAGCTCTCGCCCAACTAAGAAATACCATGGATGATTCTTCCTTCACCATTGCTATTGTGGCATTTTTGGCTCCCTTTATTATCCTCCACCTCGATGACCCCAACATTATCACAGCTTACTTTATGGAATATAATGATCGAGCTTTGGGCCCACCATCTTCTCGACCTTGGCTAAGAGCTGTTAATTCCATATAGGTTGTTAAACCTAAGCTATTATCCCAAGGCTAATCTAGAGGATGAGTGAATTGATAATTTTAAAAATTCTTTTAGATTTTTTAAATAGAAAATTTATTTTGAAATTTATAAAAAGTTAATTAAGTTTCAAAATAAAACTTTTCAACCACAGTAAATAGATAGAGTGGTAGGCAGAGTACATTCATCCTTTCATACCCTCTAAGTGTAGGCAGAGTACATTTATCCTTTCACAACTTCTAAATATAGGTAGAGTACATTCATCTTTTCACACCCTCCAAGTGTTGACAGAGAATTGAATCTTCTCCAAAGATCTTCTCACGAGCAACTAGAAAGAAGAAAGGAAGAGTAAACCCCAAAATGACAAAGAGATCCTTACCTTTGAGTAATCTTGTAACCCTTCAAACTCCACTTGCAAGAAATCTCTCTCAAACACTTTCTCACACTCTCTCTTTCAATTGCCCTTGAAAAATCATGAAGACAATACTTTTTTCACGTTAGTTTTAGTGGACCTTTTATATCAAAGACACAAAAAATCATCTAAAAAATTGAAATTTATAATTTTGAGCATACATGATCGTATGTTCGTACGTATGAACAGTTTAAAAATTATTGCGTACGAACCTGTTGTGAATCAGTATGAAACTGTTCGTACACATCAATGTCCGATACGAACAGTTAAAAAATTTTCATGTTCGTTGGGATGAAAAGTTTGAATGAAAGGGACCCATCTAATTCGTACTCTAGAAGGTATGTGCGAATGATATATTGTACAGTATGATCAGTTATGTAAATTTTCAAATTCGTCAGCACGAACAGTCAGGATGAAAAGGGACCCGTCCATTTCGTACTCTAGAAGGCATGTATGAATGACATATCGTACAATATGATTAGTTTTATTAATTTTTATGTTCGTCGGAACGAACAGTCGAGACGAAAAGGGACCAATCCAATTCGTACTTTGGAAGGTATATATGAATGGTATATTGTACAATACGATGCATACTTAGAAAAATTTTCTACTTCATGTTCATTCGATTGCTCGAAGGAAAAATAACTGATTAGATCACCTCGTATGAAAGAAAATCGTACAATATGATCAATTTAAAAATTATAGATTTTAAACTTTAAAAATCTACTAAGAGAGAACAATATAAAATAATAAATCCTGAAGGCAATATCATTAAAAACCACCACCTGCAAAAGCAAAACCCTAACAAGAGAACATCAAAAGGCAAAAGAGCCCAACCTAATTGAACAAGCAAAAACTACGGAAAAAATAACCTCCACTAGCCACCTCTTATTGGTCCAACATCAAACAAACATAAAGCAACCATCCAGGATAAGAAACCTCACTATCCAAAAAACTGCCCCTAAAACCCCCTAGCAGAAATCAAATCAAGAACCCCACACCAAAACCCAAGATAAATAGAAAGTGATAAAAAAACCAATAACAAGCCATGAAGAGGAATAGCAGTGAGAAAGTAGCCAAAATAATATATAAACTTGCAACCAAAACCAAATTCAACACTATAAACCAAACCATATACAACATGGTTAAAAATTTCACCAAAACAATCACCAACAAGCAAAACCTTACTCCCAACAATCATAAGGAGACAACTTTAAAACAGTTAGTCATGGACCATAAGATGCAACTAGCAAATCCAACCAACACTACTAGAACAAACCCAACAACAAACCTAATTAATTGAAAACCAAAGAAAATCCAAGACCCAAGCCATTTTCTAAGATTCCAAACCCATCAAACAAACACAGAAATAATCTATGACCCTAACAAGTCTCAAAAAAAAAAAAAAAAAAAAAAAAAAAAAAAAAAAAAAAAAAAAAAAAAAAAAAAAAGAAGAAGAAGAAGAAGAAGAAGAAGAAGAAGAAGAAGAAGAAAACCACAAATACGTTGGAGTTAGCCATTCATAAACTAGCACTGAAAACCCGAAAGAACCACAACCTTTATAGCCAATACCTTCAACACAGGCAATATCCATTTCCCAAAAACATCAAATAGAAGAAATAAAACCAGCTAACCCACATCATAAAATAATGTAAAATGAAATTATCCTTACTGGCAAGGATTGATTACAAGTGGTATTTTTTTTGCCTTATCACTATTCCATTAATATTGTTTTTTAGACACTGAAGGAATTAAATTTCAAATTCATACTCAAAACCTACGTACAAGTTTTGAATTTAAAATTCATTAATCGATAGTCAAAACTCTCAACAAATAACCAACATATTAAGATGAACTACAACCCTCAAATATTTAACTAAAGCAGCATGGACTACAAACGGCAAAAGCACAACCTTAACAAATATTCCTTACACAAATTACAAAATAAATAGTTATTTCAGAACATCAAGAAAACCTTATCCCTCTGCAATAAGAGAGGTTGGCCAATCCCATTCCTCTTCGACGGGAAAATCACAAACAACACGCTGATCACGAACCCCGCCACCAATGGCACCGAACTGATCACCTTCTTCGGCGCTTTCGAGTGATAACATTCTACAACATCCCTATGGGACCCAGCAAAAATCACCAAGGCCGCAACAGACATCAGCGCGTGAAACAAGTCTTGCCATTTAAGTCTATAACTCGCCGGCTCACGAGGGCCTTTTCTTCTTGCGTTAAAGATCCATATCCCATACAGTGTTGCCACGCCAAAGCAAGCTCGTCCGGAGGCCGTGCGGAAGCTGTCCGTAATGGCAAAGAATGCACAGGAAGCAGCGCAGAGAAGGACGAAGGAAGCCATCAAGTAGCGGTTTAGGGAAGAGCAGTCGCCGTTGTTGGTGAGTAAGGGCGTGAAAATTGAGAAGGCGAGGATTGTGGCGGTGGGGAGGAGGACGTTGAGGCGGGCGGTGGCGCTGATGATGAGTTTAATGATTTGGAGGAGGTGGGATTCATTGGCGCCGGGTTCGTGACTACCCTCGTCGGGATCACGGGTGACCGACGAGGTTGCAGTGGTGGGACGTGGCTTCTTGATCAGGATTTCGCAGACATCGTCCTCCATCTTTTTTTACAGTTGGGAAATGAAAGGGAGTAGTTGGGTTTTGTGGAGCATCTTGAAGGCGTTTGGGGTGAGGATTCCTTGCCGCTGGGGCGGGAGGGCAAATGTAACGTGGTAATGAAGTCGGCCTCGTGCATTTTGCTTCTTGGTCACGGGTGAGGATTCCTTGCCGCTGCATTCTAATTTTGCTTTTCGTAAACTTCTTGTTAGGAATAGTTTTATGCGTAACTATTAAATTGTATATATTAATAAAAATAACATTTAAATAGTTTTATTTGTTATAACATCATTTATTTTGTAATAATTAGATAAAACAATCTATTTTAATATTTATGACTTGTCAAGATCTTCAAAAAAATATATGAATTTATTATATTTCAAGTGCTTGGATGCTAATTTTAAACATAAGAAATACTTTTGCTAGTTGTTGACCTCCGTTTTGGAGTTAGGAGAGGTCTTACATTCGGTGCTTCACCAATCTACTAGCATACCTTAATTTTAAGAAATTTTAATGCTTTCTAATGGGTAGATCCTTCCCGTCTTTCAGTCTTTGAAAGATTGCTTACTGAAGCTTAGAAGATTAATAAACCGGAATTCTGGAATCGTTAGAATATACTACACCACTGTTTATCTGAACTGGAAGAACTGGAATGAAGTTAAACATGGTAAATCTGCTTTACCATACTCTGTAGTAGCTGCAAATGCTCTATCTATGGCCATGTTCAATTCTAGTCCATATATAGATTGCTGGGGTACTAATCTCCTTCAGGAGTCTCCAAAAGCTTGGTGCCTTCCACCGATAGATTGGATTAAGATCAATGTGGATGCTTCATTACTCAGTTCAAATACTGCTGAAATCGGAGGGGTCTTCAGGGATCACAAAGGTAGGCTTATTCTTGCATTTGGGAAGAGTAAGCTTCACTGGGATATAGCTCAGTTAGAGCTGGAGGCGGTATGTACAGTGCGATACTTCATTCAGAGATGGATGCTTGAGTGCAAAGGAGTGGTTATTGAGAGTGACAACAGCAACATTATTACATTCATTCAAAATTCTTTAAAGAACAAGGTTTGGCATGTGGATAGGTGGCCGGACAAGGAGATTTACTTCTTGGATGAGTTTAATAAAGTGATCTTTCTTCATGTTCCTAGAAGTTGTAATAAAGTAGTTAATCAATGTGCTATTATGGCTTTAGATAAGAGTTTTACTTTTGATAACATTCCTTCCTTGTTGTTGAATTTTATCAAGGAGGAATGTGATCATACTAGCAATTGTAATTAGTTCCCTTTACTATTCTTAATGCAATTTGGTGCATCTTTTCAAAAAAAAAAAAAAAAAAAAAAAAAGGTAGATCCTTGTGACTCTTGACGAGCTTAAGCATCACTCTTTATCTAATAGGTCCTACTGAACCTAGTCTAATAAGTCACTAACTTTAATTTGTTAAGCCTTAAAATCACACTTGTATAATAAGGTATTGACCCATCCTAATTATTCAAGATCCTAGACCCACCATAATTTGGCAATGCTCAAACTCACTCTAGCCAAGTAAACCTAAGTTATCCATATATTTTAGTGATAAACTCTAGCATGTGACCTATTAAAGACTCAATTGGTCATACTAGGAAAAAGTGAGCTAGGAGTTCACACATCAAACTTATGTGAATTAACTAATTGTCAAATGATAACCTTTAGATTTTAATCAAGCCTAGAGAAACCGTAAGAAAATAGTTTAGTCCATTTAACCAACTTATATCTATTGGGAACAATGGTTTTTTTATCTAACTCAAAATGAACTCAAATTTAATAAAATTTAATTAATTCAATTGTCCTTAGGCTTAAGCCTAGAAAAAAAACATAAAAAAATATAGACACTTACAAGTAAAACATGAAATTGTTCATTAATAGTAGAATTGGGCAAAATATAAAAAAGAAGATAAAGGCTCTTTAAATCCTCTCTCTCTCTCTCTCTCTCTCTCTCTCTCTCTCTCTCTCTCTTCATCTCTCTCTTTGAATCTTAAATTTCTATATTTCAAAGTAGATAAAACTTTCCCCACTAATGATTGATTCCTAGTTCATGTATTTAGTGGAATGGTTTTACACATATTTGGAGTAAATAGCTAAGTATCATTGAGTTTAGGTTCTTATTAATGAAGTTACACCAAGAATAAGTCCATTTCAATCTTTGATTAGCAAATAGACTTTATATGGAATTTGGTTGGAATTTAAGGTAAAGTAGAGTTGTTAATTTGTGTATAATTGTAGGGGGTAGTGGTATGGGTTCACTATAAAACATAAGAAATATTATTGCAAATTGAAGTAATTAATTACCAAGGTAACCTATAGGTATATCACCACAAACTGACTTCTTTCTATGAAGAATAATCTACAAAGCCTTTTTGCATTAGATAAAAAAATGTTTTTAAAAAAGACATTAAGGAGTGATTACTCATTTACAACCACCCTTAACATCCATTAAAAGAGTGTTTTCGACCTTTCTTATTGATAAATGATTTTTTTCACAATTTAAATATAAAATAATTATTTTTAAACATTATAAACAACATTTCCATTATAATGTTGATTATTCAAATTAAAAATAAAAGTTTTGAACTTCTAAATTAAAATTTTAACGATTTGATCAAGGAGTTGAGTTTGAAAATTCTAAGAGATTGATATTTAAAATTAATTTAAAATGTTGACAAACCATCTGAGGAGAAAATTTTAGAGAGACATATATACAATTTAGACTTATGCTTGCTTTTAGTGGCCTGTCTTCTAACACCCTAAATGTAATCAACCACCTTATGAATGCAGGATATAATGGCTCTATATTTAAGGCATAAACGATTTTAAGTTTAAGATATAATCATGACTATTTAATATATAAATGCATCTATCTAATTTTGCTTTGACACAGACATCGTAAACTCTAAATTTTATTTTTAGTTAACACTAAACATCTAATATTTCTATTTTTATATTTTTTTGAAAACTTTGGCAGTATAATGGCCCTAAACTATATGGAAATACATCAATCCCATCGCTTAGTGCTCTTATATCTTACCGTTAGTTTGTATGCATTGGCTTAGTGTAAATTGCGCGCATAAATTTAAAATGCATGCATGTATGGATGTAAGGATAAAGGTGTTTGTGTATACAATACCACTACTATATTATCCTAAAACTACCATGCATGTTCCCAAAAAGTTTGAAACAAGCACACAAAAAAACCTATGAAAAGGCTACCCTCTAATACAAATTTATCACCCACAAAAATGCAATGTATGTAATATGAAGTAGTATATGAAAGAGCAGTATATAAATAATACTTTTATTCTTTTATTTCTAATGTAGAGTACAAACTAGGGTCTACAAAAAAAAGTAAGGTAGTCAAGCTAAGTGGCTTGGATTTCTATCCCTATACAATATAGATTTAAATAAGATTGCTTACTTTAGTCTTAATCATCGGGCTCCATTATCTCCATTTAAGATTTTATAAGAGAATGATCTTCAATGAAAGAATAATCATTTTCTTTAGGAACTCAATATGTATAAGCAAAAATATTTAATCATTATAATTTTTGACACTATAAAACTCAATCTAGCTATATAAAAATCTATATACAACATTTATATTTTTAATTGACTCTTTGTATTTACATCAGGTTCAAGATACATTCTACTTTTACTAGATAGATAAAAGAGAAATATATATAAGGAAATTTAAAAGTGAAATGTAGGTGTGTAGAACCTAATGCATCTAATATAACCTAGAAGAGTCTAAGGTGAACTAATAAGAAATATGTTCATGACATTCTTAGTAGAGAAAAATATACAAATAATTATAACACACCCTCTAAGAAAGGTATCTTCTATTGATCTCATTCTTTTTAGTAGGTTGACCAAACTCAAGCTCAATCAATCAAATCTAAAACCACATTCAAATCCAAAATTCCAAACCAAAGTTTATGGTTAAAGGCCTATGTCCTATGGCCCTTTTTGAGAGATTTTTCAACCACCTCAAAATAAAACCAAATAATCCCCAATTCATGATTTATCAATTGTATGTAGATTAGGCATGTACATAGGGTTAGCCCTCGAAATTTTCTGACAATATGAGATCTCGAACCGCAAAAACTCAATTGAAATCCAAAGGCTACAAAACCTTTAAATATTTATAGCATATGCCACTAGATTTAGTAGGTTGTGAAATTTAACCATAGGAGCTTCTCCATAACATTTGAACATGTTCATATTCATCATTATGACAAGTCAAACCTAAAATTGCACTTTGGTGGACCCTGGTTGACCCCGAGTTGACCAGGGACCCAAATAGCCAAAATGCCCTTTGGGGCAAAATTGAAGTTTTCTCCAAACTTCAATTTGGCACAATCAAACCAAGTCATGGAACATCTTCTAATGCATTCTAGACATTATTAGGAGATCATTAAACCCAAATCAAAATTTTGGTTTAACTAAGTTAACCAAGTCAACCATAGTTGACCAAAATGCCCCGTAAGGGCCCAAACATATATTTTATGCAATAAGACCTCATATTTGCATGTAACCACTTCCATTGGGTACAAAATATCATTTTTAATTTATTTGGCCCAACCCCAATCTTTGGTTTTACTAGGTTAACTAAGTCAACCATGGTTGACCAAATCAACCATAAACCCAACCAAGGTCAAAATTCAATGCTCTAAGAAATTTCAAACCAAATTGACCACATAAATTATTTAATTAAATATTCCAAGCATGTCTAACATTTCTCTAAGTCAAGTCACTATTGTTTTGACTTGGTAAAACTCTCATGAATGATTAAACCCCTCACATACACATCACCCATATAAACTCCAATCCCTTTGCTCCAAACTCCTTGAGGTGGTTTTGTACAGCGTGCATGAACTCCTCAAGTCCTATCCTAGTTAGCATGGACTGGCCAATAGGTCAACAAGTCATCTCAAACCTATGAAAAAGGATCTAGCTATGGTCAAATCTCAAAGTCACCTATGCACCCCCTTTACTTTAAAAAAAAAAAAAACTGCTTAAAGCAAGCCTAATTCCCTCTTAAAGGAGCCCTAATGTAACTCTTTAAATGATGCCAAGTCTTGGTTTAGCCTAATATGGAAAAAGACAAGTCATCCTCCATCAAAAAAATCAAGGGGGTCTCTCTCAATCACCAGCCTTCTCCATGCCTTCTAACAATCTTAGACATATGAATCATCCAAGGTGGGGCCCAAATTAAATCCAAGCCCTTCATCAAAAGGATGAGGATTCAAGTAGCCTAAACCATCCAAAAAATCTTCATTATGTTCTCCACTTTTGTCCAGCAGTATATAGCTCTTAAAACTCTTCCTCTACATTCCCCAACATGTTCTCTTCCTTCTCCCATCATTTCTCTACCAGTTCCAAACCCCCAAACCTTATTTTGGTGAAGTGAGAGGGATCTAAAGAGAGAAAGGAGACTTTCCAATATAACTTTCAATCCAGTTACCACCAAGCCTTAAAATCTTCTACAAAGTTGGGGAAAACATCACTAGGAGAAAAAATACCAAAATCATAAAAAATCCACCCATTGGTTGGTGAAAAAACTCAATATTTAGCTAGGATTTTAATTTTAAAATGCTCAAAGTTTTTAGTGCATGGAGCCTCAAAACTCAAGGCAGTGAAAATCTATGTTTCCATGAGCTTATATTTCAAATTTCATAGAATTTAGTAGAGTATTTTTAAAGATATTGACATTTAAAATTCCTAGTTCATTTTGAACTATGATGGCGCCTAATCAAACAACTCAGAATTGGCCACATCACCCAGGATGGAACCACGCATGGGCCTTAACATTCGAACGTTTATCATTTAGAGCATAGAGAGCTTACATGACTCAATCTAAGCCATGCATGTCTCGCTTGTTTTATCTGATGATCCAATTTGATGCTGACTCGATTATGACAGTGATGGCAGCGTGCCACATACTTTAATTATTTTAAATAGTTACGCAAGTGGAAAATTTGATTAAAATGAATTGATTTAAAAAATAATTTTATATGCTCTTTATTTAAAATATTCATAAAAAATCAATTTTCCACCATATTTGATAATTTTAGTGTCATTGGAAAGATCTTAAAACCTAGCATATTCCAAAATTAATTTCAATGTGTTTTGATCAATGAAATATGAAAATTTTGTGTTTGTTTAAAAAACTTTTTAGTAATTCTTTCATAATCCAGTGGTCAAACTGAACCTAATTTTTGGTAAACAAATTTGGGCATCTTAGGCATCCCTTGCTTTTTTTACAGATCTAGATGCTCTCAGGATTGTTGTGATGTAAAGTTTCAAAATAACACGTTCATTTTGTTCCCAAAACTTTAAAAATTTATAACTCCGTAGATTAGATAGTAAATTATATTTGTATGACTTCTAGCTTATATATATAAGTTTAGTGTAATGAACATAAATATATATTAATATTTTAATTAATAATTTTTTTCTATTATTTTAATTATTGGAAGATATTAGATAGCTTTTATTGTTATTATTTAAAGAAAAAATATATAATGCTTCCCTATTTACATTTTAAGGCCTGCCAGGGAATGATTGTGTAAACCTTGTAAAGTAATACATAGTTGTACATGTATTGACATGGATTGGTAAGGGTAATCCATATAAATTTTGTATTTATGTCTTTTGTATATTAGTGAGTGTTAATTAAGGGCCAAAAAGTTGACTTTTTAAACCAGAATTTATTTTGAAAGTTTTAGATTTAAAAAAAAATAGACCTTATGAGGAGTAGTTGGACTGCTAGTTCGCTCAATTTTTAATTTTCTACAAAAAGTTATGAATTTTTAAAGATTCACCTTGATTTTAACATAAGTTTGACCAGATTATTGACCTTTCGACTTTGACTAATTTTTTAAGGTTTCACATTTTTGTAAAATATTATATTTTAATTTGAGTTGAATTCCTTTGAATTTGATAAATTTAGAATTTTTTAAAATTAGTTATGATTTTTGGAAATTTGGGAATTTATTGAATTTTTAAAATTATTTTAATTAAGGGCATTTCAATGATTTTGATCCAAATCTATCCCAAACCTCTTGGAATCACCCCCAAAGGTCAAAAATAAACTAAGGGTATGTTTCCAAGAATTTGGAAATTTGTTTGGAATTTTTAATTATTTTTAATTAATTAAATTAATTAAATATTACTTTTAAATTAAAGTTAAATTATTCTTGAAATGGATGTCAAATTAAAGTTGTTTTAATTTTCTTTTATTACGAGCTTAATTTTTGTCAATTAAATGTATTAAATGAATTTTTTTAGATTTAATTTCTTATTTATTAGTACTTTTGAAAACTTTTAATGCTTAATTAGAAGATTAATAATAGTGGACTTAATGATTTTTGAAGTTGATGTAAAATTTTTTATGGATTAGCAAAGTCACTATATTCAGATGGTTTGAGTTTCATATCAATAGTAGGTGAATCCTAATTATTAAAATTAATCTAAATTCTCTAAATGTGTCCTTAATTATTATCCTTGATGATGTCACTAAGTTATATAGGATCAAATCAACGTTTGACCATATACATATATAAACATACACAACCACACTCAAGTCCTTAAATCTAGGAAAGCTTAGGTTAAGTGGTGGGTATATCCTATACATGCAAAAGATAAAGAACTAATTAATATAAGAAATAGTTTGATTAGTGAATAGTTGGAGGACAACTATTCACTAATCCCCTCCGAAGATTCCTATTCATATGAACTCGAGCTATGTTTAAGATTTCAAAGGATCACTCAAGCTCTCACAATTTAAAGCATATAATTTTAAAGTAATTCTAAAATTTAGAAAATATATTAATTTTTATTTTCTAAAAAACTTAAGATAAGTCAAAATAATTTTGAAAATAAACCCAAAATAATTTCAAAATAGTTTTAAAACAAATTTGATGAATAATTTGAAATTTTAAAATAATCTGAGGTTCTTCAAATTTATTAAAAAAATATTTAAGTTAAATATTAATTAAACATTAATTAAATAATTAAGTCTTTAATAGATTAAATTATTCAAATTATTTAATATATTAAAAATAAGAATTTTTAATTTAAAATAATCAAACTAAGTTTTCTTATTTTTAGTAAAATAGTATTAAATTTTTAATATTTTGAAAGATATTTAAGTTAAATTAAATATTTAATTAATTCTTAAAGGGTGTTAAATAATTAAAATTAATAAATATTGATTAAATTAATTTTAATTTCAAATTACAGAAATCTTAAAATAATTTTTGATTCTTTATAATATTTTAAAACAAAAGTTTTAATTTTGAAAAAGTTACTTTAATATTTAATCAAGTACTAATTAAGTGTTAAAATATTAAAATTTTAAATGTAAAAAGGAAACTAAAAAATATATTGGATATTTCAAAATAATTTTATTTTTATTTAAATGGTTTAAAATTTCAAGCAAATCGATATATCATACATAATTTTTTGATTAGTATGTAATTTCTAATAATTCTTTATGAATTTTCTACTAATTAAAATAACTAAAATAGTAATTATATATTAATTAATAGTCTTACCAGTGCTGGCAATGAATGGAGGACACGTGGTAGCCTGGGGTAGGCTCGTGGAACCGCTAGCAATGATTGCCTGATGGCACAATAATTTAACCATCGGTAATCATCAGATAATGATGAAACCGCAGACACAGTTTCACTTATCAAAGTTAGCTCGACATCTCCCACGTTGGATCCTCAGTTGTAATGAATTAATGATTGTGATTCAATGGGATGGAGCAAATGACTGCGAGATTGGATCTGTAGTCTAAAGAACGCACGGAATAGCTTGGTCTAGGATGTTGAACACACGATCAATGACCCAAAAAATGTACACTAAGGGTACGTAGTGAATGAACTCTAGAATAGGTTTTTTGTCTCATTCGCTTGATCCGATTAATTAAATCAATTAAAATTTTAAACATAAGCTCAACACATGAATAGAAATCTTGGGGGATACTTAATATGGCATAAAACACTCCTAATAAAATGCTAATTAACCCTAACTATTGTGACCTAAGGCAAAGGATTTCATGAGATTTTTATGTTAGATATTCAGGGTCTTGGTACGGTTTAGCTTGTAGACTGTCTATGTAAGTTTTCCTAGTTGAAAGCATGGCTGAAAACATGTTCAATTGATTGGATGAAACTTTGGATGGAATGGGTAGTAGGGTGGCTATAGGATAATTATCGGCGAGCCTCCAATGGCTGGGTTTCACTTGGAAAGTGAGGAGGAGGGTTTAAGGATTCAAAAAGAATCAGGGGGCTGAACTAGAGAGAGCTAGAGTGGAGAGAGAGTATAGGGATTAGAATGATCCTTAAAATGGGGCTTTTCTTTTATTCAAATGACCTGGATAAAAAGGGATGATCTTGATCGATTAGAGACCCTCCATGAATCATTGAGAGATGTCCCAAACTATTGGGAGGCAGAGGAAAAGACTTGTTCAAGCTCCATTGCTATTTGAGGCTTTGACTAGAAGGGGGGATCATTTCCCTTTTAGGCTAAACTAGGGAATGGGCTTGGTTGGAGAGCTCTTAAGAAATCTTTATCCTCATTTGGGACAAACTCAAACAGCCTAGTCTAAGGGATAAGGCCACCTTTAGTAGGGCTTAACCATAAAAAGGGTTTTAAGCATGAGTTGACTTCTTTGATGAGTAAAAGGTCAAAGTGCTGTTGAGGTGGAAAAGGGTAGGATAGGAGCTGCTGATTGAGAAGGTTTAAAGCTTTGAAAAGATGTAGTTAGAGTTTAGAGAAGGAGTTGACTATTTCAAAGAAAGGTTTAAATGCTCAAGTTGACCATTTGTCTGGTCAAAGGGTTTGGTTGACCGGTGAGGTGGATTGGAGGGAGTGTAATTGTTATTGAGTCAAGTGGGAAGGATCAAAGGGGTTCGAGCAGTGTACATGGGGTTTGGAAGGGGATTTAAAGAGATTTGACCAAGTTTGATTTGTTGACTTGGTCAACTTGGCTGGGTTTGATTGGCCAAGGATTATAATTTGATTGGGCCATCCATAAGTGAAGATTTGGAAATTTGAAAGATTTGATTTGATCAAATGGGTTAGAATAACCCATTTAAACCCTTACGGAACTATTGGGTAATCTTAGGTTGACCCAAGGGCTTGATTTGTGCTTAATATGTTTGAAATTTTTAGAGGGATCTATTGGGAGTAATTCCATAAACTAGATTGGTTGTTTTGGTCAATTTGACCATGTTGTCCCTTAAAGGGCATTTTTGTCAACCATGGTTAACTTGGTCAACTAGGTCAAATCAAATAATGGGTTTGGGTTCAATGTGTTCCTAAAGTCATTTAGGATCCATTGGAATGAATTTTGAGTTCGATATGGCTAGGTTATATTGAATTTTATGGAAAAGATAAAAAACCTTTTATAAGGTATTTTGGTCATTTTGACCCCTCATCGATTATGGGTCAAATTGAATTGAGAAAAGTGTAGACTAATTATTAGTAGGTCATAATGAAGGCCATGGATGTGATTTGGAGGTTTGGAAAGGGTCCCAAGGCTAAGATCTACTAGATGGCAAGTCTAGTGGCATAGATTATAAATAATTGAAGATTTTGCAGCATTTTGGAAAAGATTTAGTTTTAGGGGCTAGAAATGTTAGATTGAGTTCAAATTTGGATGGTTGACCTTAGAGACATTCTTAAATAATATGCAATTGATAAACCCTATATCAAATGTCATTAGGTTGTGTTCCATATGATTTAAAAGTTCTCTTAATAAGGGTTTTATGACCTTCGTCCTTAGCCCATGGATTTGGTTTGAAATTTTGGGTTTGGATTGGATTAAGGAGTTAAATGGTTGGAATTAGACCATCCATGTCAATAAAAGTTAATTGGATGATTTAAGTTGATTGGATATGATTTGAAATTTGTTTGGAAGCTGGATTAAGGATTGAATTGGAAGGTGAAGGTGAGTTTAATAGGGATTGAATTGGATCTTACCTAGGTCTTATATGGTGAGAAAGTAGGCACTTTCCAGCCATTAGGTCACCAGGAAGAAACTCAATTGGGTCTTAGTAACCTCATACAGAAATGAGGATAGCATCATGATCATCAGGCTAGCATACATAGTTATAATACTTAATTCAAGAAATTAAAAATAAATAAATTAAAATGACAGACTCTTTTAACAAAACTTAATCTAGCTAAGCTTGAGCCCTGAATCTTCAAAGAATAGTATATATTATACCTGAAATATAAGTCAACACATAAACATATATGCCCTACAAATACTAGGAAAAATAAAAAGGTAATTAATAATATTTATTACCATCAAAATCATAATCTTGAGAGCCGGAGTTGCAATAATATCCCCCTATTTTATAATGGCAAATATTATTGGTTGAATTTGTAAACTAAAAACATTTTCTCCTAATCTCCTCCTTACTAAAGGAATTATATTAATAAATAGGGTTTTATTTTATATTTTAAAATCAAACCACAAATACAACCAACCATAATATAGTATGCCCCTTTCATATTAAAATAACACCTAAAATTAAAATACATGTAGAAAAAAATAATAACATACATAAAGTAACTAAGAGATGAAATTATGCATAAAACATACAAAAAAATAAAACACACAAAACAGATAAATACTTGTTGAATCTAGTAATTAGGTTGTTAAGCCTAAGTTAATGTCCCAAGGCTACCAATAGGGGGGGGGGGGGTGAATTGGTAGTTTAAAAATTTTAAATTCTCTTTGAAGATTAAGTTGAACCGAAATGAAAATTTTTCTTTTAAAGTTTTTCTAGAAAATATTTTTCAACCACAGAGTTGTTAAAAATTAAAATAAAATGCGGAAACAAAAAAAACTGTAAATGACACCAGATTTATAGTGGTTCGGTCTATAACCAGACCTACATCCACTCCTCAGAGGCACCTCTGAGTATTGCACTAAAACAAATAGTGACTCTCCTTTTGCACCCACAGCAAGGAGGAAAAGCCTTTTCAACACACTCTTTTCACCACTACCCGGTGCGGCAGAGAACCGTCGTCCTTTTACACAATCCCTAGTGCTGGCAGAGAACCGTCGTCCTTTTACACAATCCCCAGTGCTGGCAGAGAACCGTCGTCCTTTTACACAATTCCCAGTGCTGGCAGAGAACCGTTCATCCTTTCACACTCTCCTAGTATGGGCAGAGAACCCTACGGCTGTTCACACTCTCCAAGTGTAGGAACAGAACTCTTTGGCTGTTCACACTCTCCAAGTGTCGGCAGAGAATCGAATCTCCTTGACTGATCTTCTCACAAGAATCTAGAAGGAAAAAAGGAAAAGAGTGAAGTAAACCCAATTCACAAGTAGAGACTCTTACCTTTGAAATCCATGTGAAGCCTTCTCGCTCCAGTGGTAGGAATCCTCCCTTAAATGCTCTCTTCCACTCTCTCCTTGGCTATTCTCTCAAGAGGTACGAAGATCAAATGACAAAAAGATAGGGTGGCAGTCTAATTTGGACTATTTATATAAAAGACAAGAAAAACTGCCCAAAAACTGCAAGTTTTCAATTCTGTACGCAGTGGATCGTCCTATACGATCGTGGATCGTTATGGACAATTTTACTTAAACGATTTGAAACGATCCTATTTGAATATGTGTATGAAATGTCTTCGTACAGCTGATCGTCCTGTACAAATTTAGGTTCGTCAAGTACGAACAGTTATTACAAGGTCAGTTCTAGAAACTGCTGAAAACTGTTCTAAGTCGATTAATCGTTTGGACGAAAATATGTTCGTCTGGACGAAATTTTTACAGAGAATTGATCGTCCTGGACGATTCTTGACTTCGTCTGGACAAAAATTTTCCAGAGGACCAATCGCCACGAACGATAATTTATTTTCGTCTGGACGAAATTTTCTAGAGACCCGATCGTCCTGGACGATTTTTAATTTCGTCTGGACGATATCTTTCCAGAGGACCAGTCGCCACGGACGATAATAAAATTCGTCTGGACGAAAATTTTACAGTGAACCAATCATCCTGGACGATAATTAATTTCGTCCTGGACGAATAGGACTTAGAAATTTTTTTTTGAGAAAGTTCCTATTCGTTCCATGTGCTCTATAGGAGATAACTGTCTGATCGTCCTGTACGATCGGATATCATCCCGTACGATCAGTATAAAATTTTATTTATGATCTCCTTATGTGTGTGTGTATGTTTTTATTCACTCAATTACAATCACTCACTTTCAAATTTAATTCAAAGAAAAATGCAAGTTTCAAATTAACAAAGTATCTCATGTTGAATTTGATTTGAAGTTTTCGTAGTCTGGAGTCTGATTTTCCTGAAATGTTAGTACACACAAGAGCAAATACAAATCTTCTAAAATTGTTAGGAGATAACTACACATTTGAACAATAATGTTTGTAATCATCAAAACTACATAAGTTGCAAAAATATAAAGCATTCAAATAGCAACTATTCTAACAATCTCCCTCTTTTTGATGATGACAAAACAATTATTGTTTGTATGGTTTCAATTTAAACAAATCTCCTATCTCCTAAACTCCCCCTGAATTGATGAATACATGAAAATAAGGAGGCATTTTGAAGCAAAGAATAATATTTTTGTTTTTCAAAAATTTTTAACACAAACAATCACAAAGTCAAACACACAAAAGCAAAATGCAAACATAATAATCAAAACAAAACAAATCAATACCAACACAATAATTTCTCCCCCTTTTTGACAATAACAAAAAGTGAAGAAGAAATAGACGAGAAATGTAAGTAATTATATGAAATTCATTTGAAAATTTAATCTAAATGGTGATTGACATAAGGTATGCAATTTTAAACTAAAAACATTAGGTCAATCATAGAAATTCATAAAATTTAAGAAGTGATATAACATTGTACGTAAGAAGAATTTTTCAAAACATGATTCAATTTAGGCATTCGAATATAGAAAATCATTACAAGAGAGATGTAAAAAAAAAAAAATTTATATTTCAAAGTTCAATGGAATATAAATGAACATAAGATCAATTTGAATTAACAGATTGAAAGAATTTGGAAAGAAGAGAATTACCACATGTGGCGCTTTGCGCATCTTTTTCAAAATTTTTGGGGCACATTTTTGTGCATTTTTTCTTTGTTGGGCTTATTTTGTGCCTCTTTTTCACATTGCAAATCTTTGCGCATTCCTTTTGATTTTTGTACTATTTGTACAATTTTCAAGAATAATTGAGACCAATTCTTTCCAAAATCAATAATCTAAAATTTCAAATATTTCTAAGTACGTAAATATCACTTGAGCATAGAAATACAAAATAAGAAAACATCTAAATTGCAATAATAATATTAACTTTTATGTAGTCTAAATGAATAGACATGAATTTAAAAGTTCTATATACAACAAGTTATAAACAACTTTTAAATTTAGAAAGACTAGATTTTGTAATATAGATAATCTCAAATTACAATCTAATTTAAGCACTATGAAGATTAAATAATACTAATGAAATTCATAAAAAATTAACCACATTCCAAAAACAAATCAAATTTGAAACAAGTACAACATCCATTGATATTAATGAAAGGATTACATATTTCATAATATCAAAAAACAAGTAAGAAAATACACTGAACTTAAAAGAAAAAACAAACATAAAAACAAACACTTAACATAAAAACTAACACAACAAAATATAAAATACGAGTACAACAAACACAAAGAAATTCATCTCTACTATTCTGGAGGAGGAGGAGAAATGCCGCAAAAAAGGTTGATGTAGGAGGCCATCAACATTACTTTGGTATTAATTTCATGTACTTCATTTCTAATATTACCAATGTCTTGTTGCTGCTGCTTAAGTTGAGCATCAAATTGATCAAACCTTTGATCAACGTAAGTCTCTAATCTATCAAATCTTTCAATCAGATTCTGATAATCTGACTGAGGTGTAGTTTGCTCTCCTTCTTCTTCCTCTTCTGAAGCACTGGCATGTGTTTTTCCTTTTTCCTCCTTGAAAAGCAATCTGAAGGAAGCATCATTATAGTAAACTGGCTCTTCATATTCATCATCAGGATGCACTAAGTTTTATTTCTTTTCCAAAATGTATGTGACTAAGTGTCCTAATTAGATGTTCTTTTTTCTCTTCTGTTCTGCATGTCCTATTTCTGAAAGCCCATATATATGATCTATGATAAGTTGGGCTTCGTCAATAGGATGACATTCTATAATTAAAAAGGTTAGAGCAGAAAGGAGAGGGGTAATATTAATCATATCACCAGCTTTAGGAATGATTGAAGATCGAAGGATATGCTGGATGATTCGGGCATTTTTGGTCATACCGGAGACTCTAGCGACATGATAGTCAAGACCATTTTCTCTAATTACCCTATTGACTTCATACCATTTGAAAGTGGCTTCTGTCATTAGGGTGTGAGCTCTATATCCCTCAGTTCTTAAGTTCAAAAAGGCACCAAGGTCGTGCTTGGTGATTTCAACTTTTTGCTTGAAGACATAAGAACTTATGGAGGAGTGGTCGAAATTAAAACTCATGTTTGCTAGGAAATAGTGGTAGGTTTGCTTGTTGTAGAAGTGGACGAGAGAAAGTATGAAATGAAATTGGGTTGAGGCAAAAAGGTGCATTACCTTAAAATTTAACTCACTTTGGATTAAAATGCGAGAGGGAGTTATTTTGGCGGATGCAAAACAAGGAAAGGATTCCTCATTCGCCTTAGACAGGAAGTTTTCTGAGGCATTCCTATTGGGTTTCTTTACCAACACGTTTTTGTCTCTTACTTGAGGAGGCCATTGTCGATTTGAAGTAGAAAGGGATTGAAAGTGAAGTTTGAAAGTGTGATTGTTAAGTTAGAAAGCTTTCATATTTAAAGAAAAACGATACGTTCGTCCTGGACGAAAACCTTCGTCCTGGACGAAAATCATCGTTCTTCTGGACGAAAATATTTCATACAGACGATCAAATTCTTCCAAAATGTAATAGCTTTTCATAATCAACACAACTTACGATGCGTCCCTTCATACAGGCTTTTTTACTTGACCGATCGTACAGACGAAATTATTTCGTACAGAAAATCAAAAAGTAACTCGTTTTAATGTCTCTTGAAAACCGTCCCCTACAATGAAACGACTTCTGTTCGTCTGGACGAACCAAAAATTCGTACACACGAAATCCATCTTTAAAACTGTCTTATCCACTCAACCGCTGCATTCAATCATCCCGACGTTTGAAAAATTTTTTTTTTTCGTCCTGGACGATCGTTAGATCGTACAGACGATCTAATTAAAAACTGCTCTCAAAACGGTTAAAATTCGCGCAAACTGTTCTTTCACACATCGTCCAGTACGAAATAAAATTCGTCCCGGACGATTTCCTCCAATTTTTCAATTTTGATTTTTAATTTAAGAAAATCAAACTAAACATTCAAAAACACAGAAAACCTAAAACAAAACCATAAACCTAAAAACAAATTCATTTAAAACACACAAAATTTTACAAAAAAAAAAAAAAAATCAATGTTGCAAAGACATTTTGTTTAGGCATTCAAATCAATAACACCAAGCCTTGTTCTTAAAGTACTGAAGATATCAAAGACTAAAGGTTTTGTAAAAATGTCTGCAAGTTGATTTTCAGTTGAAACATGTGTGAGTTCAATTTCTCCCTTGGATACATGATCCCTTATGAAATGATGCCTTATATCAATGTGTTTGGTTCTAGAATGTTGAATAGGATTTTTGGAAATGCAAATAGCACTAGTATTGTCACAATAAATTGAAATAGTACCTATAGTTAATCCTAAATCAATCAACTGTTATTTTAACCAAAGTACTTGTGCCACACAACTTCCTAATGCAATGTATTCTGCTTATGCAGTAGATAGTGCCACTGAATTTTGTTTTCTACTAGACCATGAAACTAATGAATTTCCAATGAATTGACATATTCCAGAAGTGCTTTTCCTATCCACTCTACAGCCTGCAAAGTCAGAATCTGAGTAACCAATAATTTCAAATGAAGAGCTAAACTTAGGATACCAAATCCCTAAGTTTTGAGTTCCTAGTAAATATCTTAAAATCCTTTTCAATGCTGTCAAATGTGATTCTTTTGGATCTGATTGAAATCTAGCACATAAGCAAACACTGAACATAATATCTGGTCAGCTAGCAGTCAAGTAAAGTAAAGATCCAATTATCCCTCTAAATTTTTTTTGATCAACAGATTTTCCCTTAAGGTCCTTATCCAACTGAATTGAGGAACTCATTGGTGTACTAACAGGTTTAGCATTGTCCATTTCATATTTTTTGAGGATATCCTTAATATATTTAGTTTGACTAAGAAATGTACCTTCTCAAGTTGCTTAATGCTAAATCCTAGAAAGTAATTTAAATCTCCCATTAAACTCATTTCAAATTCACTACTCATTGTTTTAGAAAAATCATCACAAAGATTTTTATTTGAAGATCCAAAGATGATGTCATCCACATAAATTTGAACAATAAGTATATCCTTTCCAATTTTCCTTAAAAAGAGAGTTGTATCCACACTTCCTTTTTCAAAAGATCTTTCAAGTAGGAAGGTGCTCAACCTCTCATACCAAGCCCTAGGTTCTTGTTTCAATCCATATAATGCCTTTTTTAACTTGAAAACATGATTTGGAAATTTAGAATTTTCAAAACCTGGAGGTTGTTCTACAAAAGCATATTCTTCAATAACCCCATTCAAAAAGGCACTTTTACATCCATTTGAAACAATTTAAAACCTTTAAAACAGGCAAAGGCAAGTAAAACCCTTATTGTTTCAAGTTTAGCTACAGGGGCAAAAGTCTCCTCAAAATCAATTCCTTCAATTTGATTATACCCCTTAGCAACTAATCTAGCCTTATTTCTAATGACTACTCCTGAGTCATTCATTTTATTTTTGAAAACCTACTTGGTTGCAACAACACTTTGATCTTTTGGCCTTGTAGTTAATTCCCAAATATTATTTCTTACAAATTGATTTAACTCTTCTTGCATGGCCAATATCCAAAATTCATCAGAAAGTGCTTGATCAATGTTAGTGGATTCAATAGTTGAAATAAAGGCTGAATGATTGACTTCCTTGTTTAATCCACGCCTAGTTCTAACACCCTCACTAGGTTCACCTATAATCAATTCCTTTGGGTGGTTTTTAGAAAATCTCAAATCTCTAGGCAAAGGGTTTTCTCTTTCCAAATTTTCTTCCACATTTTCTTCCAAATTTAATCTATCAATCTTTTGGGAGTTTTCTTCAATTTCTTCTTCAACAACATTTGGCTCTTCCAAATTTCCACTTTCATCAAATACAACATGTGTGGTTTCTTCAATGACTAAAGTTCTTTTGTTGAATACTCTATAAGATTTTCCAACACTTGAATATCCAACAAAAATTCCTTCATCTGATTTTGGATCAAATTTTCCTAAGGTAGATTTTCCATTATTATGTATGAACACCTTGAAACCAAATACATGCAAATGAGATAAATTAGGTGTTCTACCTTTTAGCAACTCATAGGGTATTTTATTCAAATTTGATCTCACATTCACCCTATTCAGAACATAACATGCAGTGCTAACCGCCTCAGCCCAAAAATATCTAGGAAGTGAGTATTCTGCTAACATTGCTCGGGCGGCTTCTATTAATGTTCTGTTTTTCCTTTCAACTACCCCATTTTGTTGAGGGGTTCTAAGTGCAGAAAAATTGTGATCAATCCCCTTTTCTTTACAGAAATTTTCAAATCTTTCATTTTCAAGTTCTCCTTCATGATCACTTTGTATAGAAATTATTTCACTCCCTAGTTTCCTTTGAATCCAAGTAGAAAAATTTTTGAATTCCTCAAACGATTCACTCTTATGAAAAAGAAATCTAACCCAAGTGAATCTTGAGAAATCATCCACTATAACAAATCCGTATACCTTCCCTCCTAGACTTACAGTTCCTACTGGTCCAAAAAGATCTATGTGTAGAATTTCTAAAGGTTTACTGGTTCTAAGATCCTTATTGGACTTAAAAGAGGACCTCACTTATTTTCCTAATTGACATGCATCACAAAGATGGTCCTTAGTAAAGTCTAGTTTAGGTATACCTCTCACCAAATTCTTTTGGGTAATTCTCCTAAGATTTTTCATACTAGAATGACAAAGTCTCCTATGCCAAAGCCATGATTCATCAGAAACAGTTTTCAAACAAAAAGTAGTAGGAGATTGAATACAATTTAAATCTAGCATGTAGACATTATTTACCCTTTTTCCATTTAAAATAATTTTCCCATTTAGGCTTATTATGCAGCTAGTAGGTAAAAATTTTACATTGTAGCCCTTATCACATAGCTGACTTATGCTTAACAGATTATGTTTTAAGCCTTCAACTAATAACACATTGTCTATGAAAAAGTTTTTCAAATTTCCAATCATACCTGATCCAACCACTTTCTTTGTGGTATTATCTCCAAGTGTAACCTTGCCTCCATTCCTGGCTTCCAGCGTTATGAATTGAGCAGTATCTCCAATCATATGCTTTAAACATCCGCTGTCCAGATACCATATACTCTCACGAGGTCTTGTGTGAAAGTTCACCTGCAAAATTCTCAAATGTTAGACCTGGGAACTCAAATAAGTTTGGGTTCACCTTTATGAAATTTATAATCAGATGCATGTATGATATGTCTAGGTTTATGCATCTTAATTCTCCACACCAAATTAGTTTTCATCTTTAAAGTGCAGGTGTGAGATATATGTCCCAAAAATCCACAATTATTACATTTAACATTAGAAAAAATATTCCTATGTTTTCTTTCATATGATTGTCTTCTAAGGGATTTCATGAATTTAGGATAATATTTAGGATTTGTAAAATCTTCAAGTTTAGGGGGGTTCCTATTATCCTCGAGAGCTCTGATTGTGAGTTTGTAAAATGAATTCATATCTTCCAAGATTAGATTGGTATAATTGATTCTATATGTCTTGCTCTCAGATTCATCCTTAAAATTCTTAAATTCTTTTTCAAGTTCAGCATATGATGATTTTAAATTCTCAAAATTTTTATTCAAGTCATCATATTCATCAAGTAGTTTCATGTGGTTGTTATCTATTAAAGCATGATCTTTCCTAAGGATTTCGTGTTCCTTATTAAGCTCTTCCAATTCTAAACCTAAACTAGCATGCATCTTTTTCATTTTCCTATATGCATCATGCATGTGTTCAGAAACTTCAAACAATTCATCATAGGTTAAATCACATACCTCTTCTTGATCTGATTGTTCAACATTATCTGCCATCAAGCAAAGGTTGGTGACTTCTTCTTGTTTTTCAGTCTCAGATGAGTCTGAAGCTGAGTCCGCCCAGAAAGCTCTTTGAAACTTCTTCTTGCCCTTCTTTACCATTGGTTTCTCCTCTACCTTCTCCTTGCTAAGAGTGGCTTTGAGTTTTATACAATCAGTCTTTATATGACCTGGTTTCCTGCATTCATAACAAATCACTTCATTAGAAACCTTGCCATTTCTGTTATACTTACCTCTATTCCATTGCTGGCGTCTCTTCTGCTTCCTCTTTAAAAAGCTTATGAATTGTCTAGTCTTCAATGCAATATCATCTTCATCCTCAGGTTGTGAGTGTTCACTTTCTGACTCTTCCATATTTAGTGCAATATTCTTGTCCTTTCGTGGTTCACTTGCATCAATCTTTTTTTGACTTACTCCTTGCTCATAAGCAATGAGTGAACCAAGAAGATTGTCAATGGAATAAATGTTCAGATCTTTAGACTCTGTAATTGCAGTAATTTTAGCATCATAAGCAGTAGGTAAACAACGAAGAATCTTATTGACCATTTCAGCATTAGTTAATTCCCTACCAAGTGCATGCAAAGAAGTGACAATTTGAGTGAATCTTATGTACATGTCTGAAATAGATTCATTAGGTTTCATGCAAAATAATTCATAGTCATGTAACAAGATATTGAGTCTTGATTGCTTAACCTCATTTGTCCCTTCATAAGTTATACAAAGTCTATCCCATATGTCCTTTCCGCTTTTGCAATGGAAACTCACATGTAGTCTTTAGATTTTAAAGCACAAAAGAAACTATTTAAACATTTGGCATTTAATTGTGCTAAGTCACGTTCTTCAATAGTCCAATCTGCATAAGGTGTTTCTACCCTAACTCCATCAACTAATCTAGTTGGTTTTGTGTAACCTTCCTGGACTAGCATCCACATGCGATAATCAAGTGACTGTAAGAAAGTAGACATGCGTGTTTTCCAAAAATCAAAAGAAATATTGTCAAACAGTGGAGGTCTAGTGATAGAATAACCCTCAGGTGTGTTTCGGTTTCCAAATGTAGCCATCTACGTTAATCAAAAAGTAGTTCAAACTTATGATTTTTAAACGATGCTCTGATACCACTTGTTGAATCTAGTAATTAGGTTGTTAAGCCTAAGTTAATGTCCCAAGGCTACCAAGAGGGGGGTGAATTGGTAGTTTAAAAATTTTAAACCCTCTTTGAAGATTAAGTTGAACCGAAATGAAAATTTTTCTTTTAAAGTTTTTCTAGAAAATATTTTTCAACCACAGAGTTGTTAAAAATAAAAATAAAATGCAAAAAAAAAAACTGTAAATGACACCAGATTTATAGTGGTTCGGTCTATAACCAGACCTACATCCACTCCTCAGAGGCACCCTCTGAGTATTGCACTAAAACCAATAGTGACTCTCCTTTTGCACCCACAGCAAGGCGGAGAAGCCTTTACAACACACTCTTTTCACCACTACCCGGTGCGGCAGAGAACCGTCATCCTTTTACACAATCCCCAGTGCTGGCAGAGAACCGTCGTCCTTTTACACAATCCCCAATACTGGTAGAGAACCGTCAACCTTTTACACAATCCCTAGTGCTGGCAGAGAACCGTTTGTCCTTTCACACTCTCCTAGTGTGGGCAGAGAACCCTACGACTGTTCACACTCTCCAAGTGTAGGTAGAGAACCCTTCGGCAGTTCACACTCTCCAAGTGTCGGCAGAGAACTGGATCTCCTTGACTGATCTTCTCACAAGAATCTAGAAAGAAAAAGGAAAAGAGTGAAGTAATTCACAAGTAGAGACTCTTACCTTTGAAATCCAAGTGAAGCCTTCTCGCTCCAGTGGTAGGAATCCTCCCTTGAATGCTCTCTTCCACTCTCTCCTTGGCTATTCTCTCAAGAGGTACGAAGATCAAATGACAAAAAGATAGGGTGGCAGTCTAATTTGGACTATTTATATAAAAGACAAAAAAACCGCCCAAAAGCTGCAAGTTTTCAATTCTGTACGCAGTGGATCATCCTGTACGATCGTGGATCGTCTTGGACGATTTTACTTAAACGATCTGAAATGACCCTATTTGAATATGTGTACGAAATGTCTTCGTACAGCTGATCGTCCTGTATGAATTTAGGTTCGTCCAGTATGAACAGTTATTATAAGGTTAAATCTAGAAACTGCTGAAAACTGTTCTAAGTCGGTTAATCGTTTGGACGAAAATATGTTCGTCTGGACAAAATTTTTACAGAGAACCAATCGTCCTGGACGATTCTTGACTTTGTCTGGATGAAAATTTTCCAGAGGACCAATCACCACTGACGATAATTTATTTTCGTCTGGACGAAAATTTTCCATAGACTCGATCGTCCTGGATGATTTTTAATTTCGTCTGGACGAAATCTTTCCAGAGGACCAGTCGTCCGAGAGGACCAGTCGCCACGGACGATAATAAAATTTGTCTGGACAAAAATTTTACAGTGAACCAATCGTCCTGGACGATAATTAATTTCGTCCTGGACGAATAGGACTTAGAAATTTTTTTTGAGCAAGTTCCTATTCGTTCCATGTGCTCTATAGGAGATAACTGTCTGATCGTCCCGTACGATCGGATATCGTCCCGTATGATCAGTATAAATTTTTTTTATGATCTCCTTCTGTGTGTGTGAATGTTTTTATTCACTCAATTACAATCACTCCCTTTAAAATTTAATTCAAAGAAAAATGCAAGTTTCAAATTAACAAAGTATCTCATGTTGAATTTGATTTGAAGTTTTCGTAGTCTGGAGTCTGATTTTCCTGAAATGTTAGTACACACAAGAGCAAATACAAATCTTCTAAAATTGTTAGGAGATAACTACACATTTGAACAATAATGTTTGGAATCATCAAAACTACATAAGTTGCAAAAATGTAAAGCATTCAAATAGCAACTATTCTAACAATACTCACACAAATCACATAAATAAAACACAAAAACAAACCTTACCATACTTATACTTGATTGGAAATAATAATTGAACCCTTGACTATTTAGTATAAGTTGGTTACCTTTTGATCTTGCTCCTATTCTGATGACACAGAAGCTAAGTCTGCCCAAAAAATCTTTTACTTCTTTCCCTTATTGCAATTGGCTTATTCTCACCCTTTTTCTTTACTAGTTGTTTCTTATGATTAGGGCATTCATATTTAAAATGTCTAGGTTTTCTACACCCAAAGAAAATAATGTTAGAAGCAAGCTTATCATATTTACCATTTTACCTTTACTTTAGTTCTATTCACACTTGTGCTTATGCTTTAAGAGAATTTTGAATTGGCATGTTATCTCCTCACTCTCATCATTTCATATGCAATTTTCATAAGTGACTTTTGCTTTTAGCATTATAGCCTTCTCATCACCTGCATTCAAAAGTCTTTGACTCATAGTTTACTAATAGACAATGAGTGATCCAATTAGATTATCAATATAATAAGCATTCAAATATTTCAATTCGCATATAATAAAGACTTTGGCATCAAATTTATTAAGTAGAAAATGTAAAAGTTTGTTAACCCTTTCAAAACTTGAAAATTCTCTACCTAAAGCATGCAAAGAAGTTACTATCTAAGTAAATTTAGTATACATGTCTGAGATAGTCTCATTAGGTTTTATACTTAAAAGTTAATAATAATGCAATAATAAATTTAACCTAAATTGTTTGACTTCACTAGTACCTTCATATGTAAAGCATAGTCAATCCCAAATATTTTTGTCAGTTGTACAGGTCAAAACTCTCATATAATCTTCAAAATTTAAAGAACATAAAAAGCAATTCAAAGATTTTACATTCAATTGAGCAATAAATTTTTTCTTCTTGACTGCATTCAGTATTAGGAATATTTATTTTGACTCTAATAATTTGTGATGGTACAAAATAAACAGTTTGAATCATATGCCACATTCTAAAATATATTGATAGTAAGAAAATATACATGCAGATTTTCAAAAAATCAAATAAAATATTGACAAATAAAGGAGGATGAGTAATTGAGTAACCTTTTGCAGTGCTCCTATTTCCAAAAAGAGCCATTGACCATTTATTCAAAAGTTTTCTAAAGCCTTATTTTTGAAATCCTTCTCTGATACCACTTGAAAATTCAAGATAATTGTTAAATCTTGAGAAAATAGCCCAATAATCACTAATATAGAAGTAATACTATCACATATTATGGAAGCTAGTACACTTATCAAAAGTTACAAGGATTGTAATTATAATCAATACAACATAATATCAATAACAAATTCTCAATTAAGCAGTTATATCCAAAATATAGTACAAAAAAATAAAGTTAAGAAAGTAAAAATTAGAATAAGCATGCCAAATTTAATGTTATTCCATCAAACCATAACCTACGTCCACTCCATGGAGTCCTCCTCTCTAATTATTATACTAAACTCTTTAGTGACTCTCCTTTAGCCCCAACATCTAGATAGAGAAGCCCATACAAACTCTCTTTAATAAACTAGGTGTGACAGAGGACCGTACTCTTTTCACAAGAAGAGAACTTTTCCTCCTTTTCACCTTTCTGATGTGGCAGAGAACCATGAGTCCTTTTCACCCTCCTAGTAAGACAGAGAACTTTAAATCACTTTTACCTTCCTCACTGCGGTGGAGTAGCTGGGTCTTTTGACTCCTAAGAGGTCTTCTTCCCAAAGCTTCCCTTAAGAAAATCTCGACTCTTGGAGGAACTTAGAAGTAAGTTGGCTGTAGTAATTGTGTGAAAACTCCATCACACACTCTAGAAGTTCACAAAGATCTTCTCCCTCTCTTATAAACTCCATATTTTCTCTCCCTAGCCCAAAGCTCTCGTCAAGCTTTCTCCAAAAGAAAACAACTCAATGATTGCTCCAAATACCATTAAAAGTCATATGAGAAAGCTTAAATAAAGGGCTTGGAAAATCATAAAAATTCAATTCATTCTTCAAAGATTGTAAAGTATGATCGCATGATTGTCCAGTACGATGTGCAAAACTTGACCAATTAGTATTATATGATCTCCATTACAAATAACAAATTGTACAGTATGATTAGTTCAACTGAAATGTAATTCATCCAAGATGATTCAATAGATTACAAAATATCATCTATGCTGATCGTACAATATGATTCAATTTGTATAGTATGATCAAAATATTAAAATTAAGTAGATTTGATTAATTAATCACAAGATTAAATTAGATATTATTTTAAACAATTTACAGTACAAATAGAATAACATTTTAAATTCAATTTTTTTTCCTAATTTAATGAATGGTTAGATTTTTAATTATAACACATCATCTAGTATGATATGGTCTTCATATTGTATGATTAGTTATATTTTAAAATTATTTCTTTAGAAAAATAAAATATTTTAATTAATTTTTATAACACCAGATCTTGCAGTATGATCCATATCATACAGTATAATGTAGAAAAAATTAAAATATTTAAAATTATTTCTCCTCCCCTTATGTGTGTATGTGTGCATGGTCACAAGGCTAGCATACACCCTTACAAGACTTGACTCATGAAATTAAAAATAAATAAATGAAAATGACATACTCTTTTAACATAATCTATTCTATCCAATTTTGAGCCGTCAATCTTCAATGAACAACGTATGTTGTACATGAAATGTTAGTCAACACACAAATAAATATGCACTAATAATACTAGGAGAAATGAAGAGGTAATTAATAAGTTTGTTATCATGAAAATCATAAACTCGGGAGCCCAAGTTGTAACATTTTTATGGTTATCAAGGGATTAAGATTTAACCTAAGTTTATATTCTAGTGTTTAGCTCATGAAATGGATTGGATGCACCCTAATGCTATTATGAGGATATTTAAGAATGATTGGACCATATATGGTTAGCTAAGACTAAGTCCTTAGGTCACCTCCTATAGTTCATATAGGCTAGGTCTAGACTAAGGTAGAAGAATTAAAGCCTTAAGGACGAAAAAGTAGAAGGATCAGAACTCATTCAAAAATGATGTTAATAAAGCTTTATTTCCTATTTTCTTCTCCACCTTTAAGATGCCCCTTTGTGTGAACTATATAATTTCCTGTCCCGTAAATCTCTTCTATAACATCCTTTCTCTTGGACATGAAATAAAATCTCACTCTTCCTAAATCATTGTAAGCACCATCATAAACACATCATTATTTATTTCATGATTAAAAAATAACATATCAACAATAAAGAAATAACATAGCTTCCACAACTTATCTAATTGTGCACTCTATGAATGCCTTTTCAAAATTAGTTTACTTAAATATCTTATTATCATCCACATAATTCTAAGTTGTCCGTGTGTTTATAGCTATGTCCACAAATTTCTACTTAAAGGGAAATTCAATGAAAAACCAACATGGTGATCAAAGTAAATTATAAAGTTTTAGAGCTTGTACTTTTACCACAAATATTAAACACAATTGAGTAACCATCATTACTTTTATATCAACCTTTCATAGGAGAAGCTAATGGAATAAGACCCCAAAGAACATCATTTATGAAAGAATAAAGAGCTAAATAATGGGTAATTCCTTGGTCCTTCAAGGTTATTGAGTTATTAAACTTACTTATCAGTTTCTCTATCACCTTACTAGCTATGTATATTACTCTTATAATATAATACATTTTTACAAGGATGATAAGTCTTAACATTTGCATATATGACAAAATAAATCAAATAAATTAATTTTATAAAAAAAAAATAAGATAAATTAGATTAGCACTTAAAACTTAAACCTCATTCAAACCTCTTTGAAGACTAATACATCATCAAAAATTTATCATGACCGGGCACAAATCTCGATGCAAAATTAAATTGGAAACTCCAAAAATTAAAATTGGTACCATCCGAGTTTTGATTTCAATAAACTTATAGTCAGGCTGAACATCTAAAAAATACGAACCTAATGAGACCAAATCCAAGCCCAAATGGGTCCAAATCAAGTGGTAGAAGCACTATTGTAAGTTTCAAATCATAATTTGGATTACTAAATGATTTTCAAACATAACTTTCTTATAGTCGAATTAAGAGGCTTAACAAGATGAATCCTATGAGCCTAAGATCACAAAATGCTGGCATCACTAAGACATTCAAATGTCCATAAAATGGTTCATGATCATGGGATTCAACATCGGCCGACCATCCAACCACTCCCTATTTACCCTTGATCTTTCAACTATTTACTGGCAATGTCACTCCAAGAAATCTATAAATAGAGCCCATTTTCTCTTGAAAGGGGACCTAATCCCAAGGGATTCAAGAGAGAGATCAGAGATTTCTCTTTCCTCCTTTCTCCTCGACCACCGCCTGAGTTCTTCCATACAACCGCCTGATGTCGTTGCTCTGTTGAACCACTACATGAAGCCCTCACCATTTCCAAATAACCACCTGAGGCCCTCACCATTGCCAAATAACCACTTGAGGCCCTCACCTCCACCGGACCACCACTTGAGGCCCTCACTTTCATCAGACCACCACTTGAGGCCCTCACCTTAGCCGGACCACCACTAGAGGCCCTCACATTTGCCGAACCACCACTTAAGGCCCTCACCTCCACCGAACTACCACTTGAGGCCTTCACTTTTGTCAGACCACCACTTGAGGCTCTCACCTTTGTTGAACCATCACTTGAGGCCCTCACCTCTGTCGGACCATCACTTGAGGCCCTCGCCTTCATCGGACCACCACTTGAGGCCCTAAGCTCCGCTGGACCACCACTTAAGGCCCCGAGCTCCTTCGAACCACCACCTAAGTCCTTAAACTCTGCCGAACCACCACCTGAAGCCCATACATCTGCTAGACCGTCACCTGAGGCCTAAAATTTTGCTTGAGTACCAAGTAACACCGGACTAACATCCTTGTTAGTCACAAGATTTCTACTTTACAGTTGACATTTGTAATCTGATTGCCCATAAGGACAAGTCAGCCCACTGTAACCTTCTTGAATTCTATTGGAGTCACTATCTACTGGGTCAGGCTGCATGGTTTTTTTTTCCCTTCTAGGGTTTTTCACATAAAAATTCTTGTGTTCTCTATATGTGAGTAGGATATCCATGCAATACTAAGACGTAGAATTTTAACTCTATCACCTCATATATTCTAGCCCATAATAGTTTAGCACTATCTATAAGAAACTTTAATCACACTGGCACTATCTGTAAGAAACTTTAATCACACTATATTAAGCACTCCTCCAATGGCCAGTAGGCATAGTCATCGCATCTTGGGAGCCTCCAACTCACACCAATTTAGGAATCCTTCCATAAACTAAGGATGCCAAGCATAAGATTCCTTTTACCTTGGGGGGTGAAACCCTACTAGGGAAGGAACATCAGGACCCTCCCTAGAAGATCATATTTGAAAGATGGAGAAGTCTCAGAATGAGATCCTTCAACTCTAGCGAGAGACACGGGGACTTGAACTAGAACTCCAAGAAGAGTTTTTCCTCCCTCAAGATTCACCAGGGATCAAAGATGTTCAAACCGAACATCTTTATGTCAAGATTCCCCTTTCATCGCCAAGGATCCACTCTCTAGCACATCCAATAATGAGCTTGTTGACACGGCAAGCTCTATACATCTTTCGTGCATAGGCTGCCAACCTTGCATTCCTCTAGACATCCCTAAAGACTTAACCTGAAAGCACATCACTAACTTCCCCTATAATTCCCTATGGAATTAATTATGAAGACTAATCCAAGAGGAATTCCCTGTAGGAGATATAAGACAATTTTTTTTTTCAACAAGACTTCTAGGAGTCATCACTCCTGACTGAAGCCATCCTTCTACACCCTATTCCGGTAAGATTCAAATAATCGAGCATCGATTTATACAACAGGACATCTGACCCATAAAAATATATCGATCAATATAGGACCTTAATGTACATCCAAAAAGCCTCTAACGCACTCCTATGCCAGGTCTTTTCAGCTACCTTCAAAGGGAAAACTCAAACATAGTTCTATTCACTCCCCACTAGAACTATTCCAAAATTCATCAAATTAGATAAAATATTTATCGAACAATTTGTTTCCAATCGAAGGATGGTTAAAGACTCTTCCCACCTCTCAGGAATTTGCCAAAATGAAAATGAGTCCCTCAAGGAGTACTTTTAAAAATTTCCTACCGAGTCCCAGTAAAATCTAGGGGTAGATCTCGAGCTACGTAGAGGTGTATTTGTCTTAGGGCTTCATCCTGGCCCCTTCTACTCAACACTCATGCGGGACACGATCCATTCGTATGAGGATCTGATCTATCACGTGGAGGACTAAATCTTTATCGACGAAGTCATTAATGCTCATAGGAAGTAATTTAAGCAAACAACTAGGAAGCGTAAAAGTACACCATGAATAAAAAATCCATCCTCAAGGTAAAAGAAGGAAATTATAATTTATCCCCTCAACCTTCCTAGTCGTGGCGAGAGCCTTGCCAAGAAAATGAGTATATGCCACTTAATGTATCCCAAATAAATGTATTAATGGACATCCAAGAAAATGAGAGCATGAAGTGGCCGCATCCTTTGAAGCCCAATGATGGAAATTAAGAGCAATATTACCACTTCCACCGTAGTTGTGGGCACACTACTGAAGCATGCAGGAAGCTCAAGGAAGAAATCAAGAGGGTGATCTGACAAGGATATCTCTGACAATTCATCTAGAAACTATCGGCTCGAGTTGTAGGGGAAAAATACACATCAAAATGTAATTTTAAAATAATTGTCAAGTGATTTGCAAAATTAAGACCATTGTTGGGGGCACTACAATACCTAGTCAAGTCTTGATTGCATCTAGCAAAGAGCCAACACCATAGAAGTCTCACATGGATCACTCCATTATCTTTGATGATTTTGACTTAGAGGGAATAAAGACCGCTCATTAAGACTTACTTATAATTAGTGTAGGAATACGTGATCCATATTATAATGTTAAGAGGATCTTGGTCGATAATGGGAGCTTTGTAGATATATTGTTCTACTCCAATTTTCTGAACATGGGCCTCGCTAGAGAGAAGATGTAGCCAGTCGCAAGTCCATTATATGGATTTGATAATCGACCTATATGAGTAGAAGGAAAGATCCATCTTAAATTTCTCACCCTAGTTGGGATTGGCATAGTATGAGGAGATCAGCAAGTAGCATAATCCTGCTATCTTAGGTAGGCTCAACCTTGCTCATCAGTTACCATAAGCATCAAAGATTTTGATCTTCGAGGTGAAAATATTCCTCAGAGGGCCTCCCCTGTTGAAGACCTTATTTGTTCTCTCAACCAGATGACACCCTTCAAGAATAGTATAGATTGACTCACTTCTCTCAGATAAAGAGAAGAAAAGTATGTAGATTTTCTACATACAAACCAAGATGCATTTGCATAGAGTCTAGCCAATATGCCTAGAATAAACCTTTAAGTGATCATGCACTACCTGAAGGTCAACCCGGCAAACAAGCTGGTAATCCAAAAGAAGTGGAACTTTGCACCATATCATCAGCTGGCAATTGAGCAAGAGGTTGACAAGCTTTTTGAGACTGAATTTATAATAGAAGTACAACACCCACTTGGTTGGTAAATATCATCATGGTTCGAAAGATAAGTGGAGCATGGAGAAAGTACATAGATTATACAATCTCAACAAATCTTGCCCCAAGGATAGTTTATTACTTCCCCATATATACTAGTTGATCGATGCCACCTCCAAACATTAGATGCTAGGCTTCATGGATGCCTACTCCGAATAAAATCAAATACAGATGGATCCTATTGATGAGGTGGCAAAAGCTTTTAAAATAGATAAGGGGTTTATTCGGGCTTAAGAATGCTAGAGCAACATACCAATATTTGATGAATAAGGTTATCAAGGACCTTATTGGGTGCACTATGGAAGTATATGTGGATGATATGCTAGCTAAAAGCCTCAGTAAATCCTAGCATATCTCTGACTAGGAATGATGCTTTTACATCTTTTGATCTTATAACATATGCTTGAATCCCTCTAAATATGCATTTGGAGTGCCTCAAGAAAATTTATGGGGTTCATGACTACCTACTGAGGGATTTAGGCTAATTATGAGATGATCAATACCCCAAGGGATATGGTACCCCTGAGAAATATCTAGGAAGTCTAGAGCTAAAATAGAAGAATTTTAGCACTCTATTATTTCCTAGCTTACTCAGGAGATATATATCTAACCCTCTTTAAAATCTTTAGAGATGCTTGTAGCTCAAGATTCCAGTGGACTGATGAATGCCAGGAGGCTTTCGAGTAGCTCAGAACATATCTAGCCTCACGTCCACTACTTTCAAAGCCAATTCCAAGAGAAATTAGACACACACACACACACACACACACACACACACACACACACACACACACACACACACACATATATATATATATATATATATATATATATATATATATATATATATATATATATATATATATATATATATATATATATATATATATATATATATATATATATATATATATATATAGTCGTCTCCTCATAGGATAAGAGCTCAGACTTAGTTCGGATAGACGATACTTTTTAACACCCTGCCTATTATATTAGTAAGATGCTTTCTAAGATAAAAATGTGTTACCCATTAGTAGATAAAATAGCCTTGGCTTTAGTCTACTCAATCGGAAAGTTACACCCTTATTTTCAAGCACATACAATCAGGGCTTACATAAATCTACCATTGAGAAGTATTCTTCAAAAACGTTAGGCATTAGGAAGATTGATCAAATGGTTAGTGGGGCTTAGAGAGTTTGACATTTATTTCCTTCCTAGAACTGACATCAAGTCACAACTGCTTGCTAACTTTTTGGTCGAATGTACTAACCATGCTTCTGATGAATCACTAGATATGTCTCTTTCTTTCTCATACTGGATATTCTATGTTGATGGAGCTTCTGGGAGTTCCAACACCAGTGCTGGAATCTTATTAATCCCCTCACAACAAACTACACTTGAATACGGTCTTAGACTAAAGTTCCTGATAATAAATAATGTTGCCAAATATGAGGCCCTGATCGCCAGATTAAGGTTTGAAATCGATTGTGAAGTGTATGACTAGGTAGTTCACACTAATTCCAAATTAGTCTCCTCTTAGTTGGAGGGAGAATTTGGTACCCATAATTCATTGTTGGCCTAGTACTATAAAATAGTTAAATCCCTTTTAGCCAAAATAATGAAGCATCAAATTGTCCATATCCTTCGAGAGAAGAACGCATGAGCATATGCTCTCTCCAAACTAACTACTTTTATAACTGGTGACATTTTTAAAAGAAAGTATGTTGAGGAGATCAACTTTCCAAGTTTTCAAGGCCCGTGGGTTATAAAATCAATAGATGAGTCAAGAGAGGCTTATTTGATAGATCATATTTTAACTTTCTTACAAGCTGATGTTCTTCTTGAAGATCCAATGGTGGCAATTCAACTTCTGATGCAGGCAAAAAACTTCACTGTTATTAGTGAAGAGTTATACAAATGAGCCTTCATGGGGCCATACCTCAAGTGTCTTCCCTATTCAGAAGCAAATTATGCACTACGGGAAGTACATTCAGGCATTTACGGAGAGAGCATTTGGGTGGAAGGGCATTAGCCAATAAGATCATGAGGAAGTGGTTTTTCTTGCCCATGATGAAGTAGGATACATTAGAGTTTGTATGAAAGGGTAACAGTTGCCAGTTACTAGCCAAACTTACCCATTTACCTACTGTGGAAATCTCAGCATTATAGAGTCCCTAGTGGGGGATGGATATAATGGGACATTTTCCTATAGCCACCAGATAGTAAAAGTTCATTATCTTGGCTATGGACTATTTCACTAAGTGTGTGGAAGTTGAACCTCTAATAAAGATCACTAAAACTAATGCCAAACAGTTCTTATGGAAGAATATAATATGCCATTTTGGCATTACAACAAAAATTATTATCGATAATGGAACTCAATTCACTAGAAAGGTATTTACAATATTTTGTAAAGACCTCTATATATAACTAGTACATACGGTCGTGGCCCATCCTTAGATAAATGGATAATTGGAGGTCACTAATCGAACTATACTGAATGATTTGAAGATCCGATTAGATAAGGCTAGAGGGAAATGGGCCGATGAACTTCCAAATATCCTATGTCCTATCATACCAAAACCTGAACTCAAAACAGTAGAAACCCTGTTCAACATTTTCTTTGTAATAGAAGTTGTTAGTTTAGTCGGCATTGGAGTCCCAAGTCACCGAATTCAAACTTTTGACTTCAACGCCAATGAAGAAAAGCTCAGATATAACCTAGACCTTCTTTCAAAAATAAGAGACGAGGTGATACTCAAGGCTGCTACATATCACCAAAGAATTGCCCGTCATTATAATAGAAAGATGAAACCCCGATGCATTTTAATCAAAGATTTAGTCCTGCATAGCATCGAGGCAGCCGAAAAAGGCACCCAATTAATAAACTCTCCCCCCTCTAGGAGGATCCATATTTGGTGCCTGACGTAGTAAAGCCTGGAACTTTCAAGTTAATGAATGTTGAGGGAAAGATGTTCCTCGGACTTGAAATATAGAAAACCTCAGCATGTATTATCAATAAGGCACAATAGTGCTACTTTTTATATGTTTTTAGTATTGTGTGTCTACGATGTTGTATGTCTTTAATATTAGATGTTGTTTGTCTCCTATTATCTGTGATGTTTGTATCTTCTTCATCGTTGAGTTTTTTTAGGGGAGTTTGATCTTATTTAATACAGTAAAACTATATTCCCTCATTTAGTCACATTATCTTCTTAAAGTAAGAGCGTATTGATAGATTCACACAGGCTGTGAACTTCAATCTTGAAATCCTTGATTCAAGCAACACATAATTATTATTGTAACTCAATCATTAGACGATTAATCCTAGGGGGATTCGATCTGACCTATTCCATACATGTTAAAAAGCATTAAATAATGTGCTAATTAATAATCTTAGATAGGTCAAACACCCTAGGTGGGTGTCACCTAATTTTAATTTTCCTGGTTTGAGGCATTCACACTCTTTGTTGCACCTCAATCACTAGATGATAAATTCTAAGGAGATTTGATCCAACCTCTTCCACATAGGTTTATTAGCGTTATAATGTTATGATCAATAACCTAAGAAAGGTCAAACATCCTTGGTTGAGTGACATTTAGATCATGAAATCCTTAATTCAAGAGTCTGAATCTCAATCTATCAAAGTTTAGTCCCAAAGGGGATCCAATCCGACTTCCTCCATATAGGTTAAAAATATATAATGTTGCAACTAACAACCTCTGATAAGTTAAGTGGTTAAGAAAAAGATGAAGCATGAATAAAATTCACTCGAGCTAAATAAGAGCACTGAAATATTTACTAGTTAGATAAAAATAACTCTCTATTAAATCATAAAAAATAACATGTATAAATATAAATGCATAATACATTACAATTACTAAAAAATGGAACTCGAGTGAATTTTATTTAGCTTCTGCAGCTCACTCTCTGTCTCATTACCATCAGAATCTAAAAGAGAGTCATCTGTGTTAGAATAGTTGCTATTTGAATGATTTATATTTTTGCAACTTATGTAGTTTTGATGATTCCAAACATTATTGTTCAAATGTGTAGTTATCTCCTAAAAATTTTAGAAGTTTTGCATTTGCTCTTGTGTGTACTAACATTTCAGGAAAATCAGACTCCAAACTACGAAAACTTTAAATCAAATTCAACATGAGATACTATGTTAATTTTGAAGTTTGCATTTTTTCTTTGAATTAATTTTGAAAGGGAGTGATTGTAATTGAGTGAATAAAAAACATACAAACACACATAAGGAGATCATAAGATTTTATACTGATCGTACTGGATGATATCCTATCGTACGGGATGATCGGACAGTTATCTCCTATAGGGCACATGATACGAATAGGAACTTGCTCGAAAAATTTTTTTCTAAGTCCTATTCATCCAGGACGAAAATAATTATCATACCAGACAATTGGTTCTCCGTAAAAGTTTCGTCCAGACGAATTTTATTATCGTACGAGGCGACCGGTCCTCTGGAAAATTTTTGTCCAGACGAAATTAAATATCGTACCGGACGATCAGGTCTCTGGAAAATTTTCGTCCAGACGAAAACAAATTATCGTCCGTGGCGATTGGTCCTCTGAAATATTTTCGTCCAGACGAAGTAAATAATCGTCCAGGACGATCGGGTCTCTGGAGAATTTTCGTCCAGACGAACATATTTTCGTCCAAACGATTAACCAACTTAGAACAGTTTTCAGCAGTTTCTAGAATCGACCTTGTAATAACCGTTCGTACTGGACGAACCTAGTTCGTACAGGACGATCATCTGTACGAAGACATTTCGTACACATATTCAAATAGGGTCGTTTCAGATCGTTTAAGTAAAATCGTCCAGGACGATCCATGATCGTACAGGATGATCCACTGCGTACAGAATTGAAAACTTGCAGTTTTTGGGCGGTTTTTCTTGTCTTTCATATAAATAGTCCAAATTAGACTGCCACCCAATCTTTTTGTCATTTGATCTTCGTGCCTCTTGAGAGAATAGCCAAGGAGAGAGTGGAAGAGAGCATTCAAAGGAGGATTCCTACCACTAGAGCGAGAAAGCTTCACTTGGATTTCAAAGGTAAGAGTCTCTACTTGTAAATTTGGATTACTTCACTCTTCTTCCTTCTTCCTTCTAGATTCTTGTGAGAAGATCAGTCAAGGAGATCCGGTTCTCTGCCGACACTTGGAGAGTGTTAACAGCCGAAGGGTTCTCTGCCTACACTTGGAGAGTGTGAACAGCGGAAAGGTTCTCTGCCTACACTTTGAGAGTGTGAACATCCGTAGGGTTCTCTGCCCACACTAGGAGAGTGTAAAAGGACGACGGTTCTCTGCCAGCACTGTGGATTGTGTAAAAGGATGACGGTTCTCTGCCGCACCGGGTAGTGGTGAAAAGAGTGTATTGTAAAGGCTTCTCCGCCTTGCTGTGGGTGCTAAAGGAGAGTCACTATTGGTTTTAGTGCAATACTCAGAGAGTGCCTCTGAGGAGTGGATATAAGTCTGGTTATAGACCGAACCACTATAAATCTGGTGTCATTTACTTTATTGTTTTTATGTTTTCGCACTTTAAATTTTAGTTTTAACAACACTGTGGTTGAAAAATATTTTTCTACAAACTTTAAAAGAAATTTTTATTTCGGTTCAACTTAATCTTAAAAGAGGGTTTAAAATTTTTAAACTACCAATTCACCCCCCTCTTGGTAGCCGTGGGACATTTACTTAGGCTTAACAACCTTATTACTGGACTCAACAAGTGGTATCAGAGCATAGTTTCAAAATCATAAGTTTGAACTACTTTTTGATTAACGTAGATGGCTACATTTGGAAACCAAAACACACCTGAGGGTTACTCTATCACTAGACCTCCACTGTTTGACAATATTCCTTTTGATTTTTGGAAAACACGCATGTCTACTTTCTTACAGTCACTTGATTATCGCATGTGGATGCTAGTCCAGGAAGGTTACTCAAAACCAACTAGATTAGTTGATGGAATTTGGGTAGAAACACCCTATGCAGATTGGACTATTGAAGAACGTGACTTAGCACAGTTAAATGCGAAATGTTTAAATAGTTTCTTTTGTGCTTTAAAATCTGAAGACTACATGCGAGTTTCCACTTGTAAAAGCAGGAAGGACATATGGGATAGACTTTGTATAACTTATGAAGGGATAAATGAGGTTAAGCAATCAAGACTCAATATCTTGTTACATGACTATGAATTATTTCGCATGAAACCTAATAAATCTATTTCAGACATGTACACAAGATTCACTCAAATTGTCACCTCTTTGCATGCACTTGGTAGGGAATTAACTAATGCTGAAATGGTCAATAAGATTCTTCATTGTTTACCTACTGCATATGATGCTAAATTACTGCAATTACAGAGTCTAAAGATCTAAACATTTATTCTATTGACAATCTTCTTGGTTCACTCATTGCTTATGAGCAAGGAGTAAGTCAAAGAAAGATTGATGCAGGTGAACCTAGAAAGGACAAGAATATTTCACTAAATGTGGAAGAGTCAGAAAGTGAACAGTCACAACCTGAGGATGAAGACGATATTGCATTGATGACTAGACAATTTAGAAGCTTTTTAAAGAGAAAGCAGAAGAGACGCCATCAATGGAATAGAGGTAAGTATAACAAAAATGGCAAGGTTTCTAATGAAGTAATTTGTTATGAATGCGGGAAACCAGGTCATATAAAGACTGATTTCCCAAAACTCAAAGCCACTCCTAGCAAGGAGAAGGTAGAGGAGAAACCAATGGTAAAGAAGGGCAAGAAGAAGTTTCAAAGGGCCTTTTGGGCGGACTCAGCTTCAGACTCATCTGAGACTGAAAAAGAAGAAGAAGTCACCAACCTTTGCTTGATGGCAGATAATTCTGAACAATCAGATCAAGAAGAGGTATGCGATTTAACCTATAATGAATTGTTTGAAGTTTCTGAACACATGCATGATGCATATAGGAAAATGAAAAAGATGCATGCTAGTTTAGTTTTAGAATTGGAAGAGCTTAATAAGGAACATGAAATCCTTAGGAAAGATCATGCTTTAATAGATAACAACCACATGAAACTACTTGATGAATATGATGACTTGAATAAAAATTTTGAGAATATAAAATCATCCTATGCTGAACTTGAAAAAGAATTTAAGAATTTTAAGGATGAATCTGAGAGCAAGACATATAGAATCAATTATACCAATCGAATCTTAGAAGATATGAATTCATTTTACAAACTTACAATAAGAGTTCTCGAGGATAATAGGAACCCCCCTAAACTTGAAGATTTTACAAATCCTAAATATTATCCTAAATTCATGAAATCCCTTAGAAGATAATTATATGAAAGAAAACAAAGGAATATTTTTCCTAATGTTAAATGTAATAATTGTGGATTTTTGGGACATATATCTCACACCTGCACTTTAAAGATGAAAACTAATTTCGTGTGGAGAACTAAGATGCGTAAACCTAGACATATCATACATGCATCTGATTATAAATTTCATAAAGGAGAACCCAAACTAGTTTGGGTTCCCAGGTCTAACATTTGAGAATTTTGCAGGAGTACTCTCACACAAGACCTCGTGAGAGTATATGGTACCTGGACAGCGGATGTTCAAAGCACATGACTGGAGATACTGCTCAATTCATAACGCTGGAAGCCAGGAGTGTTGGCAAGGTTACACTTGGAGATAATACCACAAAGAAAGTGGTTGGATCAGGTATGATTGGAATTTTGAAAAACTTTTTCATAGACAATGTGTTATTAGTTGAAGTCTTAAAACATAATTTGCTTAGCATAAGTCAGCTATGTGATAAGGGATATAATATAAAATTTTTACCTACTAGCTGCATAATTAGCCTAAATGGGAAAATTGTTTTAAATGGAAAAAGGGTAAACAATGTCTACATGCTAGATTTAAATTGTATTCAATCTCCTACTGCTTTTTGTTTGAAATCTGTTTCTGATGAATCATGGCTTTGGCATAGGAGACTTTGTCATTCTAGTATGAAAAATCTTAGAAGAATTACCCAAAAGAATTTGGTGAGAGGTATACCTAAACTAGACTTTACCAAGGACCATCTATGTGATGCATGTCAATTAGGAAAATAAGTGAAGTCCTCTTTGAAGTCTAATAAAGATCTTAGGACCAGTAAACCTTTAGAAATTCTACACATGGATCTTTTTGGACCTGTAGGCACTGTAAGTCTAGGAGGAAAGGTATATGGATTTGTTATAGTAGATGATTTTTCAAGATTCACCTGGGTTAAATTTCTTTTTCATAAGAGTGAATCATTTGAGGAATTCAGAATTTTTTCAACTTGGATACAAAGAAAACTAGGATGTGAAATAATTTCTATACAAAGTGATCATGGAGGAGAATTTGAAAATGAAAGATTTGAAAATTTCTGTAAAGAAAAGGGGATTGATCACAATTTTTCTGCACCTAGAACTCCTCAACAAAATGGGGTAGTTGAAAGGAAGAACAGAACATTAATAGAAGCCGCCCGAGCAATGTTAGCAGAATACTCGCTTCCTAGATATTTTTAGGCTGAGGCGGTTAGCACTGCATGCTATGTTCTGAATAGGGTGAATGTGAGATCAAATTTGAAAAAAACACCCTATGAATTGCTAAAAGATAGAACACCAAATTTGTCTCATTTGCATGTATTTGGTTGCAAGGTGTTCATACATAATAATGAAAAATCTGCCTTAGGAAAATTTGATCCAAAATCAGATGAAGGAATCTTTGTTGGATATTCAAGTGTTGGAAAATCTTATAGGGTATTCAACAAAAGAACTTTAGTCATTGAACAAACCACACATGTTGTATTTGATGAAAGTGGAAACATGGAAGAGCCAAATGTTGTTGAAGAAGAAATTGAAGAAAACTCCCAAAAGATTGATAGATTAAATTTGGAAGAAAATGTGGAAGAAAATTTGGAAAGAGAAGACCCTTTGCCTAGAGATTTGAGATTTTCTAAAAACCACCCAAAGGAATTGATTATAGGTGAACCTAGTGAGGGTGTTAGAACTAGGCGTGGATTAAACAAGGAAGTCAATCATTCAGCCTTTATTTCAACTATTGAACCCACTAACATTGATCAAGCACTTTCTGATGAATTTTGGATATTGGCCATGCAAGAAGAGTTAAATCAATTTGTAAGAAATAAAGTTTGGAAATTAACTACAAGGCCAAAAGATCAAAGTGTTGTTGGAACCAAGTGGGTGTTCAAAAATAAAATGAATGACTTAGGAGTAGTCATTAGAAATAAGGCTAGATTAGTAGCTAAGGGATATAATCAAATTGAATGAATTGATTTTGAGGAAACTTTTGCCCCTGTAACTAGACTTGAAGCAATTAGGGTTTTACTAGCTTTTGCTTGTTTTAAAGGTTTTAAATTGTTTCAAATGGATGTCAAAAGTGCCTTTTTAAATGGGGTAATTGAGGAAGATGTTTTTGTAGAACAACCTCCAGGTTTTGAAAATTCAAAATTTCCAAATCATGTTTTCAAATTAAGAAAGGCATTATATGGATTGAAACAGGCACCTAGGGCTTGGTATGAGAGGTTGAGCACCTTCCTACTTGAAAGATCTTTTGAAAAAGGAAGTTTGGATACAACTCTCTTTTTAAGGAAAATTGGAAAGGATATATTTATTGTTCAAATTTATGTGGATGACATCATCTTTGGATCTTCAAATAAACATCTTTGTGATGATTTTTCTAAAACAATGAGTAGTAAATTTGAAATGAGTCTAATGGGAGATTTAAATTACTTTCTAGGATTTAGCATTAAGCAACTTGAGGAAGGTACTTTTCTTAGTCAAACTAAATATATTAAGGACATCCTCAAAAAATATGAAATAGACAATGCTAAACCTGTTAGTACATCAATGAGTTCCTCAGTTCAGTTGGATAAGGACCTTAAGGGAAAATCTGTTGATCAAAAGAAATTTAGAGGGATAATTGGATCTTTACTTTACTTGACTGCTAGCCGACCAGATATTATGTTCAGTGTTTGCTTATGTGCTAGATTTCAATCAGATCCAAAAGAATCACATTTAACAGCAGTGAAAAGGATTTTAAGATAACTACTAGGAACTCAAAACTTAGGAATTTGGTATCCTAAGTTTAGCTCTTCATTTGAAATTATTGGTTACTCAGATTCTGACTTTGCAGACTGTAGAGTGGATAGGAAAAGAACTTCTGGAACATGTCAATTCATTGGAAATTCATTAGTTTCATGGTCTAGTAGAAAACAAAATTCTGTGGCACTATCTACTGCAGAAGCAGAATACATTGCATTAGGAAGTTGTGTGGCACAAGTACTTTAGTTAAAACAATAGTTGATTGATTTAGGATTAACTATAGGCACTATTCTAATTTATTGTGATAATACAAGTGCTATTTGCATTTCCAAAAATCCTATTCAACATTCTAGAACCAAACACATTGATATAATGCATCATTTCATAAGGGATCATGTATCCAAGGGAGAAATTGAACTCATACATGTTTCAACTGAAAATCAACTTGCAGACATTTTTACAAAACCTTTAGCCTTTGATACCTTCAGTACTTTAAGAACAAGTCTTGGTGTTATTGATTTGAATGCCTAAACAAAATGTCTTTGCAACATTAATATTTGTTTTGTTTTGTTTTTAATTTTGTGAAATTTTGTGTGTTTTGAATGAATTGTTTTTGAGTATATGGTTTTGTTTTATGTTTTCTGTGTTTTTTGAATGTTTAGTTTGTTTTTTTCTTAATTTAAAAATCAAAATTAAAAAAATTTGGAGGAAATCGTCCGGGACGAATCTGGTTTCGTACGGGACGATATGTGGAAGAACAGTTTGCACGAATTTTAACCGTTTTGAGATCAGTTTTTTTTTAATTAGATCGTCTGTACGATCTGACTATCGTCCAGGATGAAAATATTTTTTCTCAAACGTAGGGACGATTGAATGGAGCTGTTGAGTGGATAAGACAATTTTTAATATTGACTTCGTCTGTATGAATTTTTCGTTCGTCCAGACGAACAGGTGTCGGTTCATTGTAGGGGACGGTTTTCAAGAGACATTAAAACGATTTATTTTTTGATCGTCTGTACGAAAAAATTTCGTCTGTACGATCGGTCAAGTCAAAAAGCCTGTACGAAGGGACGCATCGTAAGTTGTGTTGATTACGAAAAGCCGTTACATTTTGGACGAATTGGATCGTCTGTACGAAATAATTTCGTCCAGACGAACGATGATTTTCGTCCAGGACGAATATTTTCGTCCAGGACGAATATTTTCGTCCAGGACGAATGTATCGTCTTTCTTTAAATATGAAGGCTTTCTAACTTAACAATCACACTTCCAAACTTCATTTTCAATCCCTTTCTACTTCAAATCGACAATGGCCTCCTCAAGCAAGAGACAAAAAGTGTTGGTGAAGAAACCAAATAGGAATGCCTCAGACAACTTTCTTTCTAAGGCCAATGAGGAATCATTTCCTCATTTTGCATCCGCCAAAATCACTCCCTCTCGCATTCTAATTCAAACTGAGTTAAAATTTCAGGTAATGCACCTCTTTGCCTCAACCCAATTTCATTTCATACTTTCTCTCGTCCACTTCTACAACAAGCAAACCTACCACTATTTCCTAGCGAACATGAGTTTTAATTCTGACCACTCCTCCATTAGTTCTTATGTCTTCAAGAAAAAAGTTGAAATCACAAAGCACGACCTTGGTGCTTTTTTGAATTTAAGAACTGAGGGATATAGAGCTCACACCCTAATGACAGAAACCAGTTTCAAATGGCATAATGTCAATAGGGTAATTAGAGAAAATGATCTTAACTATCATGTCGCTAGAGTCTCCGGTATGACCCAAGATGCCCGAATCATCCAGCATATCCTTCGATCCTCAATCATTCCTAAAGCTGGTGATAGGATTAATATTACCCCTCTCCTTTCTGCTCTAACCTTTTTGATTATGGAATGTCATCCTATTGACGAAGCCCAACTTATCATAGATCATATATATGGGCTTTTAGAAATAGGACATGCAGATTAGAAGAGGAAGAAGAACATTTCATTAGGACACTTAATCACTTACATTTTGGAAAAGAAATACAATTTAGTGCATCCTAATGTTAGGTAAGGCTTATAATTAATTCCTATTTTTTTTTGTTTTAAGATTATTCACGGTGCAAGGCTTCATTTGGGATTGCTTTCTCATTGCTTTCTAAAACAAGCTTTTAGCACAAAAAATTCTAATTCAATTTTTTTTTTGACTAAAAATTGTTTTAGAAAGCATTAAGAAAGTTGTCCTTAACATACCCTTAATCATATAAATTATGACATAATTCCTACAAACCCTTTTAAATAAACCTTGAATCCAATAACTTTGCGATGAAAATCAGAAATATACTGTTGGCCACACATCCTTTGAGCCACAATCCTCGTAGAAAATGAATGAAAAAAAAAAAGAAATTTGAACATCATGAAGGATTTCTGAAACAATAGCTAACAACAATGACTTAGGAGCTTCTGTATGAATGCCTTAAATTTTTAGATAAACAATTACAGAAAAGAGATATTTGATAAATAATAAATGTACAATATCCATGTATCTATAATCAATTAAGTCTTTTGACTACAATCATTTGTATGATGATTTCGATAACAAACTTATTTGAAAGTTAAGTGGATTTAGAGAGAGAAAGATAGAGAGAGAATGTATGGGAATACAAAAGTTTTCTGTTAGAGAGAGAATGTCTGGGAACATATCCAGGGCTAGAGAGACTCCTAAATTTTCACAGTTTGTTTGGCCGTCATTCTTCAGCCGGCGCTCCGGTGGATTTAGGCGTCAGTGGCGGCTACGACATCTACTAGTAGCACTGATGGATGGTAAGCGCCTTTCAACGACTGAAGCTTGGGCGAATTACCGGAAGGGGTTGTTAGTTCTGGTGTGACCTGCTTTTGATGTCTTCAATGGAGGTTCTAGAGCTCTTGATATGTTCAATGGTCGTATCAAAGGGTTTAAGGAGAAACCTTTGGTGATCAATGAAGGTGGTTTATTAAAGAAGAAGATCTCCATTTCCGTTCATGGAAAAGGTAAAGAGATCATTAAGGAGGAGGATTTTGCAAGCCCAAAAGGTTTTAAGAATTATTCTAAAGGAAATAAGGTGATTAAAAATCTTAATCTGGATGCTTCATAATTTACTTGTTTGAGAATTTATTCCAACAAATGTTTTAATTCTGCTACGCTGCCTGCTTCTTCGGTCCGGAATGTTAATTTTGGGTCACCATTGATGGAAGGCAATAACTTTAATGAAGACAAGGTGGATGAGGTTTTGTTACAAAAATAAAATGTTAATGATTCAAGCTATGCAGCTGTGGAGACCAATCTAAATTTTCAAAAGGTAGCTCAATCTGAGGAGAAGGGGAATAATGTAGCAACTCATTCAGCCTGTACTAAGAAGCAGAATATTAAAGTGGATAATTTGGAACTATGTTCTTTTTTATCTGATGATGGAAAAGTGGTTAAACTACATGTTGAAAAGGAGATTGAGAATGCAAGAAGATTCGAGAAAGCCATTATTGTGAAGGTTTTTGGTAACAACCTACCATTTCAATCGGTGTGTGTTGAATTGAGAAGGCAATGGAGCTGCTTTGGGAAATTTCACATTACAGGCTTGGGTCTTGGCTGGGTGCTTTGTTCATTTGAAGATGCAAACGTTTTGGAGAATATCTTAACAGGTGGACCTTGGTTTGTTAGAGGTCAAGTTGTGGGATTAGACAAATGGTCGGAATCATTCAACCCAGCTTCATCAAAAGTAATTTCAGCTCCTTTATGGATAAGATTGCCCAACTAACCACTTCAATGCTGGGATGAACTTAATATATGCAGAATTGCCTCTCAAGTGTGTAAACCTTATCTCCTTGATGGAAATATGTTCCAATGGAGTAGAAAGGAATTTGCAAGAATATGTGTCCGTATTCCCTTGGATATGAAATTACCTTCTAGTGTTTGGGTAGAAGGTTTGACTGGCAAATTCTTCCAAAGAATTGAGTATGAGGGAGTTTCCAAAATTTACTTTGGATGTGGAAGAATAGGGCATACCTCAGTTGAGTGTGCTGATTCAAAAACAGTTAAGGAAATGCTCCAGAAGCTGCGGAGGTGGCCAAATTATCTCAAGTTATACAAATTGAGTTGGTTGGTAAAAATCCTATAGACGTGAAAGCTGATTATGGTCCTTGGATCAAAGTAAAATATGGAAAAATAAGGCAAACAGTGGCTATAGAGAAGAGAGGCTTTCTTAATAAAGCTTATTAAGTCCCTAAGCTTGGTCCTGGTTCTTTAAAGAGAAATGTTGATTTAGTAGGTGAAAATAAGAAGCTGAAACTGTAATTTCTCAATTCCAATCTTGAAAAGGCAGGAGAAGGAAAAGATAAAGATATTTACGCAGCATAAACAACCAAAATTCTAGAAGATCTATGGGTGGAGGTAACTAAAGATGAACCTGGTATTAAAGTTCTTAATAAATTTGATATATTATCCTGTCTGGATGAAACGAGAGATGCTGAGATAGTGGAGGTTATTGGGGATGATTGTGCTGAAGAAAATGAAATTGTTGGCTATGGTTTGGTTAGTATGGAAGCTTCAGTTTGTGATGATGTTGTAAACTCTGTAATGAGCCAGGTGACAGTAAAGGGGAATTCTCCCTTGAATGGTGTTGTGACTGAAAATCTATCTTCGGGGAAAAAGGTTAAGCTTCTAAAAAAGTTAGTCTCTTGGTTTGGGCAGCATAATACCACATAATAGGAAGATGTATGGTGGTAAAGCTAAGAGGAATGGGGGCCCTTCCCCTATCTTTAAACAATGACATCATTGGCATTATGGAATTATAGAGGAGCCAAGAAATTGAAGGCTGCTATATATGTAAAGGAGATTATTAAAGACAATAATGTGTTGTTGGTGGGATTGCTAGTAACAAAGATCAGCTCTATGGAGAATTTGAAGATTTTGAAATTTCTAGGAAATAATTGGGAATCATATATGGTTCCTTCCAATGGCCTCTCAGGAGGTTTGATGGTGTTATGGAGAAATGATTTGGCCTCTTTCTCGGTTATTGAGGATTCTTATCAAGCTATTATTGGGAAATTGGAAGTTATAAACAAAGGATGTTGGGTGGTGGCAATAGTTTATGGGAGTACTAATGCTCTTGACAGAAAACTAGTATGGGATTGCTAAGAGAGGCATTATTCTATTGATTTGCCTTGGTAGTGGGAGGAGATTTTAATTGTGTTCTTTCACAAGAGGAGAAAAGAGGTGGGAAGAAATTCATCTTGTCATAAGGCTCTAAAGACTTGCATGAGGTTGGGTCTATCGGACCTAAATTCACTTGGTGTAATAATAAATCGGAAGGAGCCCGGATATTAGAGAAATTGGATAAGTGTCTCATTAATTCTATAGCATTGAATTCTATTCATATAGTCGTGTGAAACACTTGTCTCGCATAGCCTCGGACCATTGTACTATTCTCTTGGAAATTCTCAAGCCGGTTGAATTCCATAATAGAGATTTTCGATTTGAAGATGTTTGGGCATCTTACCATGGGGAAGCTGCAATGGTGGAAAAAAATTGGAAGATTTGTAGAGGTGGTGATCAGCCACATCTTTAAATTCAAAGTTTAAGAGAACTTTGAGAGCTTTATTTTTCTGGGGTAAAGCCAAGTTTAAAAATCTTAACTTGCTGAGGGACACGTTGAAGGATGAAATTTTGGTAATTCAAATGGAAGAAGAAGATGGTATGATTTCATTTAAGAGACTATAGCTGCTCAGGCATAAAATCAATGAACTCAATATTACTCTTGCCCGGCTCAACACATGGTGGAAGCAAAGTGCAAAAGCTAAATGGATGGAAGTGGGGGATTCAAATTCATCATTTTTTCATGCATTTACAAATGCAATAAGGAATTCTAATTGGATCAATCATATCAAAACTGAGTCAGGTGTTGTAATAGAGGACATTGCTGAAATTCAAAAAGTATTATCATATTTTTTCAAAATAAAGTGGCATCAAAGAGAATGTTTGCTGGAGGGGTGGCCGAAGCCTTCTGCAAAAATTAATGAAGAGGATCAGTGAGGTTTGAATGCTGATTTCACTAGTGAGGAGCTACAGGTGGTTGTTGAAAAAGGTGGGAAAAATATTTCTCTGGGGTTGGATGGGATTACCATTTCTTTTCTAAAAGGTTTTTGGAAGATTATTCAGGAGGATGTTTGGCAAGCAGTGAACCATTTTTTTTCATCAGGAGTAATGCATCAGTCCTGAAAGGAGACACTGATCATTTTGATCCCTAAAAATCCAATGTCTATTGGTTCCCTCAAATTTCCTTCCTATTAGTCTATATGACTATTTATAAAATAATTTCAAAGATGTTGTTGAATAGATTGGAGAAGGTGATTCATAAGATCATTTCGCCGGATCAATCATCTTTCATCAGAGTCCATTCCTTGTATGAGCATGTGTTGTTGGCCAAGGAATTCTTCAACAGATTCCGGTATTCTAAAGAAAAAAAGGTCTATTGGCTATCAAGATTGACATGGAACAGCCTACGATATCATAGGGTGGCAAGATCTAAGGCAAGTTCTTATTCACTTTAATTTTCCTAGCAAGTTATTGGAATTATTAATGCAATGTGTCTTAGAGCCAAAGTATTGCATTTTGATTAATGGGAGGAAAACTGAATGGATCAATGACAAGAGTGGATTTAGGCAAGGATGTCCCTTGTCTCCTTGTTTTTTTATGCTCTCAAATTTTTTCTGATGCTCTAAGTATTAGTAGAAGTGGATTGGGGATTTATATTACTCCAAATGCTCCTAGAGGTTCTCATTTACTCTACGCCGATGATATCTTAATATTTTTGAAAGCTAATGTTAGGAAGTTGAAGGAGTTGAAGAACATTGTTATCAATTTTTGTAATTGGTCGGGCCAAAATGTTAATCACTCCAAATCTATGATTTTATTTGGGAAGCACAATAACCGGAGGAGGAAGAATAAGATTTCTAAGCTTCTTCGGTTCAAGGTGGTGAAAGAGCTTTGCTATCTTGGTGTTAAGATAACATTAAGAAGGATGGTCGCTTTGGATTTCTAAAAGCTTATGGAGGTGGCTTCTAATAGGTTGAACACTTGAGGGAAGAATTGAATTTCATTGGAAGAGAAGTTGGTACTAGTGAAATCTGCATTCCTTTCTCTACCATTGTTTTTGTCTTCCCTTTCATTAGTACCATTATATATTCTCAAAGAATTTGAAAAAATGTGTACAAGTCTTTTATGGAACAAAAGTAGTGGAAATCTTGGAGTGCATTATGTATCTTGGGAGCTTTTGTGTAAACCAAAGAATGAAGGTGGTCGTGGGCTGTTCTCAGCGGTTTCCAAGGTTAGGCCTCTTCAGGCTAAGTTTGCTTGGGATTTCTTCATGAAGCCTAATTCTTTGCTCAACCAAATTATCAGAGGCAAGTATGGAAGTGATCTATGGTCAAGTCCGGTGAGAAATGGTTGTTCTCCTACATGGAAGATTATTACTAATGGGGCTTATTATCTGAGAAACATTGTTAGATGGAAAGTCTCTAATGGTAATTCTATTAATTGGTTGTACGATTCTTTGATTTTAGATAAATTCATTTCAAAATGGCCTACATTTATTAATAATTTTGGAACAAAGAGATTAAAAGCTTAGCTACTTCATATTGGAGGGAGAGTGGAATGTGAATTTGCTGCAAAATTTCTTTGGGAAGCTTTTACTGGATCTTATTCTACAGATTCCTATAGGAGCAGAGGAGACTACAGATCTAATTGAGCTGAAATTGAAGGATGCAGGGAAATCAATCACTGCTTTTTGCCTTGAAGCAATAAAAGTAGTAATTCTGAAGTTTGTCACTAGAGATGGATGAAAAAGTTAAAAATGAGGCCTAGAGTTGAGTTGTTTTGGTGGAGACTATCAATGAAGCAATTCCCTCAAATGCTTTTCTAGTAAAGAGAAGGTTATCCAAATTTTCAGGTTGTCCGAGAGGTTGTGATGAAGAGGAGGATAGCAGCCATATTGCTGGAAGATGTGTGAAATTTCAGAGGATCATTATCTTGCTAAACAAATGGGGATTCAATGTCCCATTGTTTAAATATTTTATAGCATGCTTGGATGGTTTAGAAAGATGCTCAAGCTCTAATCCTTTATATGCAAACATTCATTGTACAACAACTTTCCTTACTTGGAAAAGCAGTTGCAAGTTGGTCCATGAAGGAATTGAAGACTCGGATAATGTAATCACAGCAAATACCATTTCGATGGCCATGGTTAGTAATTTTATCAGCTTTTATCCGGACAACTGGGACATTAATTAGCACTTGATGTTTACCTCTTGGTGTCCTCCTCCACCTGGATGGATAAAGATAAACATTGATGCTTCAGTAAAAAGCAATAACTTGGTAGGTATTGGAGGTGTGGAGAGGGATGATAACGGTAGATTCTTAATAGCATTTGGAGCCCAATATTTTCATTGGCATATAGTTCAAATGGAATTTTTGGTTGTTTACTACTTGAAGAATATTCTACGGGATTGGATGTATGATGCTCAAGGTGTGATTATAGAAGGAGAACACTTCAACATTATTAAGACTCTCCAATTAGATTTGAAGAGATGGAAGAATAAGGGAAGAATTGAAGAGGAACTAGCATTTCTACAAGACTTTAATCAAGTTTTGTTTTCTTTTTCAAATAGGAGTTGCAACAAATTAGCTGATGTTTGTGCTAATTTGGCTTGTAAAATGAGTTTTATTTGGAAGGAGCTTAGTAATGTGGAGATTCCTCCTTCCTTCTTGTTCATCTTGAAGGAGGAATGTGATGGTTTAGGTATGGTTTGAGTAGTTTGTAATAAGTTTTTATTTTGTTATTTTAATGCAGGGTTGCATTTCTTTAAAAAAAAAAAAAGAGTACGATCGTTAATTTTTCACTTTTTACATCATTATATTTCAAGTGTTTGGTTTTCCTTTTTTTTCGGTTACATTATTAAAAAAAAGGTTATAATTCAAAAGCAATGGAAATTTTTTTTTTTAACTTATTCAAATAGTTAAGTGAGACGGCAGGCTTTTTAGTGTTCATCTCCAATTAACAGATCTTTTATATTACTGATACATTATGATAAAATTATCTTGATCGAGCACGAATATCGAGGAAAGAATCAAGTTAGAAACTTAAAAAATTAAATTCGGGATCACCTGAACTCTGATTTTAGAAAACTTATAATCAAACTGAGCATCTCAAAAATACAAACCCAATGACACCAAATTCAACTTAATCCGAGCCTAAATGATTCCAAATCAAGGACCCAAAGCAATGTTGGAAAGTTTGTACCACAATTTGAGTTACCAAACAGTCTCCAAACTTGATGAGCTTATGGTCGAATCAAGCGGCTCGATGAGACGAATCCAACAAGCCCAAGATCGCCGAATTCTGAAATCATTAAGACTTTCAAATATCTGACAAACAGTTTACAATCAATGGATTCAATATCGGTCATTCATCCGAACCACTAAATATTTGCCTATGATCTCTCATTTATTTACGGACCATGCCACTCCAAAAAATCTATAAATAGACCCCTCATTTCTCTTGAGAGGTGACAAAAAAAAAGCAAGAAGAAGAAGAGGAGAAGAACATGGGAAGAGAAGAATAGGAGGGAAGAGACTCCTCCTCGACCACCGCCGGAGTTTCGCCCAAACCCAAAATGAAGTCGGAATTTTTCTTGACTTCCACAGGACTCCAGAATTCTGCACGACTTCCACGGGATGCTAGAATTATGCCTGACTTCCACGAGACACTAAAATTCTTCCGAAGGAATGTCAGTGTTACCCCCTGACGCCAAAACTCCACCCAAGTGATACTAGAGTTCTCCTCAGCCACCAACAGACGTCATATTTTTACCCGACGCCTGACCTTCACTCATCACCAAGTTTCTACCCGATGATGGACTTCTACCAGTTATCGGACTTATGCTGGACGTCTATCTGAAGATGGATTTCTTTTTATTGTTAGACTTCTACCTAATGCCATCCTTCTGACCTTCGTCGTCAGACAACAATCCTTCTGGCATCCGTCGCCAGCTGACTACAGTCATCCTAATTTACGTTGCCCGCTGATTACAGTCTTTTTGACCTCCATCGCCCACCGACTATGGTCTGCATGATTTACTTAACCCGCCGACTACAGTCTTTTTGACCTCCATCGCCAGCCAACTATGGTCCTCCTGACTTATGTTGTCCGCTGACTACGGTCTTTCTGACCTCCATTACTCGCGAAATACAGTCCTCCTGACTTACGTCGCTTGTCGACTACAGTCTTTCTGACCTCTTTCTCCAGCCAACTACCATCCTTCTCACTTACGTTTCCTGTCGACTATAGTATTTCCGAACTCCGTTGCCCGCTGACTACGGTCCTCGTATGTCGCCCGCCGACTATAATCTTTCTGACCTCCGTCGCCTGCCAACTACGGTCCTTTTGACTTACATCGCCCACCGACTACATTCCTTCTGACTTTCGTTGCCAGCCGACTACTGTCCTCCTAACTTACATCATCCACATACTACAGTCTTTATAACCTCCATCACCATATTTTGGTCCTCCTGAAAAAACAAACACGTCAATAGTGGCTCTTTGTAATCACATCATATGATGTACTCTATAAAATGTACATCAAGCTAAGTCCTCCCAAGGAAGGGCCTAATTTGCAATCAACAGTTGTACTAGTGGATTCATTCGAACTGGGCTAATCCCCGTGGTTTTTCCCCCTTTTTAAGGATTTCCACCTAAAAAATTTGGTGTCTCATAAATGCTAGACCCTTTCTCTTATCTGATTGCATGCCAAATTTTCATACAATGCTAAGACACTAAACTTTATATTTCTCTACCACCATGAATACTCCAAGATGCAACAGTTTGGCGCCGTCTGTGGGAATGTGGTTCCGGACTGGGGGGCAAATTTTTCTCCAACCTTAGAAGGTCGCTCATGCCAACTTCCTGACATTAACTATTGGTGCATCAATTTCATGAAAATTAAATCCATACTGGGGGAAACTTTGACTTTAACTGTGGTTAAGAAGATCCCTCCATTGTTTTTAATATAAAAAAGATATTTCAAAAAAATCCCAGCAAATGTAAGGATACTTCCAATCAGTTATAAGATTTATACAGTCCCTTACTAGACTTCTATTCCTTTGGCAAGGTCTTAATCTTGACCTCAAAAAGGCAGTAACGGTCTAAAGATAGACCCTTCTTTACCTTTGATTCAGTATACACGCGGCGTTTACCCCCTCACAATCAAAGCAAAATTAATCCTAGGTGATTCTATTAGACCTCTTCCATACAAGTTAATATTGCCAAGCAAAGGCTTCGACATATAACCTCAGATAGGTCTCACATCCTTGGTGGATTCTCTTGACCTCCACACAGGTTAATGTCGTCGAGCAAAGGCACTGACATACAACCTTGGGTAGGTCTCACATCCTTGGTGGAATCTCTCAACCTCTTCCACACAGGTTAATGTCATCGAGCAAAGCCTCCAACATACAACCTCGGATAGGTCTCACATCTTTCATTGATTCTCTCGACCTCTTCCAGACAGCTTAACGTCGTCAAGAAAAGGCTCTGACATACAACCTCGGATAGGTCTCACATCTTTGATGGATTCTCTCGACCTCTTCTACACAGGTTAATGTCGTCAAGAAAAGGCTTCGACATACAACATCGGATAGGTCTCACATCCTTGGTGGATTCTCTTGACCTCTTCCATATAGGTTAACATCATCGAGAAAAGGCTTTGACATACAACTTTGGATAGGTCTCACATCCTTGGTAGATTCTCTTGACCTCTTCCATACAAGTTAAAGTCCTTAAGCATAGGCTCCTTCATACAACCTTGGATAGGTCTCATATCCTTGGTGGATTCTATCGATCTCTTCCACACAAGTTAACAACATCGAGCAAATGCTCCGAAATATAACCTCAGATAGGTCCTACATCCTTGGTGGATTCTGTTGACCTCTTCCACACAGGTTAACGTTGTCGAGCAAATGCTCTGACATATAACCTTGGATAGGTCTTACATTCTTGGTGGATTCTCTTAACCTATTCCACACAGATTAATGTCATTGATCAAAGGCTCTGACATATAACCTCGAATAGCTCTCACATCCTTGGTGAATTCTTTCTATCTCTTATATATAGGTTAATGTCGTTGAGCAAAAGCTCTGACATACAACCTAAGATAGGTCTTACATCGTAAGTGGATTCTCCCGACCTCTTCTATAAAGGTTAACATCATTGAGTAGTACTCTAACATACAACCTTGGATAGGTCTCACATCCTTGGTGGATTCTCTCGACATCTTCCACACAGGTTAACGTCATCGAGCAAGGCTCTGGCATACAACCTCGGATAGGTCTCACGTCCTTGGTGGATTCTCTCGACCTCTTCCATATATGTTAATATCATCGAGTGAGGCTTTGACACGCAATCTTGGATATGTCATATATTTTTTATATATTCTTTTGACATCTTCTATAAAGATTCTTAGCAAGCTAAAAAGCCTCAATAAAGTATATTATATAATATATCTAAGTATTCCTCAAAGATGCAAAAATAATTCAACTTCCTTTGAAGGTTAAATTCTCAATATCATTGAAATTACATTGCAAAAAAATTATACAAGAAGTTTGTTTTTGCAAGATTCTGAAAGAAAAAGGGATATTTGATGTCAGCAAACTTTCGTATGGATGCTTAGTTTCTTTACATAATACAATTGGACCACTGTCATCATCGGTCCTTCACCCGATATTTGCCGTCGATCCTTTACTTCATATCAGCCATGATCAGGTTCTCGATCAAGCTACTGATATTAGCACGCTATCTAACTCTCTCCTTCAGCTCTCCACTCAATCGTTGGCTACCAACGAAGTTCAACTTGATCGTTTATCTCCAACAAACTTCTGCTCAAATGGTGTTGAAATTCTCCCCATCTACTTGTCACTTCTGGTTCTCCTCAAGGACACTATTATTATCAGATGTTCTCAAATCACTCTCGCATATAAGCAGTAATTAATCTTCTTCTGCCAAGGGTTATCTATTAAGAAGATAACCTCGCATTGTGACTCCTTCTACATAAGAGAGGGGTATTGAAGCTTGATAGGGGAATGCCACCTATCTCCATTAGTGGAATGACTCCAATGTAAGAAGAAGTTTGCAAGAGAAGAAAAGAAAAGGTTGTAAAAATCCTAACTACTACATAAGGAGAGGGGCCCTGAATTTTAATAGGGGATGCCACCTACAATAAACAAGGGAATGCCTCAACTGTAAGATAGTTAGATTGGGGGAGGAGATATAAAAAAATGGATACAAAAAGTCTAACTTCTATACGAGAGGAGGAGCGTCGATTTATGTAGGAAAAATCACATACAAAAAGCAACAGAATGCCCTGGACAGTAAGAAGATAGCTAGAGGAGAAGAAAGTGGAAGGAGAAAAAATTTTCTTTTACACTGAAGAGAGGCGCCAATTTATGTAGGGAAAGTCACCTATGAAAAATAGCAGAAGGCCTCTAGAGCAAGAAGAAATATAAGAGAAAAGGAAGAGAAAATTCTAACATCTGTACAAGAGGAGGGGAACCAATTTAAGATCGGAAAGTCACCTACGAAAAGCAGCGGAAGACCTGTAGAGCAAGAAGAAAAATAGGAGAGAAAAAAGAGAAAAATCTAACTTCTGTACAAGAGGAGGGGTACCGATTTAAGTAGGCAAACTCACCTATGAAAAATAGAAGAATGCCTCCACTGTTAGAAAGCTAAAATGAGAAAAAGAGCGGAAATTTCTAACTTCTGTGCAAGAGGAGGGGCGCTGAGTCAAGTAGGGAAATTCACGTACTAAAAAACAGCGGAAAGCCTCAACTGTTAGAAAGCCAGAATAAGAAAAAGAGAGAAAATTTCTAACTTCTATACAAGAGGAGGGACGTTGAGTCAAGTAGGGAAAGTCACCTACTGAAAAACAGTGGAAAGCCTCAACTGTAAGAAAGAAAAAAGAAGAAAAGAATAAGGTACAACTTTCCCCCAGGCCTTGGGGGGTATTTATAGCATTTTTGGCGAAGAAAATAATATTCCAGAATTTTTTGGAATTATTCAAATTTTTTCAAAAATTTTTCAGAATTTTCTAGATTTGTTTATTTAATTTATTGGGATTTTTTCATAATTTTTTGGATTTAAGAATTCCACGTGGGCCCCTCCTATTAAAAAAAAAAATAAATGAAAATTCTCCTAACTGCAAGGCTAACCGCACGGTACCGCATGCGGACCCGCCTGTTGGCACGCGGTTTGCTTGCCACTGCTGGTGGCAACAGCTGGCGGCGGCCAACCGGCCGGCCGACAGGTTTGGCTGCCTATGCATGTTCGGGCTTGATTTATGACCTGGATGATCCAAATTCGACATTTCTGGGGTCCTCGAACATGTTATTTTGATGTTCCAGAGTTAATATTGATACTTGCAGAGCTCAACAAGGCCTCTATGATGAAATTTGAGCAAATTTATGTTTTTGGGAACAGAATTTTTTACGATTCGGATAATACAAAATGTCGACATATATTTTTGGACTCTTTGAGCTTTAATGTTCAAAAATAGGGGGGCAACTGATACGTTATGATAAAAATTTCTTGTTCGGGCATGAATCTCGAGGCAAGAATCAAGTTCAAAACTTCAAAAATTAAATTTGGGATCACCTGAGCTCCGATTTTAGCTAGCTTATAGTCAAACTAAGTGTCTCGAGAATACAAAACCAACGACACTATATTCAACTCAATCCGAGCCCAAATGAGTCCAAATTAAGGATCTGAAGCACCGTTGGACAATTTATACAATAATTTGAGTTATCAAACGGTCTACGAACTTGAAGAACTTATGGTCAAATCGAGCGACTCGACGAGACAAATCCAATGAGCCCAAGGTCGTCAAACATTGAAGTCATTAAGACCTTCAAAAATCTGATGAATGATTTACAATCAAAGGATTCAATATCAGTCGTTCATCTGAACCACTACATATTTGCCTCTAATTTCTCATCTATTTACAGACCATGCACTCTAGAAAATCTATAAATAGACCCCTCATTTTTCTTGAGAGGGGACAAAAAAAGCAAGAAGAAGAAGAGGAGAAGAGAAGAATGGGAGGGAAGAGACTCCTCCTCGACCACCGCCGGAGTTCCGCCCGAACTCCAAATCATGCCGGAATTTTTCCTAACTTACAAGGGACACCAGAATTCTGCCCGACTTCCACGAGACACTAAAATTCTTCCCAAGTAATGACAGAGTTCCCCCCTGATGCCAAAACTCTGCCCAAGTGATACCGGAGTTCTCCTCGGCCACCAACAGACGATAGATTTTTACCTGACGTCGGACCTTCATTCATCGCCAAGTTTCTATCGGACGTCAGACTTCTACCAGTAATCTTACTTTTGCTGGGCGTCCATCTGAGATGGATTTATTTTCATTGTTGGACTTCTACCTAATGTCATCCTTCTGACCTTTGTTGTCAGACAATAATCTTTCTGGCCTCCGTCGCTAGTCGACTATGGTCCTCCTAACTTATGTCGCCCACCGACTACAGTCTTCCCGACCTCCGTCGCCAGACAACTATCTTTATGACCTCTGTCGCTAGTCAACAATGATTCTTTTGACCTCCATCACCAGACTATGGTCCTCCCGACCAAACGAGCACGTCAATAGTGACTCTTTGTATTCACATAATGTAATGTACTATATAAAATGTACATCAAGTTAAGACCTTCTCCCAAGGAAGGGCCCCATTTGTAATCAACTGCTATATTATTAGATTCATTTAAACTGGGCTAGGTCCCATGTTTTTCCCCCTTTCAGGGGTTTTCCATGTAAAAATCTTGGTGACTCCTTTAATGCTGCACCCTCTTTGTTTATCTATGTGCATGCTCGATCTTCGTACAACGCTGAGACGTTAAACTTTATATTTTCTACCATCGCAAATACTCCTGGTCGTAACAATTATAATAATTTAATGATTCATAACTTATATATAATTAAAAAGTTATCTTGATGGGGACCGAATCTAAAGAAAAAATCAAGTTGAAATCTTCAAAAATTAAATAGAAGATCATCTGAACTTCAATTTTAGCAAACTTGCAGTTGAACTGAATATCTCAAAAATACGAATTCAAACATTAAATTCAACTCAATCTGAATGCAAATTAGTCCAAATCCAAGACTTGAAGCATATTTAGAAGGATCCAACCATAATTTGTATTTCCAAACAATTTCTAAATGTGCCATGCTTATATTCTAATCGAGCGACTCAACGAGATGAATCCAACGAGCACAAGATAACTAAATTTTGATATTATTAAGACATTCAAATACCCAATAAATGGTCCATGATCCAGGGATTCAAAATTGACTGTCCATTCAAACTACTAACTATTTACCTTTGATCTTTCTCAAATTTACTAGTCATGCCACTGTCAGAAAACTATAAATAGACCTCTCATTTCTCATGAGAGGGGACCCCAAGAAAGATGAGAAGAAAGAGGGCTCTCTTTCCACCAAAATCCTCCTTAACCATCGTTGGACATCCACCCGATAACCGACTAATGCCGGACTTCTACCCAATTGACAACTGATGTCTGACTTTTGCCCGACCCCGGATGATGCCAAACTCCCACCAGACCATCAATTGAAGCTGGATTTCTACCCGGCCATTAACCATCGCCGTATTAATGATTTTTGCTTCTAACTGGATTTCAACCTGACGGTGGATTATTGTCATATGATCGTCCTAATTTTAGGGGCAACTCAGCCACTTGTAATTTAATCAAAGACTAGTTGAATCATTTCAAATTGGGCTAAACCCTATGATTTTTCCCCTTTTCAAGATTTTTCAAATGAAAATCTTGGTGTCTTATAAATATTGCACCCTCTCTTTCTTTCTTATTGTGTGTTAGATTTTTGTAGAAAGCTAAGACATTAAATTTTATATTTCTCAACAACCATGAATATTCAAGACGCAACAGTTTGGCACCGTCTGTCGTAAATACAATCCAATATTTATAATAACTTCTTCAATGGACAACAGGGGTAGCAATCACATCAAGACAATGAACTTGTTAAAAAAGTAAGTTTTACTCATCCTTCGCATACAGGTTAGCAACTTAGTATTCCTTTGGACATCCTTGAAGACATAGTATGATCACAGGTTACTAAGTTCCCTAGCAACACTTACGTCACGACCTGCTATGATTGGTCTAAGAAGAATTCCTCGTTGGAGGTAGAATATAATATCTTCATAAATGGGACTTCCAAGAGTCATCAACCTTTTATTGAAGCCATCCTTCAAAACTTCATTTTGGTAAGATTTAAACTACCAAGCATCAATTCTTACGATGGGACATCTGACCCCTACAAGCATATTAATCACTATAGAATAATTATACATATCCAGCGAGCCTCAGATGCGCTACTCTGCCAAGTTTTTGCTTCCACACTCAAAGGACAAGCTTAAACTTGGTTCTATTCACTTCTAATTGGAATAATACCCATATTTGTCAAATTAGATAAAGCATTCATCAAATAATTTATCCCCAATCAACAAATTACTAAGGATTAATCTCACCTCTCTAGGATTCACTAAAATGAAGGAGAGTTACTTAAGGAGTATTTTCAATAATTTTTCACTAAGGCTTTACAAATTTTAAGAGTGGATCCTGAATTATTGAGAGGAGTTTTCCTTGAAGTCCTTCGTCCTGGTTCTTTTTACTCAAAGCATTTGTGAGACATGGTTCCATCATATGGTAACTTGATCTATCTTGTGGAGGCACAAATATAAGAAGATGAAGCCATCAGTGCTTAAAGGAAGCAATTTGAACAACCTTACAAAAAAAATGCTCCTATAATAGGTAGCTAAGGGAAAATTAGTCTGCCTCATAGAACTCCATTGTTAAGACACAATATTTGACAAGAAAAAGAGTATACACCACTTAAGACATCTCGAGCCAATGTATTGATACCATTTAAGATCAAAAAAATATTAAGTGGCCTAATCCTTTCAATCAAAATATGATAAATTAGGATCAATATTGTCATTTTTGTAGTAGTCATGGGCACACCACTAAAGCCTGTAAGCCACTCAAGAATTAAATTAGGAGACTTATCCGACAAGGCTACCTTAGATAGTTTATTTTGAATTTACCTACTTGATATGAGGTTCGTTCCACTGGGGACAAAATTAATAACTGCAAAGGCAACCATTGAATTATTTTTAAATGGTTGGTGAGATTAAAACCATCGTAGGGGAGGCCCTTATTACTTAATCAAGTTTATTAGCTGTAGATGAAAATTCAACACCAAAGAAGTCTCGTATCGATCATGAAAGTTTGTTAGGGATGTTAGGCCCTTATGAACTAGTCCAAGGCTAACCAAGAGGGGGGTAAATTAGTATTTTAAAAAATCTTTTAGCCAAAGCACAACAAAGCTCAAACCAAAATCACCACAGAAAACAAGTGCGGAAAAATTAAATGTGGAAGCAGTAAAAAGAACACAAGGGTTTATAGTGGTTCAGTCAACTCAACCTACATCCACTATCCGAAGGCGCCCTCCAAGTATTGCACTACCGAAGTGACTCTCCTTTTGCTCCCAAAGCAAGGCGGAGAAGCCCTTACAGAAACCTGCTTTTTTCCACCCCCGGCAAGGCAGAGAACCCAACTCCTTATTCTTCCTCCTGAAGTAGGCAGAGAACCTTGATCGATCTATGAAGCTTACCTCTCCCAACCCTTCTAAGGGCATGAGACTCTAGTGGAAGAAGAAGTGGAACGTTGCTTGGAGCAACCCTTGTGAATCTCCCTCACAAGCTCCCCCTCACAAGATCCTCCCTCTCTCTCCCTCTCTCTTTTTCTCCTCTAGGCTTTCTCAGGTCAAGACAACAACAAAAGATTATCCAAAACGTTGAACAATAGCTCTTAAATAGAAGAGTTTCAAAATAGCTCATTCATTTCTATTTGCTGACATTATCATCCAGGATGATAGGTATATCGTCTTGTAAGATCAGTGCAATTTAAGCTTAATCAGCAAGCACGATCTGAGATGAATAGAAGAAAGGTTTTCCTATCATCCAGTACGATAATAAATCATCATGTATGATTAGTTCAAATCAGATGAAAATCATCCATAGCATCGCCCAAAATTTGAGCTGGCCGATCCTGATTTTCCAGACCATCGCCCAAAATTTGAGCTGTCCGACATCGATTATCCAGGAGCAACTAAGGTTTTTTGAACTGATCATCCCGGCCGATATTACGATCATCCAGGATGATGTGATCGTATCAATCATCCTTAATTTCTTGCCTTAAATGCCAGATTAATTTAGGCATAATTGTATCATATCGTCCATGCCGATACAAGATCGTCCTGGCCAATTTTCATAAATAAAAAATACTTAAATAGATCATGGTGGCTGATTCTTTCTGTGTTGAGTCTATTGTCCTGGCCGATATATGTATCGTCCAAGACGATCAGCTAATGATGGCTGCCTTAACAAGATGCCCTGATTAGGGTTTCTATTTTGAACCCGATCGTCCAGGATGATAATAATATTGTCCGGGACGATGTGAGTAAAAATAGAAATTCTAAGTCAGACAAAAAAATCACTCAAGTGTGTGTGTAGGTTTACTTAGCATCAGAGCACTCTAGATACTACAATTGACTCAAGAAAGGGAAGAAAAAAATTACAGACTAACTCAAACCTAGTCTACCCAATCTTGAGCTGGTTCCGATTACCGTCCGATCTTGAGGTCCTTAAATGTTAGTAGGCAAGGAAGTCATAGAGAAACAAGAGTATTTGCTAACATCAAAATCATAATCCATGAAAATAAATTTGCAATAGTCTCCTGCTTTTTTATGACGGCAAATACTTCGATGATCCAAAATAGTAGTTCAAATGTTCATAATAAAATAGTGCAAACACAATCATACTACTCCCCCTTTTGACATATCAAAATGGAGGAGGAAATTAAAAATAAACTAAATCAACTAAAACTAAAAGAAAAACACAATACAGAAAAAACAAACTACAGAAAATAGAAGCTAAAACCAGAAAAACGAGGGACCCTGATCATCAAACTAAGGTGGTGGTGGTGGCTGCTAGAAGTAACTGGTCAGGGAAGCGAACTGTGAGCCAAACCAGGCCATGATGTAAAAGGTAGTATGTGAAAGAAGTGGAGTGATGTGGACTCGATCCCCGGCTTTTAGAATAATTGAAGTGCGAAGGACATGTTGGATTGTCCTAGCATCTTTGAGTAAAGAGCTAGTCTCTCCAACATGAAAGGGTGCGTTGGTGTTGCGAAGAAAGTGATTTGCAAAGGACTAATCATAGTCAGGATCAGAGACAAGGGTATGCAGCTTATCCCTAGAGGTGGATAGCTGCAACAGTTCAGCACAATCCTCATATGTGATCTTGACAGGACGTCGATTCACATAAGAAGTGAGGGCATTGTAGGAAGGATTTATGCGGAGGTTTGCAAAAAATTCAAACAGAAGTTCAGACAAAAAGGGGACTGCGAGGGTAAGAATAAAGCACAGAGAAGTGTGCGTGAAGTGGTCTAATATTGGATATGAGTGGTGGACAGGAATGATTATTCTGGAGAGAGTTATCCCGCATTCTTTGTACCGTTGGTAGACAGCCTGATCTTCTGCCTCCCTGAATCGAGGGTCCAGTATGGCCCTTGAAGAGCTTCCATAGGTTTTTCGAACGCGCTCTCCACCATCCATAAGCAAGGAATAACAAGCAAATAAAGACTAGAAAGCAAAGGGAAAGGAAGTTTGAAGAAAAACGACTGAAATCCAGCTGAATTTAAAGAATCGGCCTGATCTTTTAGGACAATCAGGTTCAATAATTATGTATAGGCCGTTTGGAAAAAAAGGCGATTTGATCGTCCGGGCTGATCAGATATCGGCCGGGATGATTATACACAAGCGTTCGTCCCTAGGATTCAAGCCGGAAGACCGTTGAAAAAGAATATCATCCGGGCCGATTAGGTGGATCATCTAGGACATTGCACAATAATTGATTATACCGACCAAATTTAAAACATTTTAAATCTGTGCCACACGTATCCTCCAGGATGAACAGTGGATCGGCCAGGACGATTGTCTAAAAATGGATCATCCCGGGCAATTTTAAAGATTTTAAACGTACTAACACATGTATCATCCAGGACAATCAGGTGTATCGGTTTGGATGATTACCATAAATGCATCGGCCATGATGAAAAGATTATCGGCCAAAATAATCAAGATAATTGTAGCAGAGGACAATCATATCATCCAGGATGATATGGGATCATCCGTGACGATGAATTCCAGCAAAGACAGAAAATTTCAACATATTGATTTTTGAAGAGAGATGGTCTGATCGTCCAGGACGATCAGACAAAATTTGGAAGTTTAAAGGAAAGATGAAGATGATCAGAGAAATCCCCAAAAATAAAAACAAACTAAAACCTACAGCGAAAAAATAAAAACAAGCAAAAATTTTTTTTTTTGAGTTTTAGCAAAAGCATGTATATGATAAGTGTTTCAAATAATTAAATTTTAAAGATTTGTAAGATCAATGAGTTAACAAAGTCAAAATCTAAAAATGGTAGAATATCTGATCCTGTTAACCCTAGCTCGTACTTATTTTAGGGCAAAAATTATCTTTTCAAATCAAAAGACCTAACTCAGAGTAAACTCATTGGGTAAAAAGAAGATCCATTCAAAACTTGGTTACAAAGAAAATATCCTATAAAATAATATATGAAAGTAATTTGTCTCAATCATGGAATTTGAAATCAAGCCTTTGAAAATATCAAGTAACCCAGAATTCTACTAAAATTTTAAAAGTTTGAAAGAGGGGTAAGCTTGTCTTATGTGGCCTCATTTTATGCCTCTTATCAATTTGAATGGCACTCTTTACGCATCTTTTGATTTTTGATACAGTTCTGTGTATATATTTTTTTCCAATTTGGCGTCAATAAGCATCTTTTTGTTTTTGGCATCATTGGTCTTTTTATTTTTTGTTCTTATAAGCTAGATCCCTTTTTCAACAACTCTTAAAATATAATTAGTTGTGAGTAGATCTTTCAGATATTAGAGAAGAAAAACTCACTCTCTAATATAAGGAAGAATAGACCACAAAGCAGACTTTTGCAATTTTATGATAAATGCAATGGAAAAATTTCAATTAACTTGAAAGATATATAAAAGCTTTGAATATTATAAAACATAAGGTAGATTACTATAGCAAGGTAGAAAAGATCTTAATTTCAAAAACCAGTTGTTAATTTGAGATAGAATTTTGTTTAGAAAAGAAAATTATACCACTAAAAGAGGTTATAGGGAGGGAAACTATCAACGGTGTTTCTCCCTTTAACTGATTTAGAGAGGTTAAAACATTGACTATAAATCTCCAAAAAATATAAATAAGGAGAAAATGTCAAATCAGTGATGATCCAAAAAGACACGTGCTAAATCAATAAAAATGACAAAAAAGCAGAGAAAGAAACAAACTAAATAAAAAGTAAAGAATTGATTAGAAAATTATGTAACTCAGTTTTAATTAAGCAGCATAAATGTGAGACTCTATAGTCCAAGTACCATATGCTCTCACAAGGTCTTTGGCGAGAGCACACCTGCAAAATCATTAAATGTCAGATTTAAGAACCCAAACAGGTTTGGGTTCCTTCTTATGAAAAGAAGAGTGCAATGCATGTGTGCTATGCTGCGAATCATGCAATTTGGGTCTCCACAGCCAATGTGTACTATGATGAATAGTGCAAGTATGTGAGATGTGTCCTAGAATGCCACATGAAAAGCATCTAACACCAGGAAAAGGATTTCTTAAATGGTTTGGGTTATATTTCCATTTCCTAGGTCTTAGCTTTAGATCAAAAGTGGGTGTCATCTAATTTCTCTTAATGGTTTCCAATTCAGTTTTAAACCTCGAGTTAGTACTTCTTAAAGCATTATTATCAATCCTCAAATTGTGCTCCATATGTTTAGATTTCTTAAAATCAGATTCAAGTGAGGTGTGTGAAGCTTTTAAGGAATCATGCTCATCGATCAATTCCAAAAGCTTTTTATTTAACTCATCAAATTCAACAAGTAGAGCTATGTGACTTGAATTAATTGTTAAATGATCTTTGATCAAAATTTTATGCTCTTTTTGTAAATTCAAAAGCACCAATTTCAAAGTAGCGTGTGTTTTCTTAAGTTTTTTGTATGATGCATGAATTTTTTCACAAATTTCAAACAATTGATCATAGGTTGGTTTACATACCTCTTCTTGATCACTTTGATCAAGATGATCTTATCCCATTAAGCACAAATTTGTTGTCTTATCTTAAGGTTCAGTCTCAGATGAATCTGATGCAGATTCCGCTTAAAACGCCTTTTGAACTCGCTTCTTATCCTTCCTGAACTTAGTTTTATCCTCACTCCTTTATTTTCTTGAGTGATCCTGAAGTGTAGGACAATCAGCTCTGACATGTCCAGGCTTCCTGCATTCAAAACAAACAACATCAAAATATCCTTTATAATATTTATTATCCTTACCTTTTCTCCAATTTTGATGATGCTTGTAACTCTTTCTTAGAAAGCTTTTGAATTACCTTGTGATTATGGCAATGTCAACGCTTTCAGACTCGGAAGAATCAGAGTCCATTTTATTGGCCTTCAATGTCATAGCTTTCTCCTTTTTTTCCTCACATGCATCAAGATTTCTTTGATTCACCCATTGCTCGAAATCAATGAGTGAGTCAAGTAAGTTATTAATCGAATAAGTTTTCAAATCTTTAGAATCAGTGATTGCAGTGATTTTAGCATCAAAAGAGGAAAGAAAGCATCTCAAAATTTTGTTCACTTTTTTGTAGTTTAAAAGTTCTCTTCTTAAGGCATGCAAAGAAGTCAAAATTTAAGTAAACCTTGCATACATATCAGAAATTGATTCAGAAGGTTTTATACAAAAAAGTTTGTAATCATGCAAGAGAATATTCAAACGAGATTGCTTAACTTCATTGGTTCCTTCATAAGTAATTCACAACCTATCCCAAATCTCTTTACTAGTAGAGCAAGTAGAAACACGCATATAATCTTCAGACTTTAAAGCACAGAAAAAATAATTTAAGCACTTCACATTAAGTTAAGCTAAATCTCTTTCATCAAAAGTATATTCAGTAAAAGGTGAAATTACTAAATGACAAGAGGGGGGGTGAATTGTTAAAAACTTTTTCTCAATAAAAAGTAACCCTAAACAGGATTTCTAATCTTTTTGATATTTTTGAAATTTTATAACAAAAACTTAAACAAATTTTCTTCCACAAATTTCACCACGCAATAATTATGAAAAATTAAGTGCAAGTAAAAGTAAATGACGATAAGGAAAAAATACACCAAGGATTTTTATAGTGGTTCGGTCAAAATATGACCTACGTCCACTCTCCGGAGTCCTCCGCTCCGGGATTTTCACTACCAAAAATAGTTCTCCTTTTGCCCCCCTCGGCAAGGCGGAGAAGCCTTTACAAACCTCCCTTTCACCAACTCGGCATGGCGAAGTGCCAAACTCTGTTTTCGCCCTCCTGGCGACGGTAGAGAACCTTCTCGTTTTTCTCCCTCCTGGAGAAGGCAGAGAACCTCGAGGTCACGGATGTAGACGAGCCTTTCCCTTGGAGATACTCCCTCAAATTCTTCTAGGGCCACAGGAGGAGCAAGATGCAGCAAGTTCGGAGCAACCGTGTGATCTCCCTCATACCTCTTCTCCCTCACAACGCTCACCTTCTCCTTCCTCTCTCAACCCTAAAGAACTTCTCTAGAGCTCTCTCCCTTGGAATCCCTCTCTAACCATGTTCACCCTCTCTGTAATTCTTACTGAAAAAGGACGAGATTAACACCTAAAACGGGCTCAAAAAACCTTCTGATTTCAAAAGTAGTCATTACTGTTTGTACAGTACGATTTGACATCGTATAGTACGATCTTCATAAACAGACTTTGTCCTGGTACGAAGATGTATGAACATTTAAAAAAAATTTCGTACTGTACGATATAATATCATACAGTACGAGCCACAAAATACTATTCGTACAGGACGATGGTCTGGACGATCAGATGTTGTCTCTGTTCATCGTATGGTAGGATTACTATCGTACAGTACGATGAGACAAAAACCAAGAGATCGTCCAAGACGATATCCAGGACGATCATACTTTGTCTCTGTTCATCGTAGGGTACGATCTGGTTCGTACAGTATGATGTTCAAAATATAATTAGGCCTGGATTTCATGCACTAATCACGGGTTAATTTAAGTAAGTATCTAAAATAAATCGTACAGTACGAACGGCACAAAATCACTTACTTAAACTAAACTACGGCTAGGGTTTTAGATTTGAACATATCGTACAGTACTAATATATTCGTACAGTACGATATATTCACAGAATCGTCCACATAGCTCGGATCGTACGGTATGAATTAAAATCGTACAGTATGATCTCCAGAGAAGAAATTCTATTATATTTTGCATTTAAAAACAAACTCTCCCCCTGTGTGTGTGCATGGTTGCTCTTACTCATATGCATTTTGTGGCCATACTCAAAAAAAAAAATACAATAAATAGAAAAATATAATATCTGACTCATACTCCTAATCTACCTGTTCTTGAGTCTTCCTTTCGTCCTGAGTCACTTATGATCTTCCTGAAATATTAGTACTCAAGGACAATAGCAAATAAACTAATATTCAATGAAAAGTTGTTTCAAAACAATCATTATTTGGCATCATCAAAATCTTAAACTCGGGGTCATGGGTTGCAACAAAAGGCATTTCAGTTTTAATTCCATTAAGTTCATGAGATGGTGGAGAATATCCTTCTTTAATAAGCATCCACATGCGATAATCAGTTGATTGTAAAAAAGTAGTCATGCAAGTTTTCCAAAAATCAAAAGATAGATTGTCAAACAAAGGTGGTCGTGTAATAGAATATCATTCAGTGGAATCATGATTCCCAAAGTTAGCCATGGATCAAAATTCCAAATGTTTTCAAACTCAATTTTTATGAATACTGCTCTAATACCACTTGAAAGTTCGTTAGGGATGTTAGGCCCTTATGAACTAGCCCAAGGCTAACCAAGAGGGGGGTGAATTGGTATTTTAAAAAATCTTTTAACCAAAGCACAACAAAGCTCAAACTAAAATCACCACAGAAAATAAATGCGAAAAAATTAAATGCGGAAGTAGTAAAAAAAAATATAAGGGTTTATAGTGGTTTGGTCAACTCGACCTACGTCCACTCCCCGGAGGTGCCCTCCAAGTATTGCACTACCGAAGTGACTCTCCTTTTGCTCCCACAGTAAGGCGGAGAAGCCCTTACAAAAACCTCCTTTTTTCCACTCTCGGCATGGCAGAGAACCCAACTCCTTTTGCTTCCTCCTTAAGCAGGCAGAGAACCTTGATCGATCGCTGAAGCTTACCTCTCCCAACCCTTCCAAGGACAAGAGACTCTAGTGGAAAAAGAAGTGGAACGATGCTTGGAGCAACCCTTGTAAATCTCGCTCACAAGCTCTCCCTCACAAGATCCTCTCTCTCTCTCTCTCCTCTAGGCTTTCTCAGGTCAAGACAACAGCAAAAGATTATTCAAAATGTTGAACAATAGCTCCTAAATAGAAGATCTTCAAAATATCTCATTAATTACAATTTGCCGACATTATCATCCAGGATGATAGGTATATCGTCTTGTACGATCGTACAATATGATAGGCAATAATTTCGGATTCATATCGTACAGTATGATGTAGGTCATACCGTATGATCAACAGAGCCAAAATCTGTTTGTTGGTGGATGTTATGTAGATTGAGATGTATAGTACAGTACGATGAATAGTCAAGGCAGAGTTTTTTGTGTGTTGAGTGTGTGATGATCAGGAGCAGCCCTATTTAAAATTTTTTGTTGTTGTTTTTTTTTGTTTTGTTTTTATGCAGTTATATATATGACACCTAATCTAGTCCTCAAGGTGCTAAAGGTGTCGAAAGCTAGAGGTTTTGTGAATATGTCTGCTAGTTGATCTCCTGTAGCGATGTGATGCAATTCTATATCTCCCTTTGTAACGTGATCTTTAATGAAATGATGTCTAATGTCTATGTGTTTCGTTCGAGAGTGTTGAATTGGGTTCTTAGAGATACAAATTGCACTTGTGTTATCACACATGATCGAGATGGTTCCAACAAGTAGTCCAAGATCAAGAATTTGTTATTTTAACCATAGTACCTGTGCAACATAACTTCCTACTACAATATATTCTACCTCGGATGTGGAAAGTGCTACTGAGTTTTGCTTCCTACTGGACCAAGAAACTAATGATTGTCCTATAAATTGGCAGGTACCAGAGGTGCTTTTTTCTATCTATCCTACATCCTGCAAAGTCAGAATCTGAGTACCCTAGGATTTCAAAGGAAGTGTTGTGTCTGGGATACCAAATTATTAAGTTTGGGGCGCCTAATAGATATCTAAGAATTCTTTTGACAGCAGTTAAGTGAGACTCTTTAAGATCGGCTTGGAAATGGGCACAAAGGCACACACTAAACATTATGTCCGGTCTACTGGCAGTCAGGTAAAGAAGGGATCCAATCATTCCTCTATATTTTTTCTGATCTACTGATTTTCAACTAGGATCTTTATCTAATTGGATTGTCGAACTTATTGGGGTGTTCATGGGTTTTGCACTATTCATTTCATATTTCTTTAAAATATCCTTAATATACTTTGATTGGCTAAGAAAAGTTCCATTATCCATTTGTTTTACACTAAAGCCAAGAAAGTAATTAAGTTCTCCCATCATGCTCATTTCAAACTCATTGCTCATTGTTTTTGAAAATTCATCGCATAACATTTTATCTGAAGATCCAAATAAAATGTCATCCACGTATATCTGAACAATGAGAATTTCTTCTTTTACCTTTTGTAAAAAGAGTGTAGTGTCTACACTACCCTTTTTAAATCCTCTATCCAAAAGAAATGAGCTAAGTCTTTCGTACCATGCTCTAGGTGCTTGCTTTAATCCATACAGTGCATTCTTTAATTTAAATACATGGTTTGGAAATTGTGAACTTTCAAATCCGAGGGGTTGCTCAACATAGACATCTTCCTTAATTAACCCATTTAAAAATGCACTCTTTACATCCATTTGATATAACTTAAAGTTCTTGAAGCAAGCAAAAGCTAAGAGCACTCTTATGGCTTCTAGTCTAGCAACCGGGGCAAAGGTTTCTTCAAACTCTATCCCCTCAATTTAGTTGTACCCCTTAGCTACTAGTCTTGTTTTATTCCTTATTATTGTTCATGAATCTTTCACCTTATTCTTGAAGACCCATTTTGTTCCAACAACACTTTGTTCTTTAGGTCTATTGACTAACTCCCAAACATCATTCCTGGTGAATTGGTTCAGCTCTTCTTGCATTGCTAGAATCCAAAATTCATCTCCTAAGGCTTGATCTATACTTATAGGTTCTGTCATAGAGATGAATGCTGAATGACTAACCTCCTTCCTAAGTCCATGCCTAGTTCTTACACCTTCTGAAGGGTCTCCTAAAATTAACTCTTTAGGATGACTAGAAGAATATCTCCATTCTCTAGGCAAATCTTTCTGAGGTTCGACCCTTTTTCCTAAGGTCATAGTCTCTACTCCTTGAATTGCCTCTATTTCATCATCTTCAATTTTAGATTCTGAGGGCTTATCTGATTCATCAAATATCACATGGGTGGATTCTTCTACTACAAGGGTTCTCTTATTAAAAATTCTATAGGCCTTACCTACAAAAGAATAACCTAAGAACACACCCTCATTAGACTTGGGATCAAATTTTCCTAAGGGATGTTTACCATTATTCAAGATGAAGCACTTCCACCCAATAACATGTAAATGTGAAAGGTTTGGTGTCCTACCCTTAAGGAGTTCATATGGAGTTTTATTTAGCTTTGATCTAATATTTACTCTGTTTAAAACATAACAGGTTGTGTTGACTGCTTCTGCCCAAAGTATCTAGGAAGGGTATACTCTACTAACATTGCCCTATCAACTTCTACCAAAGTTCTATTCTTCCTTTCTGTTATACCATTTTGTTGGGGTGTTCTAGGGGCTGAGAAATTGTGTTCTATTCCTATCTCTTGATAGAATGACTCAAACCTATTATTTTGGAACTCTCCACCATGATCACTATGGATTGTTGATATTTCACAACCTAATTTTTGTTATATCCATGTGGAGAATACTTTAAATTCCTCAAAAGACTCATTTTTGTGTGCTAAGAATCTTACCCAAGTAAATCTAGTGAAGTCATCTACAATCACAAATCCATAATTCATTCCACCTAGACTGGCTGTACTAACGGGTCCAAATAAGTCCATGTGTAGAATTTCTAGTGGCCTAGAGGTGATCACATTTCTAATTGAATGAAAGGATGATTTGTCTTGTTTTCCTAGTTGGCAAGCATCACATAAGTGATCCTTGGTAAAGTCTAACTTAGGTACACCTCTAACTAGGTTTTTTTGAGTGATATTTCTAAGAGTTTTCATACTAGCATGGCATAGTCTCCTATGCCATAGCCACGAGTCATCAACTATTATTTTCAAATAGAATGAATTTGAGCTATTAATGCAATCAAGATCTAACATGTAAACATTATTCATTCGTTTACCTTTATTCCAGCTGTTCTGATGATGCTTATGTTTTCGCCCTCCTGGCAACGGCAGAGAACCTTCTCGTTTTTCTCCCTTTTGGAGAAGGTAGAGAACCTCGAGGTCATGAATGTAGACGAGCCTTTCCCTTGGAGATCCTCCCTCAAATTCTTCTAGGGCCATAGGAGGAGCAAGATGCAGCAAGTTCGGAGCAACCGTGTGATCTCCCTCACACCTCTTCTCCCTCACAACGCTCACCTTCTCCTTCCTCTCTCAACCCTAAAGAACTTCTCTAGAGCTCTCTCCCTTGGAATCCCTCTCTAACCACGTTCACCCTCTCTATAATTCTTACTGAAAAAGGACGAGATTAACATCTAAAACGGGCTCCAAAAACCTTATGATTTCAAAAGTAGTCATTACTGTTCATTCAGTATGATTTGACATCTTATAGTACGATCTTCATAAGCAGAATTCATCCTAGTACGAAGATATACGAATAGTTAAAAAACAATTCGTATTGTACGCTATAATATCGTATGGTACGAGCCACAAAATACTATTCTTACAGGACGATGGTCTGGACGATCAGATGTTGTCTCTGTTCATCGTATGGTACGATTACTATCGTACAATACGATGAGACAAAAACCAAGAGATCGTCAAGGATGATATTCGGGACAATCATACTTCGTCTCTGTTCATCGTAGGGTTCGATCTGGTTCGTACAGTAAGATGTTCAAAATATAATTAGGCCTGGATTTCATGCACTAATCACGGGTTAATTTAAGTAAGTATTTAAAATAGATTGTACAGTACGAAAATATTCGTACAGTACGAACGGCGCAAAATCACTTAATTAAACTAAACTACGGCTAGGGTTTTGGATCTGAACATATCGTATAGTACTAATATATTCGTATAGTACGATATATTCACAGAATCGTCCACATAGCTCGGATCGTACGGTACGAATTAAAATCGTACAGTACGATCTCTAGAGAAGAAATTCTATTATATTTTGCATTTAAAAACAAACTCTCCCCCTGTGTGTGTGCATGGTTGCTCTTACTCTTATGCATTTTATGGCCAAACTCAAAAAAATAAAAATAGAATAAATAGAAAAATATAATATCTGACTCATACTCCTAATCTACCTGTTCTTGAGTCTTCCTTTCGTCCTGAGTCACTTGTGATCTTCCTGAAATGTTAGTACTCAAGGATAATAGAAAATAAACTAATATTCAATGAAAAGTTGTTTCAAAATAATCATTATTTGGCATCATCAAAATCTTAAACTCGGGGTCATGGGTTGCAACAAAAGGCACTTCAGTTTTAATTCCATTAAGTTCACAAGAAGGTGAAGAATATCCTTCTTTAATAATCATCCACATGCGATAATCAGTTGATTGTAAAAAAGTAGACATGCAAGTTTTCCAAAAATCAAAAGATAGATTGTCAAACAAAGGTGGTCGTGTAATAGAATATCATTCAGTGGTATTATGATTCCCAAAGTTAGTCATGGATCAAAATTCCAAATGTTTTCAAACTCAATTTTTATGAATATCGCTCTAATACCACTTGAAAGTTTGTTAGGGATGTTAGGCCCTTATGAACTAGCCCAAGGCTAACCAAGAGGGGGGTGAATTGGTATTTTAAAAAAATCTTTTAACCAAAGCACAACAAAGCTCAAACTAAAATCACCACAGAAAATAAATGCGAAAAATTTAAATGTGGAAGTAGTAAAAAAAATACAAGGGTTTATAGTGGTTCGGTCAACTCGACCTACGTCCACTCCCAGGAGGTGCCCTTGCACTACCGAAGTGACTCTCCTTTTGCTCCCACAGCAAGGCAGAGAAGCCCTTACAAAAACCTCCTTTTTTCCACTCTCGGCATGACAGAGAACCCAACTCCTTTTGCTTCCTCCTGATGTAGGCAGAGAACCTTGATCGATCGCTGAAGCTTACCTCTCCCAACCCTTCCAAGGACAAGAGACTCTAGTGGAAGAAGAAGTGGAACGATGCTTGGAGCAACCCTTGTGAATCTCCCTCAGAAGCTCTCCCTCACAAGATCATCTCTCTCTCTCCTCTAGGCTTTCTCAGGTCAAGACAACAGCAAAAGATTATTCAAAATATTGAACAATAGCTCCTAAATAGAAGAGCTTCAAAATATCACATTATACAATTTATCGACATTATCGTCCAGGATGATAGGTATATCGTCTTGTACGATCAGTGCAATTTAAGCCTAATCAGCTGGGACGATCTGGGATGAATAGAAGAAAGGTGTTCCTTTCATCCAGGATGATAATAAATTATCCTGTCCGATTAGCTTAAATCACAGACTATCAGCCAGATAATCACTCTGAAAAGAGTTTTAGATGATTCCAAAATAGCCTAATCATTTGGGCCGATCTCACGATCTTTTTGGATGATTAGTTCAAATCAGATGAAAATCATCCAGAGCATCGCCCGGAATTTGAGCTGGCTGATCCTTATCGTCCAGACCTTTGCCCGGAATTTGAGCTGTCCGATATCGATCGTCTAGGAGAAACTAAGGTTTTTTTTAACTGATCATCCCATCTAATATTGGGATCGTCCAGGATAATAAGATCGTATCAATCATCTTTAATTGCTTGCCTTAAATGCCAGATTAATTTCGGCATAATTATATCATATCGTCCAGGCCGATAAAAGATCATCCTGGCCGATTTCCATAAATAAAAAAATATTGAGTCTAGTAATTAGGTTGTTAAGCCTAAGTTAATGTCCCAAGACTACCAATAGCCTAAAAAATGTTGAATTGGTAGTTTTAAAAAATTTTAATCCCTCTTTGAATTTAAGTTGAACCGAAATGAAAATATTTCTTTTAAGTTTTTCTAGAAATTTTTTTTCAACCACAGAGTTCTTAAAAATTAAAAATAAAATGCAAAAAAGTAAAAAATTTAAAGTAAATGACACCAGATTTATAGTGGTTCGGTCTATAACCAGACCTACATCCACTCCCCAGAGGCACCCTCTGAGTATTGCACTAATACCAATAGTGACTCTCCTTTTGCACTCACAACAAGGCGGAGAAGCCTTTACAACACAATCTTTTCACCACTACCTGGTGCAGCAGAGAACCGTCGTCCTTTTACACAATCCCCAGTGTTGGCAGAGAACCGTCCGTCCTTTCACACTCTCCTAGTGTGGGCAGAGAACCCTTCCGTCCTTTCACACTCTCCTAGTGTGGGCAGAGAACCCTACCATCCTTTCACACTCTCCTAGTGTGGGCAGAGAACCCTACAGCTGTTCACACTCTCCAAGTGTAGGAAGTGACCCTTTCGGCTATTCACAATCTCTAAGTGTCGGTAGCGAACCGGATCTCCTTGACAGATCTTCTCAGAAGAAATCTAGAAGGAAGAAGGAAAAGAGTGAAGTAATCCCAATTCACAAGTAGAGATTCTTACCTTTGAACTCCAAGTGAAGCCTTCACGCTCTAGTGGTAGGAATCCTCCTTTGAATGCACTCTCACACTCTCTCCTTAGCTATTCTCTCAAGAGGCAAGAAGATCAAATGACATAAAAGATTTGGTGGCAGTCTAATTTGGACTATTTACACAAAAGACAAGAAAAAACGCCCAAAAACTGCAAATTTTCAATTCTGTACGCAGTGGATCGTCCCGTACGATTGTGGATCGTCCTGGACGATTTTACTTAAATGCTTTGAAACGACCCTATTTGTATATGTGTACGAAATGTCTTCGTACACGCTGATCGTCCCGTATGAACTAAGTTCGTCCGGTACGAACAGTTATTTCTAGGTCGGTTCTAGAAAACTGCTGAAAACCGTTCTAAGTTGGTTAATCATCTGGACAAAAATTGGTTCGTCTGGACGAAATTTTTACAGAGACCAGATGGTTCTGGATGATAATTAATTTCATATGGACGAGAATTTTACAGAGAGCAACTCGTTTTCTAACGATAATTAATTTCATCTGGACAAAAATTTTACAGAGACCAGATCGTCCTGGATGATAATTAATTTCGTCTGGACGAAAATTTTACAGAGAGCAACTCGTTTTCTGACGATAATAAATTTTGTCTGGACGAAAATTTTATAGAGACCAGATCGTCCTGGATGATAATTAATTTCATCCCGGACGAATAGGACTTAGAAAATTTTTCAAGCCAGTTCCTATGCGTTCTATGTGCTCAATAGGAGATAACTGTCTGATCATCCCGTACGATCTGATATCGTCCCGTACGATCAGAATAAATTTTATATGATCTCCTTATGTGTGTGTGTATATTTTTATTCACTCAATTACAATCACTCCCTTTCAAATTTAATTCAAAGAAAAGTATAAGCTTCAAATTCACAAAGTATCTCATGTTGAATTTGATTTGAAGTCTTCGTAGTCTGGAGTTTGATTTTCCTGAAATGTTAGTACACACAAGAGAAAATACAAATCTTTTAAAATTGTTAGGAGTGAAAGTTCGTTAGGGATGTTAACCCCTATGAACTTAGTCCCAAGCTAACCAAGAGGGGGGGGGGGGGGGAATTGGTATTTTAAAAACTCTTTTCACAAAGAAAGAAAATTGCATAAACCAAATCACACCACAGAAATAAATGCGGAATTTAAAAGCGCGGAAGTAAGAAAAAAAACACAAAAATTTATAGTGGTTCGGTCGACTCGACCTACATCCACTCCTTGGAGGCACCCTCCAAGTATTGCACTACAAAACGTGACTCTCCTTTAGTCCCCACAGCTAGGCGGAGAAGCCCTCACAAGAACCTCCTTTTTTCCACCCCGGCAAGGCAGAGAACCTTCCTTCTTTTGCTTCCTTCTGAAGCTGGCAGAGAACCAAAACCAAAATCAAACTCCTTACCTCTACCGACCCTTCCACGGACGAGAAACTCTAGATGAAGATGAAGTAGAGCGATCCTTGAAGTAACCCCTGTGAATCCCCTCACAAGCTCCCCCTCACAAGATCCTCTCTCTCTCCTCTCTCTCTTTCTCTCCTCAAGGTCTTTTCAGGTCAAGGCAGCAACCAAAGGTCTTGAAAAATGTTGAACATGAGCTCTTAAATAGAAGAGCTTCAAAGGAGCTCATTAATTGCAAGTTGCCGACAATATCGTCCAAGCCGATATGGACATCGGCCTGGCCGATCCATACAAATCAATGAAGATCGGCCAGAGCATAGCCCTGAATGCAAAGCTAGATGATTGAAAATTGGCTTGATCGTCTAGTCCGATCTCACGATCGTCCTGGCCGATCAGTTCAAATCAGAGGAAAATCGTCCTGACAATAGCCCTGGATACGAGCTGGCCGATGTTTATCATCCTGAAGTAACTTAAGGTTTTTGACTGGATCGTCCAGGACGATATGATCGTATCAATCATCCCTAATTACTCCCTTGATTTCCTGAACAATTATGGCATAATTTGTGAATATCGTCCAGGCCAATCCTAGGATCATCCTGGCCGATAATTTAAAAATACAGTATACCTTAATTGACTATGGCAGCTACTTCTTTCTGTTTTGAGCTTATCGTCCTGGCCGATACACGTATCATCTAGGCCGATATGTTAATGACGGCTGCCTTAATTAAGAATCCTTACTTAGACTTTCTGTTTTAAGCTGATCGTCCCGGACGATATAAATATCGGCCGGGCCGATGTGGGCAAAAATAGAAATTCTAAGCCCCTTAAGTGTGTGTGTGTAGGGTTACTTAGCATCAGTCTCTTTGACCATTACAAGTAGACTCAAAACGTGAAAAATAAAAGTACAGACTAACTTAACCCTAAACCTACGTAATCCTGAACTTGGCTCCTTCTTGATCGTCCGATCTTCGATTCCTGAAAAGTTAGAAGCAACAAGTAGTCCAAGAGAAACAGTGTTTGTCAATCATCAAAACATAATACATAAAAAATAGGTTTGCAACAAGGAGATAACTACACATTTGAACAATAATGTTTGGAATCATCAAAACTATACAAGTTGCAAAAAGGTAAAGCATGCAAATAGCAACTATCTTAACAATGCCTAAATAGATCATGGCGGCTCATTCTTTCTATTTTGAGGCAATCATCCAGGCCGATACAAGTATCATCTAGGACGATCGGCTAATAACGATTACCTTAACAAGATGCCCTGATTAGGGTTTCTATTTTGAACCTGATCATCTAGGTTGATAATAATATCGTCCAGGACGATGTGAGTAAAAATAGAAATTCTAAGTCAGAAAGAAAAATCACTCAAGTGTGTGTGTGTAGGGTTACTTAGCATCAGAACACTCCAAAGATTACAATTGACTCAAGAAAGGGAAGAAGAAAATTACTAACTGACTCAGACCTTGTCTACCCAATCTTGAGCTAGTTCTGATTGCCGTCTGATCTTGTGGTCTTGAAATGTTAGTAGGCAAGGCAGTCGTAGAGAAACAAGAGTATTTTATAACATCAAAATCACAATCCATGAAAACAGATTTGCAACAGATCATTCTTTTACATTTAATAATTTTGATATAAATGGAGTAAAAATACCTCATCAAGATCCACTCATAATTAATACGGGGATAGGTGACGAGTGTTACAATGTTAAAAAATTTTTAATGGACAATGAGAGATCTATGGATGTCTTACTATACTCTACTTTACTCAATATGAGTCTCACAAAAGAAAACCATCAACCTGTTCCACGATCATTATATGGATTTGATAATCGATCCATAAGAGTAGAAGGGACAATTAGTTTCCCAATTGTACTCAAAGAATTTCCTCAAAAAGCTACTCACGCAATCTAATTTTTAATGGTGGAATTAGAGTCAGGTTATAATGTTATCTTTGGATAACCCCTCTAGTTAATCTTTAGAGTTGTCACCTCTATTCCACACCTCAACCAAAAATTTTTCACCCCTACTAGGATCGGTATAGTGCGAGGAGACTAATAAGTCGCACAATCTTACTATCTTAAGCAGGCTCAACCATACCCATCAGTTATGCTAAGTATCAAGGATTTAAATCATTGAAATGAAGATATCCCTCAAAAGGCTTCTCCAATGAAAGAATTCACTTATATATGCATATCAGAAGAGCACCCTTAAATGACTATGCATTTTGGGTTTTTCTTACTACTTCTCTTTTTTCATCATGTATCCCTTTTATATTGAATATGATATAGCTCGGGTATCCCTCGCATTTACTTCATAAGTATTATTAATAGTTATTGATAGTATTGCTTATCTTATGTCATATACTTTCTCCCATGTTATTATGTATTCCCCATATGTATCCTATATGTTAAGTATGGTGTTGCTCTAAAATCCATTAGAGTTATTTTATTGTCTTATATAATACAGTAATGTGTTGTTCGTTTCGTTCCGATATTATATCCTTATTTAAAGAGGATAAAAAATGATAATTAATGTTGAATCTAATCTTTTTATTCATGATTTGATAAATACACAATCTTTATTATATTTCAATCACTAGATGGTCTATCCTCTTTTTATTCATTATTTAATAAATACACAATCTTTATTATATCTCAATCACAAGATGATCAATCCCAAGGAGATTCGATTTGACCTCTTATGTATAGGTTATTGTTATTGAGCAAGCATTATGATATATAACCTTGAATAGGTCAAACATCCTAAGAGGATGTCAATCTTATTATAAAATCCTTGATTTAAGAAATCCATAATTTTTATTATGTCTCAATCACTAGATGAACAATTTTAAAGGGATTCGATCCGACCTCCTCTATATAGGTTAATGTAATCGAGCAAGCACTCGGATATATAACCTCAAATTGGTTAAAAATCCTAGGAGGATGTCTTGTATCTCAATCTTTGAATGATCAATCCAAAGGGATTTGATCTGACCTCTTCCATACATGTTAATATTATCAAATAAATTATTTGACTAATAACCTCAGATAGGTCAAACATCCAAGGAGGATTTTTTTCACATTCGCTCAGGTTAAATTAGCTTACTAAAATATTTCTCATCATCCAACTTAAAATGAAATTAAGTAAACTTCATATAAATATGAGAAAAACATAAAAAGAGCATTAATAACATCTTGATATATCATTAAACATATCACATACATTATATGAAAATATCAACTCCATATACAAACAACAACCATTAAAGCATCTAAAATTGTATAATCAATAACAAAAAATACTACATAATTTGAATAACATAATCCTCAATGGTAAAAGTTTTCTACAACTCACTCTCAATTTTATCACCATCTGAATCTAAAGAAGAATCACCAGAAGTCTTGCTAGGTTTCATCCCCTTAACCTCAGCTCCAGTCCTGTGCTGCACTAGATGAAAGCCTTTAGAAAAACCTCTAATGAAATATTTCTCCATATATTCTAGCTCTAAGGCCTTCACCTCCGCATCATATATGTGATCACGAGCTTCCTGAAATTAATCTTTGATAGTCATTTTGAAGTCAACATACTTCATGAATTCTTCCATGACTTTGGAGCGTCGCAGTTTTGATTTGGACTTAACTTCATTCTCAGACAATAAACTCTGATGCCTTTTGATCTCATATTCATTGGCTATAATTTTCTTGTTAAGTTTCTACTAATCTTTCATATATGGATTGATAATTGCCTGTACATCCACCAACTCAATATGAAGATGATCTATATATTAATTATATAAAAAGGTTGAAGTAGCTGAAGTAGCCAACTCTGCTCTTCACTATGCTAGCTGCTCTTCCACTGTCTTCATTACCTTGATTTTGCTATCATACTTCTTCTTGTACTCTACCTGAAGATACTTGGCCTTCACAAACTTATTATTCCAGTCATTCAATGTTTTGGTCAATTTAATTTCAAGATCCATACATTGCAGCATCTGAAATAATAAGAAACAAAAAATCATAAGGGATATATCATTATGAAAATATAAAAAGAAAAAATAAAAAAGAAAATAGGAACTCAAGAACTACTCAGTCCATCGATAGCAAAAATATTGATGTTTCAAAACATTTTTTGGAATTTGTAACATGGATGGACAAATATGGTCACTTTTGCCAATAACTGTCAAAATCTCCTCCACCTTTTTATTATTGGATACATGTGGATCACCATCTTTCCTTAACTGTTTAGGAGGAACATTTCAAGTTTGCAACCCTGCTTATATGATTTTAGCTGAATTCTTTAGCGTATGTGCATATGATATTCCTTGTTGAGTAGATAGTCATGCCTTGAACAAATAATCTTCATATATGTATCTACTCAAAGTTAGAGAGAGAAGAGAGGAAGGATGAATTTTTTCATTACCCTATGAAGGTATTTATATGATGAAAATGGGGGGAATTAACCTTCCATTTTTAAAAAAATTTAAATTCCTTATAGAAGTTCTTTCAAATTTTTGTGACTAAAATATTAAAATTCTTGAAATTAAAAAAATTTCCAAATAAATAAATAAGTAAATAAAATAAAAAAATTAAGAGAAAGGGTGGAACCCACAAAAAGTTTATATATATATATATATATATATTAACTGTAGCCGTTAGTTGCCGGCTGCTTTCGGTGCAGCACGCCCCTTAGGGGCGCAAGCATCAGGGTTGGCCCCACCGACGATTGCAGTCGGCTGGTATAGCTACCTAAGCACGATTGACTCAATTTTTTGGCCTGGACAGTCCAAATCGAAAGTTTTTAGGATCTCCAAAACCATTTTTTGACATTTTGAATCTAATTTTAACAGTTATGGAGCTCAACGAGGCTTTATAATAAAATTTTGAGTACTTTTAAATTTCTTGGAGCATATTTTTCAGACTTTTATTGAGATTCTAACAATTTGAAATACTGTGACAAGTTTTCAAATTTGTGGAGTGAGACCGGAGACGCCACTGAAAAAAAGCTCAAATCTGGGGGAAAGAACGTCAGGTGTAGGCGTCGGACCTAGCCACCACCATTCAACCTTGGATGACCATGCTCACACCAATTGCTAGATCTCTTATTCTTCACCACCTGCACAATCTTGTCAGGATACATAAAGAAACCAGAGAAATATCAAAAATAGAACTCTTATATTTGAATGAGAATTTACTGTCAAAAACCTTATAAACAATCTGCCTCCCTCTAAGGGAAACAATTTATACACACAAGATAAAGAAAGAAAAAATAGAACTAACACCTAGCTAAAAGTTCGTTAGGGATGTTAGGCCCTTATGAACTAACCCAAGGCTAATTAAGAGAGATGTGAATTGGTATTTTAAAAAATCTTTTGCAAAAAAAAAGCTAAACCAAAATCCACCACAAAGAAAACACAATGTGGAAATTAAATGCAGAAATAATAAAGGAAAGAACACACCAGATTTATAGTGGTTCGGTCAAACCTTGACCTACTTCCACTCCTCGGAGGCACCCTGCGAGTATTGTACTAAACTCAGTGTCTCTCCTTTAGACCCCACAGCTAGGCGGAGAAGCCCTTACAAAATCACTTTCACCTTCCCCGGTGCGGCGGAGTAGCCGGGTCCTTTGACACCAAAGACATCTTCTTCTTTCCAGAACTTCCCTCATAACAAGCCTTGAATCCGATGGTACTAAGGTGCAAGCTCGCTGGAGCAACCTGTGTAGAATCCCCCTCCACACTCCCTTGAAACCACCTCAAAGGATCTTCTCCCTCTCTCAAACTCCACCCTTTTCTGTCTTCCTTTCAAGCTCTCTCTTCAAGTTCCCTCCAAAAGAACGAAGCTACAATGACTGCCAAAGACCCTCTTCATGAGAAAGCAAGAGGTCTTTAAATAGATTTGTAAAACTAACATTATCATCCAGGACTATTGCCGGATCATTCTGTACGATATGCATAAAATAAGAGCTTTCAAAAACTCTAAAAACTCAATTTGGCACCTAACATCATCCAGGATGATCGCAGAATCATCCTGTACAATGTGCTTAAAAAGAGGGCTTCAGAAAACCCTAAAAACTCAATTTTGGCTCCCAGAATCATCTTGGAAGATCACAGGATTGTCTAGTACGATGTGCAGAATTTGACCTGATAGATCTGGACGATATTTGGATAGTCCAGGATGATTAGTACAAAAAATATGCATATTATCCAGGACTATATTGTGGATCATCTAATACGATATTATTGATCGTCTAGGATGATTAAAAGAAAAATTAAGGTATTTCGACTTGGACGATTTAGGAAAATCAAGTATGTCGGCAAACATCATTATGTACAATATGCAGATCATCTAAGACGATCCAATTGCAAAATTTACCATAATTAATTCCTTTAATCATGGGATCAATTTAGGCATGATTAGTATTGATCATCTTGGACAATCAAGATCGTTCGGGATGATTAGAACAAAAATTAAAACTTTAAATCATGCCTAAATTAGCATTGGTGGAAGTTTTCCAATATCATAAAGGATCATCCTGGACGATCCAAAATAATCCAGTACGATTAGTTCAAAACTTGATCTTCTGGATTTGACTAGATCTCACTCCCTAGAGTGTGCGTGTGCTTGGTCATCAAGCAAGCATACACCCTTATAAGACTTGATTCAAGAAATCAAAAATTACATCAATGAATATTATAAACCCTTTTACAACATAACATTATTCAACCCAGTCTTTAGCTCTAATTCTTTATTTGATGTTGCATGGTATTCCTGAAATGCTAGTATACACATAAATAAACATACATTGCAAATACAAGAAGACAACAGAAAGTGAGCCATAAGGAAGTGCCATTTTCTAGTGAGAGAAAGTGCCATTTTCTAGTGAGAGAAAGTGAATTTCAAATTTCTTTGTTACTATTTTTTCTCACCGATCATTTGATTTGGTGATCTATCTCCGATCATCGGAATATGAATGATGGGTGAAGATCCTCCTTCTACTGCAATGGATGGGAGGACTGATCCTGCAAATTCAAAATCTTCTTAAAAGAATATTTCATTTGAATTGATGATGGGCGAAAATCATAAAGTATCTGTAAAGGAAAGACCACTGATCATTAATGAAGGAGCTTGTCTTAATTCAAAAAAGACAAGTCCTATAATTAGGAAAGGCAAGGCTGTTCTAATTGAAGATGGTGTGAAGAGCCCGAAGAATTTTAAGAATCGAAAATTCAATTCTAGAAGCCCGAATACTGCTAATTCTTCGAATTTCAAATTACATGTGAGCATATTTTGTAATTCTACTCCATGCAGTCCTATTGATCTGATTTCTAAATGTGGAAATTCAAATAATGGCGATATTATTGATGGAATCGATCATCGTGTTGCTGATGAGGTGTTCGTTGATAAGCCGCAACCTGTTAAGAAAACTACAATTCAAAATGACTTGAAGAAGGTCATACATTGTGATTCACATGATTTGAACACTGAAATCAATTGTCCCAATAAAATTTGTCCTTCGGAGACTTCTAATAAATTGGGCAACATTAAAACAAATGTTTGGGCAAGAAGTGCTAATGTGAAAGTGGATAATTTGAACTTATGTTCATTTGTTGCTGAAGATGGGAAAACTGTAAAACTGTATATGGAGAATGTTTTGGAGAATTACAGAATATTGGGAAATGTCTTGTTATCAAAGTTTTTGGTGATAACATTCCATTTTATGTGATCAACAGTGAGTTAAGAAGACAATAGAGTTGTTATGACAGCTTTAGACTCACTTTGTTGGGTCAAGACTGGGTTCTTTGTTCTTGTGAGAATGTTGAGATTATGGAATCTATTTTATGTGAAGGACCTTATTTGTTAAAGGTCATATTGTGGGCATTGACAAATGGTCACCTTCTTTTTCTACAAACTCCTTGAAAGGTCTTTCGGCTCTGGTTTGGATTAGACTCCCTAATCTGCCTTTATATTGTTGGGACAACATAAATATTTGCAGAATTGCTTCTCTAGTTGGATAGCCGTTTCTACTAGACGGAAACATGTTCCAATGGAATAGAAGAGAATTTGCAAGGATTTGTGTTTGTATCATTTTAGACGAACAACTTCCTTTGGAAGTATGGGTGGAAGGTGAATCCACAAAATTTTATCAAAAAGTGGAATATGAAAAAGTTTCTAAACTTTGTTTCAAATGTGGCAAAATTGGACACTTAATGATGAAGTGTCTTGGTTATACGTCTGCAGATTTTAAAAATAATTCAAATGTTACTGCTTCTGGAGTGGATTCTGTTCTTAAAGCTAATGCAGTTCATGAAGTTGATGTTGCAAATGTTGATCCAGAAGAGCAAGGGTATGGTCCGTGGATGCAAGTCAGATATGGGAGGAAAAAGAAATTTTAGAACAATGCAGTTAAGGTTAATCAAAAACCTGCTGCTTGACCAATTATTCTAAAAGAAGTTTGGAAACCTATCATAGGTTCTATTCCAGCTGTGGTTCCAAGTCAAATTCCTATTCCAGGAGTTCCTGTTCCTTCTGGAGAAGACTTGCTTTTGGTTGAAAATCTGAAGAATGATGATAGAGATAAAGACCTTGTGAATGATGATTTAGCTATTGATAGAAACCTGGAAGAAGGAGAGATTATGGAGGATATGCCCATCAATAAATCGGATTTATCTCAAGTTGATAATGGGATTCCTACTAGTAAGAATCTAAAAACTTCTCAACATATTATCTTGAATAATAATATGTTTGATATTCTTCACACAGTAGACAAGGATGCTAATAATGTTGCTTTTACTATGAAGAATAACATTGATGATAATGTTATTATGTCATCCCTTAAACCGAAGGATATGGCTTTAACTGTTGAAAAAAATTAAAGTGGTTAATAGCTCGGTTAAAAGGAAATTGGGAAAAGAGATCAAAACTCTTGGACCAATTAAACTCTTGACTAGAAATAGAAGAATGGAGACGGAAAATAAAGATAAAAAGAATGGGGCTAGTCCCCCTTCTAATCAATGAATTCCATTATATTTTGGAATTGTAGAGGAGCAAGGAAACTTAATGCTTCTCTATATCTAAAAGAGTTTGTCAAAAAGTATGATGTGGGCTTTATTGGTTTGTTAGAAACCAAAGTTTCTTCTATGACTAGAAATGATATTAATGCTCTGATTGGTATGGAGTGGGATTTTTTTCATTATCCCTCGGAGGGTCTTTCTAGAGGGATTCTAATTCTTTGGAATTATATGTTTTCTTCTTTTAATACATTGTTTTCTTCTTATCAATGTGTTATTGGTGATTTAGATATACATAATAAAGGAATTTGGAGGATTTCAACTGCTTATACTAATAAAGATTCCTATAAAAGGCAGGACCTTTGGAATCAATTGGAGAATTATTTGCTTCTTGATAAACCTTCTGGGGTGGGAGGTGATTTTAATTATCTTTTATCTCAAACTGATAAGAAAGGAGGTAGAAGATTTAAATTCTCACAAGGCTCAAAGGATATGAAATTATTTTTTTCTAACCTTGATTATCATGAATTGAATTTTATTGGGCCAAGATATACTTGGTATAATAACAAGTCAGGTGGAGCTCGTATCCTTGAAAGACTTGACAGATGCTTTGTTAATACATTTACTCTTGAGTCTAACTCTTTATTGGTGGTTCATCATGTCCCTCGTATAGCTTCTGATCATTGTCCCGTTATGATGAAATTATGGGAAAATAAACCAATACCAAATGGCTTTATCAAGTTGGAAGACACTTGGGCTTCTCACTATGCTTCTGTGACTATTGTTCAAAAAGCTTGGAATAGAAATATTGCCAATCATCTCTCAAATAAACTGGATATCAAGTTTAAAAGAGCTTTGAAAGCTCTTTTCTATTGGAGCTAATCAAAGCTGAAAAATCTTAACTTGGAGAAATACAATCTTATCAAAGAAATATTGGATCTTCAAATGGAGGAGTCTGCAGTTGGTAGCCTTTCCGAAGGTAAAATGCTGGTTCTTAGAGCCAAAATCAATGAACTTCATTTCACTTTAGCCCGATTAAATTCCTGGTGGAGACAAAGAGCTAAAGTAAAAGGGTTAAAAGAGGGAGACTTGAATACAAGTTTCTTTCATTCTTTTGCAAATGCTAGGAAAAATGCAAACTATATCTTCAACATTAAAAATGAGAATGGAGAATTGGTGGAGGAGCAAAGTAAAATTGAAGAAATTTTTTTCAATTGTTTTCAATCCAAGTGGAGTCACAGGAATTGTTCTTTGAATAATTGGCCATGCCCGAGAGTTACTCTATCCGATTCGGATAGAGCAATGTTAAATTATGAGCTTAACTTGAAGGAAATTTGGGATGCTGTCAGCCATTTGAAGGGAGGAATATCACCTGGTGTTGATGGTATAACACATTCTTTTATTAAAACCTATTGGCAAATCATTAAATTGGATGTTTGGGATGCTTTAAAGAGGTACTTTCATACGGGTATTATGGAATCCAGTTGGAAAGATACACTTATTGTTCTTATTTCTAAAGTGAAGTTGTCTTTGACACCTTCTAATTTTAGGCCCATAAGCTTATGTAAGACTATTTATATACTTGTGGCAAAAATTCTTCTTGGAAGATTTGTGAATCTTCTTCCAAAACTAGTTTCTAAGGACCAATCTGCTTATATTAAATGCCACTCTCTTACTGACAATGTATTAATTGCTCAAGAAATTTTCCATAAATTCATATTTTCAAAATCTTCAAAAGGATTGGTTTCCTTCAAAATAGACATGGAGCAAGCTTAAGATAGCATGTCTTGGGAAACTTTGGAGCATATTTTGAGATATTTTGGCTTTCCTCTTCACTTTTGAAAGCTTATTATGGAGTGTGTTTGTGATCCAAGGTTTTCTATCTTGTTCAATGGCAAATCTTCTAATTGGATCAATGCTCATAGTGGATTTCGACAAGGTTGTCCATTATCTCTTTTTCTCTTTGTTTTATGCTCTCAACTTTTAACAAATGCTTTGATGCAAGATAATATGGAGGTAGGGATTAAGATTCATCATAATGCCCCTAGAATATCACATCTGCTTTATGCAGATGAGATCTTGATCTTTTCTGAAGCAATTTTTAATATGATTAAGAGGATTAAGGGCATCTTATTAGACTATTGTAATTGGTCGGGTCAAAAAATCAATTACAATAAATCCTCTATTTTATGTGGGAAAGCTGTTAGTAGAAGGAAAAAGAAAAAAATTGCTTGGGTAATGGGATTCAAGCTTGTGAAGGAATTCTATTGCTTAGGAGTAAAAATGGCTTTAAGGAGATTGGTAGCTTCATATTACAGTTTTCTATTGGAGAACGTTCTTGGAAAGCTTGAAACTTGGGGATCTAAATTCATTTCTCTAGCTAGAAGATTGACTCTTGCTAGATCGACTATCCTTTCAATTCCTGTTTTTTACTGCACGCATTCTCTGGTTCCAACCGATGTTATGAGGGAAATTGATAAAGCCAGTATGAAGTTTTTTTGGCACAAAAAGAACAATGAAGATGGATTGCATTTTGTCAGTTGAGATATTCTGTGCAAGCCGTTTCATTTAGGTGGACGGGGTCTCAAATCTTGTACTCAAAGAATGGATTCCTTAAAAGCTAAAATTACATGGAAATATGTGAATTATGAAGATTCACTGTTGATATATGGAAATTCTGGCTAGATTCCGGAATGGAAGCAGAATTTATCTCCTACATGTAAAATCTTAAGAAGTGGTGCTAAGGCTCTTAAACCTGTTATTAGATGGAGGATTTCTGCTGGGGAAAATATTGAAGTATTGGAGGTTGTTTGGATACTTGATAAAGCTTTATGTAAATGGCCAACATTTCTTAATAATCAACTTATTAATGATCATTGTGTAGATCAATTTTTGGAAAATGGTAGATGGAACACTGATAAACTACTTGAGGTGTTCAGAGAGGATTTCCTTCAGATTATATGTTAATTGAATATTGATCATCATGTTGGATATGATAAAATGGAACTCATTTCTTATAATTCTAGAAAAACACTTACACCTTTATCTTATGAGGCTTTTTTAATGAATGATAGTAAAGGAAGCTATTGGTCTTGGATGAAGAAGATTAAGCTCAATTCAAGGACTGAAGTTTTTTGGTGGAGGATATTCCATAAAGCTATTCCAACCTTTTATTTCCTTGAATATAGAGGACTTAAGGAAGGATGCTTATGTCCAAGAGGTTGCTTGGAAATTGAAGATGTTAAGCATGTGGTGGTGAGTTGTGAAAAGCTCATTCAAACTAAGATAATTCTCAATCTTTGGCGATTTCAGATTTCAAATTTTAAAAGTTTTGCTGAAACTATTGACTGGTTGGAGATAAATGCTTCCAAAAATACATTTATCACAAATGTATTTTGTAATTTGGTTTTTCTTTGCTAGAAGTCTAGAAATAGACTTATTCATGAGGGAATTGAGGATTCCAATTTAAGCATTGCTTCTAATGCTCTTAGTTTGACTTCAATTTCTATTTCCAATAGAAATAAATTGGGCCTATGGGATATTAATCAACCATCTCAGTTTTTTAAAGATTCTTGGCATCCTCCTCCACCCGATTGGATCAAGATTAATGTGGACATTTCTTTATTATCTACTTATAATGCCAGAATTGGAGCTGTTGGGCTTGATCATCTTGGGAGGTTTCTATTTGCTAAAGGAATCAAAGGTATCCATTGGGACATTGCTCGCCTTGAACTTGAAGGTATTTTATCTCTTCATGACATTATCAAGGATTGGATTTCTCAAGTTAAAGGGATAATCATTGAAGGAGACAATGAAAATGTAATGAAAAATTTTCTAAACATTCTCAACAAAAGTCATATACTGGAGATTGAAGCAAGGTTCTATTCCTTTATTAAAGAGTTTAATTTTGTTATTTTCAAGCATGTTAGTATGGAAAGCAATAAGTTAGCAGATTTCTGTGCTAACTATGCTCATAATGGAGATTTTAATTGGGATTGTCTTACAATGAATCACATTCCTTCTCCTTTTTTTCTTTTTTTAAAGGAGGAATGTGATGCTATTAGCTTGTATTAGCTTATTTTCTTTTTAATGCTATTGCTTTATGCATCTTTCAAAAAAAGAAAGCGAGCCATAATATTTGTTTTCATTATAAATATAAAATCATAAGCTCAAGTTGCAATAATCTCTCCCTTTTTTATGATGGCAAATATTACTGGTTGAATTTGCAAAATTAAAAACATTTTCTCCTAATCTCCCCCTCACTAGAATAAAAATTAAAAAATAGGGGAAGATAATATTTTTATTGTTTTTTTTTTTAAAAAAAAGAAAAAATATATAAATACAATAGTACGTTCTTCCCCTTTGACCTTATCAAAAAGAGGAGAGGCACAAAACAATCAAAATAATAAAAACAAATAAAAACCAAAGCGATCCCTGATCTAGTGAAAAGAAAAAATCAAATATTTCTAAAATGAGAAAGTTGCCTCTTGATTTTATTCAAAAACTTAGTAAGAAATGGATTGACAACGCATAATCCAGAAAAGGTTAGAAATTCAGAAATTGTAAATCCAAGCTCAAGTTCTTTTAAAGGCTCAAAAATATTTTAATCCAATATATAAATAAAAGAATAAATTAGAAAAAGAAACTCTAATTTTTTAAAAATCCTTTCATAAAACATATCTAATAGAAGATTAATGCAAAAATTGGTGAATCAAGAATATGGATTTTCAAGATCAAGTATAAAAAATATCAAGGGTTTTCTTAGGCTTTAAGTAATACAAAAAAATAAGCATACTCTTTGTGGGCTCATTTTATGCCTCATGTGTGTTTTTGACGCACTTTGTGCATCTTTTACTTTTTGATACACTTTGTGTATCTTTCTCAATTTGGCGTCATTGCTCATCTTTTGATTTGGCGTCATTGGCCACTTTTTTGATTTGACGTCATTGGCCTTTTTTTTAATATGCTATCTTTCTGAAATTTTAAAAATAAAAGTAAACCCATTCTATTGATAAAGCAAACTACTTGATTAAGAAAATTATGAGAAAGATTCAACAACTTGCAAAGGATCTTTATGCGATAAACAAAATGTAGGGAGATGAAAAAAATCAGTTTCAAAATCCAATTTTTAATATGATGAAGATTTTGAATCAAAAGTAAAATAACCTTTTTAAGATAAGAGATAGACAGACAAAATCATATGTTTCCTTTCTTTGACTGTTTTTAGATAAGTCAACCACAACTTATATAAGAATTTAAGAAAAATAGGAGGAAGATTTTTCATTTTTAGAAAGGTGAACGTGTGTGTCGATCAGAGAGAACTTCACAAAAAAAAGAAAAGAGAATACAAATTAAAAAAAAATAATAAAAAAGATAAGAAAACAAAAAAGAAAGAAAAATAAATCCAAAGAAAAAACACTGAAAAAACACAAAACTGAACAAAACATGCATACACTAAAAAATAAACACACAAATAATGGTTTAAACATCATATTGCTCCTGGTCTGATCATTCAGAAGCTAGGTCCTCCTAGGAGATTTTTTGCTTTTCATTATTTGTCATTTTTACAATTTGCTTAGCATTGCCCTTTTTTTTATAGGAAGAGTTGTCAAATTAGGGCACTAATTTTTTATGTGTTCAGGCTTCCTACATCTAAAACAAATAACGTCAGAAGAAATCTTAAACCATTTTTATCTTTATTCCACTTTTGTTGATGCTTATGCTTTGATGGGCTTTTTAATTTACTTAATAAGTCATCGCTTTCATCACCAACTAAGCCACTTTTCTCCGAGTCTTCATCATTTAGTACTATCATATCACGTGTATCCAAAAGTCTTTGGCCCAAACTTTGCTCGTAGTCAATAAGTGAGCCAATCAAAATATTAATAGAATATTCATTCAAATTTTTTTATTCACAAATAGCAACAACTTTGACATCAAATTTGTCTAGTAAACAATGTAGAATTTTATTTACTTTTTCAAAGTTTGAAAATTCTTTACATAAAGCATACAATGATGTCATAATTTGAAGAAACCTAGTATACTGTCTAAGATCGACTCATAAGGTTTCATGCAAAATAATTCATAATCATGTATTAAAATATTTAATATGGATTGCTTGATTTTACTAGTGCCTTCGTATATAGCGTGTAATTTTTTCTAAATTTTTTAGCCAGTAGTGCACGTGGAAAGAAACATAAAATCTTCAGAATTTAAAGCACATAAAAAATAATTCAAAGATTTATCATTTAATTGAGCATTGATTTGTTCTTCTCCACTCCATTGATTAAAAGGAATATCAGTTTTAATTTCATCTATAATTCGTGACGGTACAAAATAACCAGTTAAAATCATTTATCACATTCGAAAATCAATAGAATGCAAGAAAGTAGACATGCAAATTTCCAAAAATCAAATGGAATATTTTCAAATAAAGGTTGTCTGGTGATTGAATAACCTTCCGCAATATTATAATTACCTAAATTAGCCATGGATCGAAATTCAAAAGATTTCAAAAACTTATTTTTATGAATCCCGCTCTGATACCACTTGAAAGTTCGTTAGGGATGTTAGGCCCTTATGAACTAGCCCAAGGCTAATTTAGAGATATGTGAATTGATATTTTAAAAAATATTTTGCAATAAAAAAGTCAAATCAAAATCCACCACAAAGAAAACATAATGCGGAAATTAAATGTGAAAATAATAAAGGAAAGAACACACCAGATTTATAGTGGTTTGGTAAAACCTTAACCTACGTCCACTCCTCGGAGGCACCCTTTGAGTATTGTACTAAAATCAATGTCTCTCCTTTAGCCTCCATAGCTAGGCAGAGAAGCCCTTACAAAATCACTTCCACCTTCCCCGGTGCGACGGAGTAGCCGGGTCATTTGCACAAAAGATATCTTCTTCTTCCTAGAACTTCCTTCAAGACAATCCATGAATCCGATGGTACTAAGGTGCAAGCTCGCTGGAGTAACCTGTGTAGAATCCCCCTCCACACTCCCTTGAATCCCCCTCTAAGGATCTTCTCCCTCTCTCAAACTCCACCCTTTCCTCTCCACCTTTCAAGCTCTCTCTTCAGGTTCCCTCCAAAAGAACGAAGCTACAATCGCTGCCAAAGACCCTCTTCATCAGAAAGCAATAGGTCTATAAATAGATTTATAAACCGACATTATCGTCCAAGATGATCGCCGGATCGTCCTGTATGATATACATAAAACGAGAGCTTCCAAAAACCCTAAAAACTCAATTTCAGCGCCAAATATCATCCAGGACGATCGCAGGATCATCCTGTACGATGTGCTTAAAAAGAGGTTTTCAAAAAATCCTAAAATCTCTATTTCGGCACCCAGAATCATCCTGGATATCGTAGGATCATCCAGTACGATGTGCAGAATTTGACCTGATAGTCCTGGACGATATTTGGATAGTCTAGGTCGATATTGTGGATCGTCCAGGACGTTTAGAAGAAAAATTATGGTATTTCAGCTTGGACGATTTAGGAAAATCATGTATGTCAGCAAATATTATCCTGTACGATATGCAGATCGTCCAGGATAATCCGATTGTAAAATTTAACCATAATTAATCCCTTTAGTCATAGGATCAATTTAGGCATGATTAGTATTGATCCTCCTAGACGATCAAGATCGTCTGGGATGATTAGAACAAAAAATAAAACTTAAAATCATGCCTAAATTAGCATTGGCAGATGTTTTCCAATATCATAAAGGATCGTCCTGTATGATCCAAAATCGTCTAGTACGATTAGTTCAAAACTTGATCTTCTGGATTTGACTAGATCACACTCCCTTGAGTGTGTGTGTGCATGGTCACCAAGCAAGAAAACACCCTTACAAAACTTGACTCAAGAAATCAAAAATTACATTAATAAATATTAAAATCTCTTTTACAACATAACATTATTCAACCCAGTCTTGAGATCTGATTCTTTATTTGATATTGCATGGTATTCCTTAAATGTTAGTATACACACAAACAAACATATATTACAAATACAAGTAGATAACATAAAGTGATCCATAATATCTGTTATCATAAAAAACATACACTCATAAGCTCGAGTTGCAACACAGGCTACATCGCCGGTACACAAACATAACAACACAGGAGTTTAAATGTCATAAGTAGATGCTCCGACATCATTCTACTGGGGTGGGAGAAGATTCAAGTTCAATATGAGGGGTGGAATATCGTCCTGGATTTGCTGGTGAAATTTCTTTATTTCAAGGCTCCTCTGTTCACCTTCAGAACTGTAGGAAAAGGGGGGGAAAATAGGAATTAAGTTAACAGGTGTTAAGGGATTACTTCCATAAATAATTTCAAATGTACTGTGTCGAGTAGTTTGTTAGGGGATTGGTTGAATGAAAACTCGACTTGAGCTAATATTTAATCCAATTGTTGAAGTTTCTTCCCTACATAGTAGCGTAGAAGATTTTCCAGACTCCGATTAACATTTTTTGTATGGCCATCCGCCTGGGGATGTGCAACGAAGCTAAGTTGCAGCCAAGTTCCCATTTTTCCCCACAAAGTTTTCTAGAAATGACTTAAAAATTTGACATCCCGATCAGAGGTGATGGTTTTGGGAATTTCATGAAGACTAACTATTTCTCTAAAGTAGAGATCGCCAATGTGGGTGGCGTCAAGAGTCTTGTTACAAGCAACTAAAAACACCATCTTCTAGAATCTGTCCACGACACTATGATAGAATCTTTATTTCTTTGTTTCTGGGGTAGTCCCAACATAAAATCCATTGATACATCCTCCCATGATCCCCGAGGAACAGTTAAAGGCAAATACAACCCATCATTTGTTCTAGTCGTCTTCGCTTGCTGGCAAATTCTGCAACCCTGCACATATTTGCCTACATCCTTGGACATAGCAGGCCAATAGAACTTCTCCTTGACGAGGACCAAAGTTTTGTCACATCTGAAATGGCCGACCAAATCTCCATCGTGACATTCTGAGATCAAAACTGTCCTGAGAGAACACCTAGGTACCAAGAGGCAATTGTAGAAGAATAAGTATCCATCTCGGATGTGGAAAAATTGATATGCATGGTTTTGACATTTCTCCCATGTCTACTTGAAATCCATGTCCTGTACATATAATTCTTGGATGTAGTCAAAACAAATGAGCTGAGCTTGCATTTCCTAAACCAATATATGTTGTCTACTTAAGGCATCTGTTACTTGATTTTTCTTGCCCGGCTTGTGCTTCAACACAGTAAAACACATCTAAAGTTCAACCCACGTTGCATGTCTACCATGAAGCTTCTTCTAGCTACTAAGGAACTTTAATGAAGCATGATTAGTGAAGATAACAAACTCTTTGCTTTGGAGATAATGACTCTAGTGGTGGAGAACCCACATAATAGCATAAAATTTCTTGTCATGTGTCAAATATTTTTGGCGTGCATCATTTAATTTTTCACTGAAATAAGCTATGGGCTGGTCTTCTTGGCTTTTTATGTCTCCAATCCCCACATTAGATGCATCATAGTCGACTTGGAACAATTTGCCAAAATCAGGTAGTCGGAGCATTGGCGTCGCCATCATTTGCTCCTTAAGGCGTTTGAAACTACTTTCAGCTTCTTCTATCCACAAGAACTTGTCTGCCTTTAGCCTTCTGTGAGGGGAACAACAAGGGTGCTAAAATTTTGAATGAATCGATGGTAAAATGAACCAAGCCATGGAGTCTCCGCATGTCGGTGAAGGTCTGTGGGGTCGACCAGCTCAAAACAGCTTCGATCATCTCCAGACTGACTTCGATTTCGGATGCTAATAGTATGAAACCCAGGAATTTAGTGTTTACTAAGGAATTGGCACTTCTGAAGGTTACCATACAACTTTTGTTCTCTTAACTCCTCGAGCACTTGCCTTAAGTGTTGTAAATGTCTTCGGAGGTCGCTGCTGTAGACAAGGGTATCATCAAAGTAGATGATCACAAATTTACACATGAAAGGCTAGAATATTTGATTCATTAATCACATGAATGTACTCGGGGTGTTGGAGAGGTCGAACGGTATCACCAACCATTCAAATAGACCATTTCTGACCTTAAAAACTGTCTTCCATTCATTCCTCTCTCGGATTCAAATTTGATGATAACCGCTGCGCAAGTCTATTTTGGAAAAGATCTTTACCCCTTGAGACTGGAGTCGCCACCGAAAAAAAGATCAAACCTGGGGAAAAGAGCATCAGGTGTAGGCATCGGACCCATACACCACCGTTCGGCCTTGGATGACTATGCTCACACTAATTACTAGATCTCTTGTTCTTCACCACCTACACAATCTTGTCATGATACAAAAAAAAATAAGAGAAATATCAAAAACAAAACTCTTATTCTCAAATGAGAATTTCCTCTAAAAAACCCAATCAAAAATTGCCTTCATCCCTCTAAGGGAAACTATTTTTACACATAAGAGAAAGAATGAAAAATATAACTAACACCAGGCTACACCGCCGGCACACAAGCATAGAAGGGCAACTGATATATCATCAAAGACATATCTTGATTTGGCACGAATGTCGAGGGAAAATCAAGTTGGAAATGTCAAAATTAAATAGGAGACCATATGAACTCCGATTTTAGTAAACTTATAGTCAAACCGAACATCTCAAAAATGCGAACCCAATGACACCAAATTCAACTCAATCCGAGCCCAAACGAGTCAAAATCAAAGTCCCAACACATATTTGGAAAGATTAAACCATAATTTGGATTACCAAACGGATTCTGAACGTGACATGCTTATAGTTGAATTGAGCGGCTCGACGAGACTAATCCAACATGCGCAAGATCGCTGAATTTGAATATCATTAAGGTATTCAAATACCGAATAAATGATTCACGATCGAGAGATTCAACATCAGCCGTCCATTAAAACTACTCCCAAATTATCCTTGATCTTCCTCCTATTTATTGATCATGTCACTCTCTGAGAACTATAAATAGACCCCTCATTTCTCATGAGAAAGTGTCCCAAGCAAGAAGAGGAGGAGGATAATTCTCTTGCCACCAAATTCCTCATTGACCATCACTGAAGTTACACCCGGCAGCTGACCGATGCAAGACTTATACCCAATCGACGACTGACAATGGAATTCTGCCCGACCGCAGACTAACATCGGATTTCCCTCCAGGCCGTAAATTAAAGTCGAATTTGCCCGGCCACAAAACGTCGTCAGATTTCTGATCTCCGCTTGTAACTGGATTTCAACCTGACGGTTAATTATTATAATATGATCGTCCTCAATTTCAGGGGCGACTCAACCACTTGTAATCTAATCAAACACTAGTTGAATCATTTCAAATTGGGCTAGACCCCATAATATTTTTCATTTTTAGGATTTTTCATGTAAAAATCTTGGCGTCTCTTATAAATATTGCAACATCTCTTTTTTTCTAATTATTTGGTGGATCTTTGTACAAAACTAAGACGTTTAACTCTATATTCTCAACCGCCGCGAAAATTCAAAATGTAACAACAAGCAAAAATTTTAAAAATATATATTAATAATTATCTAGCTTATTCCATTATAAAAAATTTCTAGCAAAACATTTAAAATTGTCATACAGTTTCAGAAAATGTCAAGCAAAACTTAACTGTAATTTTTTTTAAACATTAAACGTATTTAATAAAAATTTATACATGCTTATGTAAGACCGTCAATCTGAAATATCTTGATTTGAAATTTAAGCTCCCAGTCAATGAACTACTTGCTAAAATCAATTATGGAGGAGCGAACAGAGATATCAAGTTTCAAATGCTCCAGTATTTTCAGTAGAATTGTGCCAGCATTCCTTATGAAATTGGTTTACCACTTAGTTTACCGGAGAATGTCTCCGACGTTAAGAACGAAGCCACTCAGCGTGGGCGACGCAGTGAAATTTCTCTCATCCCCACCGCCGAGAGCTCCATGGCCATATGGCATCGGTCTGTCAGGAACTGCCGGGACTTCAATATCCCCCTCTAGCATCTTCAATGCCTCTTCAATAGTTGGCCTCAAGGCCACCATGACATGGGCGCAGAGAATCCCCACATGCACAAACCGCTCCATGATACCCTTCGGCCCACTTCCGTCCCCACTCATCACAGCCATGTCAAAAACCTTCACAATCCTCCCTGCCTTCACAAGCGTCCACGCCCAATCGGTAATAAGCACAACGCCAGATGGTGAAGCCATGTCGAGCGCCCTGCGCCCGCTCATGATCTCCAGAACCACCATTCCAAAGCTGTAAACATCGCTCTTCTCTGTCAGCTGGCCGTAGAGTGCGTACTCAGGCGCAAGGTAGCCGTGGGTCCCCGCTACCCGAGTAGTGAGATGCGACTGGCCCTCTCGGCTTTGGCGTGCAAGCCCGAAGTCCGCAACCCTCGCCCGCATCTCGCCGTCGAGAAGGATGTTGGTTGCCTTAATGTCGCGGTGGTAGATCGCCGGCTTTATCCCGTAATGCAGATAAGCCAGCGCTTTTGCAACATCAAGGATTATGTTCTTCCTCTGCGGCCAGGTAAGAGGGGGGCGCTTGCTGCAGTCGCGAAAGATGTAGTCGTCGAGACTGCCATTGGGCATGAAGTCGTAGATAAGGAACTTTTGCGTTCCTTCATCGGCTTCAGCATCGGTGATACAGCAGCCGCGGAGAGGGACGAGGTTACGGTGGCGGAGATTGCTGATGATCTCTACCTCGTTGCGGAACTCATCGTCGCCCTGGAAGTCCGATTCTAGGACGTGTTTCACAGCGACAGTGCTGCCGTCGGATAGTACGCCGCGATACACCACGCCGAAACCACCCCGGCCTATAAGATTTCGCTGGGAGAAATAATTTGTTGACTTCTCGAGTTCCCGTATGTTGTACCAAATGGCGCCGGTGTTGGGGCGAGGGTGTGGCCAGGAGGAGGAAAACTGACTATCCATGGAGGCAGCTGCGGCGGCCGTGTTTCTTCTTTGTTTGTGGGATCGCCAGAGATAGAGGGCAAGGGCAGCGGAGAGGAGTAAGAAGGCGGCGGCTGCAGAGGAGGAGGCGTAGACTGCTGCATGGGAGGATGGAGAGGAGGAGGATTTGGGATGGGGAGGGTATGGGGAGGCCAGGCCTAGGATGCAGAGGGAAGCGCGGGGATCCTCGGGGCCGAAGTTGTTGGCGATGCCGGCGGCGTAGGTGACGGTGAGGTAAAAGCAATTGGTGGCGTGGGAAGTGTTGCCGTCAAGGGCGGTGAGGCGGGAGGAAATCTGGAAACCGGCGGAGAGGCAAGCGGAGCAGCGGGTAAGGTCGAGCAGATCGGGGGCGCAGTCCGAATCAACGGCGGTGGAGTTCCCAAGCCGGACTTTCCAGTCTCGGAGAGACATGATGCCGTCGCAGAAGTCCGGAGAGATAACGAAGCGGTTGGGAGAAGGGAAGCAGGTGTGTACGAGGGAGGAGGGAAGGGAGAGCTCGGAAAGCCGGGACTGGAAGGAGGCTAGGCAGACGGCAGAGACGGCGACGGAGGGGAGACGGAAGAGGGAGGTGACGCGGAGGCGCTGAGAGAGTCCGATGCCCAGCACGCTGAGAAGAGTCGTGCAGCAACTGGTCATGTTGTTGGAGCTCGGAAGGCAAGACGTGTGATCCCATGGGAACTGGGTTACGTAACTCAGGTTCATCGGACAACTCTCATCTGCTGCCGGCGATACCGTGGCCATTGCAAGAGCTGCGGAAACCGCTGCGACTAGCAGCAGCTCTGGGATTAGGGGCGGAGCGATGCGCATCTTGAGTTGAAAAATTAAGTATGTTTGGTCTCGCTTTTGTTAATGATTAGTTTAGGGTCGGTTGGAAATGGCCGGAGAAGTGTGGCTTCCGTCCCAGATAAGGGCACGAGCTGGAGGCAGGTCAGATCTGGCGGCGGCATGGGTTGGGCTTTGAAGTAGAGTTTGTGTGATTTACACAACTCTCTTTGGCCTATTGGTTGAGAGCTTAGACTTCCAACTAAGAGGTCCAGGGTTCGAGTTTATGTGTATGCGTTGTGTGTGTGAGTTTGCCTTAAATGGCCTAAATGTCCCAAAAAAAAAAAAGAGTTTGTGTGATTTTTATTTTTTATTTTATTTCCTTAAAGGGAATTTACTGGTAAATCATATAAAATTTTTAATTTGTATATCTAACAATTAAATTTAATTATTTACTTAAACACCTAAAATTTTGAATATCAATTAAAATATCATCCAAATCTCTTTTGGTATGCCTTCTCATGGATTAGTTATTATGTGCAGATGTCGAACATCATCTAGTGACCAATCAGAATGCGCCACATCACCCATTGCTCTGTGCCTTTAGGTACTATGTCTCGGTACTACCGACGTGACATATTCTGATTGGTCTTCAGACTGTTCTACATCCGATATCCGCATAAAATAATTTCTCATTGTCATGACTTCAATGACCTTTTGCATCCTTAGCACGCCACAATTCTCATTGCCTTCACTTCATGGCATCAATTGGAGAAGCACAAAGAAATCACAACAATGCTCGCTATGGTAATGCTCTAACAAGACAAATGAAAAAGAAAATCACATTAGAGCTCGTTCGGGCAATGTATCAAGGCGACCGATTTAAGGAAAATGAAGTATTGCTGGAGCTCATAGGGTCAATACATTGATGAGGCCGAAAAGAAACTTGCGACGGAACTTGCTAGGGCTAGCCTAATGGAGTTCAAAATGTCTTGGATTATGTAATATTAAAGTTTACATGGTAAATATGTTAATGCGAAAATTTTTAGTGCTAAATTTATTAATCCTCCTTTTTCTTAATGATAGAGTCGAAACACAATATTATTAAAAGAATAAATAAAATATATAATACGTCAAACAAAGAAAGGAGCTATTAAGTAAAATACTTCTGAAGTTTGCAGATAAAATAAGATAAAATATTACATGATGAATAAAAAATATAACCCCACCTATTAAGGCTTCAAGAAAAGACATTGTAGCAGTTGCGAAGCAATAACCTGAAATTAGACCAATCAAAATCATTAAGTCATAAAATTGTAATAGCCAATATCAAAATTTGTGATAGAACATGTGACTTATTATTTAAAAGAAATATTTATATCTTCAGTATTATAAATTTGAGCCTTTTATTTTCTGCATCATTATAAATAAATAATGTCAAAACTCTTTTTTTAGTGAAAAATAATTTTCAACAAAATGAAAAATGATGCACAAATATACCTTAATCTAATCAACGACAAGAAATAACAATTGGAGTCGGCAATATATCCAAAGAAAGGATTAAAAAGAAATTATCACCTGAATTCAGGGTAGCAAATGGGTCTTGTCTAGGGGTGTCAATTTCGGGTCACGGGTCGGGTTCGGGTTGAACCCGGAAATGACCCGGCACCATTCGGGTCAACTCGAACCCGACCCGTTTTTACAAACGGGTCGATTTACCTGACCCGAACCCGACCCGCTTCGAGTTCGGGTCAACCCGACCTGACCCGCGGACACGGCAAGGCCGGGAGCACCTTCACGGCATCGGCGGCAGTGACGTCCGGCGGCAACGAGTCTTGAGTCTTCAGCGCGGCAGCAGCGTCCGGCGGCAGCTGGCAGCGGTGCGGCAGCAGCAGCGTCTGGCAGCCACAACGTTCGTCGTCCAGCGGCCGGGCAGCGGTCACGCGAAGCGGGCAGCGGTCACGGGTCAGGGGGCGGGATTCGCGATGCGGACATCGGGACATGCGGTCATCACGCGGGACGGCGGGATTCACGAACGTGCCGCGGGCAGCCGGACCGCGGGCAGCGGTCACGCGGGGGGAAGCGGGAAGCCGGACCGCGGGCAGTGTGGCAGCCGGATTGGTTATGCGGGATTCGCCGTTTCGGGCAGGGTGCGGGATTTGAAAATTTTTAAATTAAACGGGTTCGCGGGTTGACCCGGCAACCCGTCGGGTCAACCCGAACCCGACCCATTTTTCAAACGGGTCAATTTTTGGAACCCGAACCAACCCGTTTTGAAATCGGGTCGGGTCCAACCCGAATTTTCCGGGTCGGGTCCAGGTCGGGTTTTCGTGTCGTGTCAAATATTGACACCCCTAGTCTTGTCTATGGTTAGGAGACGAACTCTATTAGACTCAGTCATCTTTGCCTCAAAGAATTCTTGAAACCAATAAAGAAACATCACCAATAAATAATAATATTTAAAGAATTTCAAATATTTTTAACCATATGCCAAAAAAAGAAGAAAGGGCTCAACAGTAACCAACCAAGTTTTGAATGTAATCTTCCATACATCAGTCCATAATTTTGATTTTCTTTACTTTGGAACCTTCTTACTTACTTGATATTTGATGGTAAACATAAAAGTTGAATTTATAGATGGGAAAATTTAGATGAAAAATGGATTAATGGAAATTTTTTATAAGAACAAGGTGATAATCTATTGAAATAAGCTTGAACCCAAAAGAATAATGTTTTTTTTAGAGGTTAGAAGAAATAAGTTCATGAAAAATGCATTTGGCTGTTGCAAATATAACAAGATTGACAAGCCAATATTCTTGCATTTGTATGGTCTGGATCATTAGTAAGCTTAATGAAAATTTGCTTAGCCTCTTGTATGTGTTGAAACTCGTTCACTATGAATTAGGTTCTTAAACCTAAGCTTATGTCCCACTGCTAACCAGGGGGGGGGGGGGGTGAATTGGTAATTAAAAACAAATTTAACCCTATTTTTAAATTAGGAAACGAAAATAAAACTTTAGTGAATTTTTCTAGAAAACATTTTTCAGCCACAGTTTTAAAAGTAATAACACAAAAAAAAGAAGAGGAAAAATAAAGATTCTAGATTTATAGTGGTTCGGTCAAAACCAGACCTACATCCACTCCCCGGAGGCACCCTCCAAGTATTGCAATAATACCACTAGTGACTCTCCTTTTGCACCCACAGCAAGACGGATAAGCCTTTACAAACACTCTTTCCACCACTACCAGGTGCGGCCGATAACCGTCGTCCTTTTACACTATCCTCAGTATTGGCAGAGAATCGTCCTCCTTTTATACTCTCCTAGTGTGGGCAGAGAAACCTTCGTCCTTTCACACTCTCCTAGTGTGGGCAGAGAATCCTTCGTGCTTTCTCACTCTCCTAGTATGGGCAGAGAACCCTTCTTCCTTTCACACTCTCCTAGTGTGGGTAGAGAACCCTCGGCTGTTCACACTCTTCATGTGTCGATAGAGAACCGGATCTCCTTGACAAATCTTTTTCACAAGAAATCTAGAAGTAAGAGAGAAAAGAGTGAAGTAATCACAAACTAAGAGTAAAGACTCTTACCTTTGAGTACAAAATGAAACCTTCACGCTCCAATGGAAAGAAATCTCCTTCAAACACTCTCTCCTTGGCTCTTCTTTCAATAGGCACGAAGATTAGTAGGCAAAAATATTAAGTGGCAATTTAGTTTGGACTATTTATAGGAAAGACACAAAAAACCGTCCAAAAACTGCAAATTTTCAAGTCAATACACATTGGATCGTCCCGTACGATCATGGATCGTCCTGGACGATTTTACTTAAATGCGTTGGAAACGAACTGAATATATATGGGCACGAAATGACCTCGTAGACACATATCATCCCGTACGAACTGGGTTCGTCCGGTACGAACGGTTATTCCATAGGTCACTTCCCAAAAACTGTAGAACGTTACTAAAATTTCAGAGTTGGTTCACTTTGTTCTAGGACGAATATGGGTTCGTCCGAATGAAATTTTTCTACATAGCAATTCGTCCCGGGACGAATACACTTCGTCCTATACGAAAATACTTTAGAGAGCAACTCGTCCTGGAACGAATGCACTTCATCTGAACAAAATTTTCTAGAGAACATTTCGTCCTGGGATGAATACACTTCGTCCTGGACGATCAGGACTTAGAAAAATTTTCTTTAATTCCTTTTCGTTCCATTGCTCTTACGAGGAGATAACTGACCTGATCGTCCCGTACGAACTATATTCGTCCCGTACGATCAGTACAAAATTTTTAAGTTCTCTTAAAGTGTGTGTGTGTGTATTCACTCAATTACAATCACTCCCTCTCAAACTTAATTCAAAGAAAAATATAAGTTTTAAATTCACACAGTATCTCATGCTGAATTTGATTTGAAGTCTTTGTAGTCTGGAGTTTGATTTTTCTAACATGTTAGTACACACAAGAGCAAAAATAACTCTTCTAAAAAGTGTTAGGAGATAACTATACATAAATTAATAATATTTGAAATCATCAAAACTATACAAGTTGCAAGAATATAAAACTTGCAAATAGCAACTCTCTTAACAATCTCCCCCTTTTTTATGATGGAAAAACAATTATTGTTTGTATAATTTCAAATTCTAAGAAGGCATTGAACAAACAAAAATAAAACAAATACACATCATACACAAATTATAAAACAAAAATAGACACACATACATTACGAATCAGATAATACCATGAAGCAAACAATTTCTCCCCCTTTTTGACAGTAGCAAAAAGTGAAGAAGAAAAAGACTTAAAATATAAGCAGACATATGAAAATCATTTGATAATTCAATCTTGAAAGTGATTGAAATAAGTTATTCAAGTTAAATTAAATCATTAGATAAATCACAGTAATTCATAGAATTTAAGAAGAGATATAACATTGATAATAGAAAGAATATATCAAAAATATGAGTCAATTTAGACACTAAGATAGAGAAAATCATTGCAAAAATGATGAATAAAAAATTTATATATTTCAAATTTAAATACAAAATATAAATGTACATTAGATCAATTTGAATTAAGAGATTAAAAAGATAATGGAAAGAAATAACTACCACATGTGGCGCTTTGCACATCTTTTTTATATTTGTGGCACATTTTTGTGCATCTTTTTACTTGTGGGCTTATTTTGTGCCTCTTTTTCAACTTGCAAACCATTGCACATTTCTTTTGATTTTTATACATTTGTACATTTTTCAAGAGTAATTTTGATCTTTTCAAAATTATTAATAAAAAATTTCAAATTTTTCTAAGTGCATAAATATTTATTGACAAGTGAAATACAAAATAAGAAAACATCACAGTTGCAATAATAATATTAAACATTAATGTAGTCTAAATAAGAGACATGAAATTAATAATCTTAGTAACATTAATTTATAAGCAAAACTTAAATTTAGAAAAAAAATAGATTTTCTAATGAATTTAATTTTAACTTGCATTTCAAAGTATAGCACTATTAAGAAAAAAAATCTAATGATTGTCATAAAGGCTAACACACATTTCAAAAACATTAAAGCCAAAATACGGGAACATATATTGATATCAATATGAAGATATTATAATCTAAGCTCAGGATATCAATACAAAAACAAAACATCTAAATAAAAGAAAATACAATAAACTTTCTTAAAACAACAACTAACACACAAACTATAGAAAATATATAAAATCAAGTGCAACTATCACTGAGAAGGACCCTGATAGCACCAAAGATGTAAAAGTAAGTATTCATCATAAGCACATTGGTACTGATATCATTCATTTGGTCCCTCATAAAACTCATATCATGCTGATATTGTGCATCCTGCTGCTGAAGATGAGTCTCAATTTGATCAAAATATTGATCAAAATGAGTCTTTAGGCGATCAAATCTTTGAACCAAATCCTGATAATTTGGTTCATTGGCGACTGCAGGTGCAGCTTCTGGTTCTTCCTCTGTATCACTAATGAGATATATTTTATTTGGTTCATCTTTAAATATTACTCTAAATGATCCATCATTATAGTAGAGCTGTTCTTCAAACTCTTAATCAGGATGTACCAAATTGTATTTCTTGTCCAGAATGTAGGCAACTAGATGTCCTAAGGTGATGTTCTTTTTTCTCTTATGCTCTACATAACCAATTTCAGACAGACCATAAAAATAGTCAAGGATATGTTGGGCTACATCTATAGGTACTTTAGACATGATCAAGAATGTCACCATAGAAAGAAGAGGGGTTATATTGATTCTATCACCAGCTTTAGGAATTCTAGAAGTTCTAAGAACATGCTGGATGATACGTGCATTTCGAACGAGACCGGATACTCTAGCCACATGTTCATTCAAATTATTTCCTTTAATCACTTTATTAATTTCATACCATTCATAATCATGAGTGTTGATCAAGTGATGGGCTCTAGCGTTTTCTTTCCTTAAATTCAAAAAGGATCCTAAGTCAGCCTTCGTGATTTCAACTTTTTGTTTAAAGACAAAAGAACGGATTATAGAATGGTCAGAATTAAAGGACATGTTGGCGAGGAAATATTGAATGGTTTTTTTATTGTAGAGATAGACAAGGGTAAGGATAAAACCAAACTGTGTTGAAGCAAATAAGTTCATCACCTGAAAGGTAAGTTGTTCTTGGATTAAGATTCTGGAGGGTGCGATCTTCACTGAGGAAAACCTAGGAAAAGATTCCTCATTTGCTTTGGAAAGGAAATTTTTAGAAGAATTTTTATGTGGTTTCCTAGCCACAACCTTTTGTCTCTTACTAGAACTTGCCATTTGAAAAAGATCTAAAGTACAAAAGAGAAGTTTAGAGTGTGACTGTTGAGTTCAAAGGCCCTTCTATTTATTGAAAATGACACGTTCGTACCAGACAAAAAAAATTTCATCCCGTACGAACTTTTTGATTCATCTCGTACAAAAAATTTCATATGGATGAACCAATGTGTCAAAATGAAACAATTTTTGCAATCAACATAACTTACGAAGCGTCCTTTTGTATAGACTTTTGACTAGCCTATTCGTACAGACAAACACGTGTTCATCCTGGGACGATCAGTACTTATGATCATTTTAAAGGCAGTTAAATTCATCCAATACATCAAACCGACATGTGTTCGTCCGAACGGACCAAAGGTTCGTACGTACGAAGTTAGTATTAAAAATTACCTTATCCATTCAACTGCTTTATTAAAAATTACCTTAGACGATCGTACAAATGAAGTGACAATAAAAAACTGAAAACGGCACGCAAACGGTTCAAAATCTGATAGTTAGATACACTACACAAATTATTTCGTACGAAAAAATTTCATCCCGGATGATGGACACTCAAAAATTTTAAATCATGCACTCAATTAAAACTAAACCATAAACACACTAAATAACTTATTGAAAAATAAAGGACACAAATACTAAATCAAGAAAATCACACATACAAGTTCACAAACACATAAAAACACACAAAAATATTAACTTAGAAAAAAATATCAATATTGCAAAAACATTTTTAATTAAACATTCAAATCAATCACATCAAGCCTTGTTCTTAATGCACTAAAAGTATCAAAGGCTAAAAGTTTTGTAAAAATGTTTTTAAGTTGATGTTTAGTAGAAATATGAGTGAGTTCAATTTCTCATTTGGATACATGATTCCTTATGAAATGATACCTTATGTATATATGTTTGGTTCTTGAATGTTGAATAGGATTTTTAGAAATACAAATAGCACTAGTGTTATCACAATAAATTAGAATAGTGCCTATAGTTAATCCTAAATTAATTAACTATTATTTCAACCAAAGTACTCTTACCACATAACTTCCTAATGCAATGTATTCAACTTCTACAGTATATAGGGCTACTGAATTTTGTTTTCTACTGGACCAAGAGATTAGAGAATTTCTAATAAATTGACATATTCCAAAAGTGCTCTTTCTATCCACCCTACAACCTGCAAAGTCATAATCTGAATGACCAATTATTTCAAATGAAGAGCTAAACTTAGGATACAAAATTTCTAAGTTCTGAGTTCCTAACAGATATCTTAAAATCATTTTCACTACTGTCAAATGTGATTCTTTTGGATCTGATTGAAATCTAGCACATAAGTAAACACTAAACATGATAACGGGTTGGCTAGCAGTCAAGTAAAGTAAAGATCCAATTATCCCTCTAAATTTCTTTTGATTAACAGATTTTCCCTTAGGGTCCTTATCCAATTGAACCGAGGAACTCATTGGTGTACTAACAGGTTTAGCATTGACCATTTCATACTTTTTGAGGATGTCCTTAACATACTTTGACTAATTAAAAAATATTCCTTTCTCCATTTGCTTAATGCTAAATCCTAGAAAGTAACTTAAATCTTCTATTAGACTCATCTCAAATTCACTACTCATTATTTTAGAAAAATTATCACAAAAGTTTTTTTTTTTGAAGATTAAAAAATGATATCATCCACATAAATTTGAATAATGAGTATATCATTTCCACATTTCTTTAAAAAGTGAGTTGTATACACAGTTCCTTTTTTAAAAGATCTTTCAAGTAAAAAGGTGCTCAACCTCTCATACCAAGCCTTAGGTGTCCGTTTCAATCCATATAATGCCTTTTTCAACTTGAAAACAGATTTGGGTATTTAGAATTTTCAAAATATGATGGTTGTTCTACAAAAGTATCTTCTTGAATTACCCCATTTAAAAAGACACTTTTTACATCCATTTGATACAATTTGAATACTCTAAAATAGGCAAAAGCTAGCAAAACCCTAATTGTTTCAAGTCTAGCTACCGGGGAAAAAGTCTCCTCAAAATCAATCACTTCAATATGATTATATCCCCTTAGCAACTAATCTAGCCTTATTTCTAATGACTACTCCTGAGTCATTCATTTTATTTTTGAATACCCACTTAGTTCCAACTACACATTGATCCTTTGGCCTTGTAGTTAATTCCTAAACTTTATTTCTTACAAATTGATTCAACTCTTCTTACATGGCCAAAATTCAAAATTCTTCCGAAAGTGCTTGATCAATATTTATGGGTTTTATAGCAAAATGAAGGCTGAATGATTGAGTTCTTTGTTTAATCAACGCCTAGTCCTTACACCCTTACTAGGTTCACCTATAATCAATTCCCTTGGGTGATTTTTAGAAAATATCAAATCTCTAGGCAGAGGGTTTTCTATCTCCAAATTTTCTTCCAGATTTTTTTCTAAATTTATTTTATTAATCTTTTGAGAGTTAATCTCAATCTCATCTTCTATATCATTTGACTCTTTCAAAATTCTAGATTCATCAAATACAACATGTGTGGTCTCCTCAATTACCAAGATTCTTCTATTGAATACTCTATAAGATTTTTCAACACTTGAGTATCCAATAAAAATACATTCATCTGATTTTGGATCAAATTTTCCTAAGGCAGATTTACCATTGTAATGAATGAACAACTTGCACCAAAAAATATACAAATGAGACAAATTAGGTGTTCTATCTTTTAGCAACTCATAGGATGTTTTATTTAATTTAGATCTCACATTCACCCTATTCGGAACATAACATGCAATGCTAACCGCATCAGTCCAAAAATATTTATGAAGATAGTATTCTTTCAATATTGCTTGGGCCGCCTCTATTAATGTTCTATTTTTTCTTTTGACTACCCCATTCTTCTTAGGGGTTCTAGGTGCAGAAAGGTTGTGATCAATTTCTTTCTCCATACAAAATTCCTCAAATCTCTCATTTTCAAATTCTCCTCCATGATCACTTTGTATAGAAATAATGTCACACCAATGTTTTCTTCGAATCCAAGTTGAAAATTTACTAAATTCCTCAAATTATTCACTCTTATGAAATAAAAATCTAACCCATATGAATCTTGAGTAATCATCCACAATCACAAATTCGTATACCTTCCCTCCTAGACTCACATTTCTAATTGGTCCAAAAAGATCCATATATAAAATCTCCAATGGTTTACTAATTCTAAGATCCTTATTGGACTGAAAAGAGGACTTCACTTTCTTTCATAATTGACATGCATAACAAAGTGTCCTTAGTAAAGTCTAGTTTTGGTATACCTTGTTAAAATAGTTGTTATTTGCATGCTTTACATTTTTGCAACTTGTATAATTTTGATGATTCTAAACATTATTATTCAAATGTGTAGCTATCTCCTAACAATTTTAAAAGATTTGTATTTGCTCTTGTGTGTACTAACATTTCAGGAAAAATGAACTCCAGACTATGAAGACTTCAAATCAAATTCAGAATGAGATACTTTGTAAAATTTGAAGTTTGCACTTCTTTGAAATTAAATTGAAATGGAGTGATTGTAATTGAGTGAATAAAAACATACACACACACATAAGGAGATCATAAAATTTTATACTGATCGTACTGGACGATATCCATTCGTACAGGACGATCAGACAGTTATCTCCTATTGAGCACATAGAACGAATAGGAACTAACTTGAAAAATTTTCTAAGTCCTATTCGTCCGGGACGAAATTAATTATCGTCCAGGATGATCTGGTCTCTGTATAATTTTCGTCCAGACAAAATTAATTATCGTTAGAAAACGAGTTGCTCTCTGTAAAATTTTTGTCAAGATGAAATTAATTATCATCCAGGACGATCTGGTCTCTGTATAATTTTTGTCCAGACAAAATTAATTATCGTCAGAAAATGAGTTGCTCTCTGTAAAATTTTCATCCAGACGAAATTAATTATCGTCCAGGACGATCTGGTCTCTGTAAAATTTTCGTCCAGACGATTAACCGACTTAGAACGGTTTTCAGCAGTTTTCTAGAATGACCTAGTAATAACCGTTCGTACCGGACGAACTTAGTTCGTACGGGACGATCAGCTGTACGAAGACATTTCGTACACATATTCAAATAGGGTCGTTTTAAATCGTTTAAGTAAAATCGTCCAGGATGATTCACGATCGTACGGGACGATCCACTGCATACAGAATTGAAAACTTGTAGTTTTTGGATGGGTTTTCTTGTCTTTTGTATAAATAGTCCAAATTAGACTGCCACCCAATCTTTTTGTCATTTGATATTCGTGCCTCTTGAGAGAATAGCTAAGGAGAGAGTGTGAGAGTGCATTCAAAGGAGGATTCCTACCACTGGAGCGTTAAGGCTTCACTTGGAGTTCAAAGGTAAGAATCTCTACTTGTGAATTGGGATTACTTCACTCTTTTCTTTCTTCCTTTTAGAATTCTTGTGAGAAGATCTTTCAAGAAGATCCGGTTCGCTGCCGACACTTGGAGAGTGTGAATAGTCGAAAGAGTCGCTTTCTACACTTGGAGAGTGTGAACAGCTGTAGGGTTCTCTGCCCACACTAGGAGAGTGTGAAAGGACAGAAGGGTTCTCTGCCCACACTAGGAGAGTGTGAATGGATGGACGGTTCTCTGCCAACACTGGGGATTATGTAAAAGGATGACGGTTCTCTACCGCACCGGGTAGTGGTGAAAAGAGTGTGTTGTAAAGGCTTCTCCGCCTTGCTGTGGGTGCAAAAGGAGAGTCACTATTGGTATTAGTGCAATACTCAGAGGGTGCCTCTGGGGAGTGGATGTAGGTCTGGTTATAGACCGAACCACTATAAATCTGGTGTCATTTACTTTACAGTTTTTACGTTTCCGCATTTTATTTTTAAGTCTTAAAAACTCTGTGGTTGAAAAACTTTTTCTACAAAACTTGAAAGAAACAATTTTTATTTCGGTTCAACATAATTTTAAAAGAGGGCTTAAAATTTTTAAACAACCAATTCACCCCCCTCTTGGTAGCCTTTGGGACATTAACTTAGGCTTAACAACCTAATTACTAGACTCAACATATCTCTCACTAAGTTCTTTTGGGTAATCCTCCTAAGATTTTTCATGTTAGAATGACTAAGTCTCCTATGCCAAAGCCATGACTCATCAGATACATTTTTCAAACAAAAAGTAGTAGGAGATTGAATATAATTCAAGTATAACATATAAATATTATTTACCCTTTTATCATTCAAAATATCTTTATCATTTAGGCTTAATATACAGCTAGTAGGAAAAAAAATCACACAATATCCTTTATCACATAGCTGTCTTATACTTAATAGATTATGCATTAAGCCTTAACACATTCTTAATGTAAAATTTATTAAGATTTCCAATCATACCTGATCAAAACACCTTCCTTGTGGTGTTATCTCTAATTGTAACCTTGCCTCCACTCCTGGCTTCCAGCGATATGAATTGTGCAGTATCTCCAGTCATATGCTTTGAGCATCCGCTGTCCAGGTACCATATGCTCTCATGAGGTCTTGTGTGAGAGCGACCCTACAAAATTATCAAACGTTAGACCTGGGAACCCGAACAAGTTTGGGTTCTCCTTTTGACAATTTATAATCAGATGCATATATGATATGTCTAGGTTTATGCATCTTAGGTCTCCACACCAAATAAGTTTTCATTTTCAAAGTACAGGTGTGAGCAATATGTCCAAACAATCCATAATTATTACGTTTGACTTTTGGAAATGGTTTCCTAAGTCTTCTACCATTCATCTGTCTATTCAGGGATTGCATAAATTTATGATACAGAATATGATTAGTAAAATCTTCAAGTTTAGGGGGTATTATCCTCGAGAGATTTTATTGTTAATTTGTAAAATGAATTCATATCTTTTAAAATTCAATTTGTATAATTTTATCTATAAATTTTGCTATATGATTCATCATTAAAATTTTTAAAATCTTTTTCAAGTTTATCATAGGATGATTTTAAATTTTCATGTTTTTTATTCAAGTCATCAAACTCATCAAATAATTTCATGTGGTTGTCATTAATTAAAGCATAATCTTTCTTAAGGATTTCATGTTCCTTTTGTAATTCTTCAATCTCTAAACTTATACTAGTATGCATTTTCTTCATTTTCTTATAGCATCATGCATGTGTTCAAAAACTTCAAAAAGTTCATCATATCTTAAGTCACATACCTCTTCTTGATCTGACTGATCAAGACTATCGACCATTAAGCACAGATTAGTGACTTCCTCTTCCTTCTTAGTCTCTGATGAATCTGAAGCTGAGTCCGCCCAGAAGGCTCTTTGATACTTCTTCTTGCCTTTATTTACTATTGGTTTCTCCTCTACTTTCTACTTTCTAAGAGTAGCCTTGAGTTTGGGGCATTCAGTCTTGATATGACAAGATTTCCTGCACTCATAGCAAATCACATCATTTGAAACTTTGGCATTTCTATTAAATTTAACTCTATTCTAATGCTGGCATCGCTTCTGCTTCCTCTTTAGAAAGCTTCTGAATTGTCTAGTCATCAATGCAATGTCGTCTTCATCCTCAGGTTATGAGTGTTCACTCTCAGACTCTTCCACATTTAGTGCTATATTCTTCTCCCTTCGTGGTTCACCTGCATCAATCTTTCTTTGGCTTACTCCTCGCTCATAAGCAATTAGCGAACCATGATGATTATAAATAGAGTAAATATTTAGATCTTTAAACTCTGTAATTATAGTAATTATAACATCATAAGCAGTAGGTAAACAACAAAGAATCTTATTAACCATTTCAGCATTTGTTAGTTCCTTACCCAGCGCATGCAAAGAGAACTATTTGTGTGAACCTTGTGTACATATCAGAAATTAATTCATTTGATTTCATACAAAATAATTCATAATCATGCAATAAGATATTAAGTCTAAATTGCTTAACCTCATTAGTCCCCTAATAAGTTATACAAAGTCTATCCCATATGTCCTTCCCATTTTTGCAAGTGGAAACCCGCATGTAGTCTTCTGATTTTAAAGAATAAAAGAAACTATTCAAGCATTTGGAATTTAGTTGTGCTAAGTCACATTATTCTACTGTCCAGTCTGCAAAAGGTGTTTCAACTCTAACTATGTCAACTAGTCTAGTTGGTTTTATATACCCTTTTGAACTAAGATCCACATACGATAATCAAGTGACTATAAAAATATTGACATGCATGTTTTCCAAAAATCAAAAGGTATATTGTCAAACAGTGGAGGTCTAGTTATAGAGTAACCCTCCGGTGTATTTCGGTTTCCAAATGTAGCCATCTATGTTAATCAAAAAGTAGTCTAAACATATAATTTTAAAATAAAGCTCTAATACAACTTGTTGAAACTCGTTCACTATGAATTGGGTTGTTAAACCTAAGCTTATGTCCCACGGCTAACCAAGAGGGGGGGGGGGGGGGGGTGAATCGGTAATTAAAAACAAATTTAACCCTCTTTTTAAATTTGGAAACAAAAATAAAACTTTATTGAATTTTTCAAGAAAATATTTTTCAACCACAATTTTAAAAGTAAAAACACAAAAATAAAAAGCAGCAAAAAAATAAAGACACGAGATTTATAGTGGTTCGGTCAAAACCAGACCTACATCCACTTCCTGGAGGCACCCTCTAAGTATTTCACTAATATCACTAGTCTCTCCTTTTGCACCCACAGCAAGACGGAGAAGCCTTTACAAACACTCTTTCCATCACTATCTGATGTGCCAGAGAACCGTCATCCTTTTATACTATCCCTAGTGTTGGCAGAGAACTGTCATCCTTTTACACTATCCCCAGTGTTGGCAGAGAACCGTCATCCTTTTACACTCTCCTAGTGTGGGCAGAAAACCCTTCATCCTTTCACACTCTCCTAGTGTGGGCAGAGAACCCTTATTCTTTCACACTCTCCTAGTGTGGGCAGAGAACCCTCGGCTGTTCACACTCTTCAAGTGTCGTCAGAGAACTAGATCTCCTTGACAGATCTTCTTCACAAGAAATCTAGAAGGAAGAGAGAAAAGAGTGAAGTAATCACAAACCAAGAATAAAAACTCTTACCTTTGAGTACTAATTGAAACCTTCACCCTCCAATGGCAAGAATTCTCCTTCAAACACTCTCTCACACTCTCTCCTTGACTCTTCTTTCAATAGGCATGAAGATTAGTAGGCAAAAAGATTAATTGGCAACTTAGTTTGGACTATTTATAAAAAAGACACAAAAAATCTTCAAAAAAGTACAAATTTTAAAGTTAATATGCATTGGATCATCCTGTACGATCGTGGATCATCCTGGACAATTTTACTTAAATGTGTTGGAAACGAACCTAATGTATATGGGTACGAAATGACTTCGTACACACATATCGTCCCGTATGAACTGGGTTTGTCCGGTACGAACGGCTATTCCATAGGTCGGTTCCCAAAAATTACAGAACGTCACTAAGATTTCAGAGTCAGTTCACTTCGTCCTAGGACCAATATGAGTTCATCCAGAATAAATTCTTCCAGAGAGCAACTCATCTCGGGACGGATACACTTTGTCATGGATGAAAATACTCAAGAGAGCAACTCATCCTGGAACGAATACACTTCGTCTGAATGAAAATTTTCTAGAGAATATTTCATCCTGGGATGAATACACTTCGTCATGTACGATCAAGACTTAGAAAAATTTTCTTCAATTCATGTTCGTTCCATTGCTCTTACGAGGAGATAACTAACCTGATAGTCCCGTACGAACTATGTTCGTCCCGTAAGATCAGCATAAAATTTTCAAGTTCTCCTAAAGTATGTGTGTGCATTCACTCAATTACAATCACTCCCTCTTAAACTTAATTCAAATAAAAATAAAAGTTTTAAATACACACAATATTTCATGCTGAATTTGATTTGAAGTCTTTGTAGTCTGGAGTTTGATTTTCCTGAAATGTTAGTACACACAAGAGCAAAAACAACTCTTCCAAAAAGTGTTAGGAGATAAATACACATAAAACAATAATATTTGAAATCATCAAAACTATACAAGTTGCAAGTGAAAGTTCGTTAGGGATGTTAAGCTCTATGAACTTAGTCCCAAGCTAACCAAGAGGAGGGGGGGGGGGGGGGTGAATTGGTATTTTAAAAAAATTCTTTTCACAAAGAACAAAAAATCACATAAACCAAAATCACATCACGAGAAAAATAAACAATGCAGAAATTAAAGTGCGGAAGAAAGAAAATAACACAGAGATTTATAGTGGTTCAGTCAACTTGACCTACGTCTACTCCTTAGAGGCACCCTCCAAGTATTGCACTACAAATGTGACTCTCCTTTAGCCCCCACGGCTAGGCGGAGAAGCCCTAACAAAGAACCTCTTTTTGCCACCCCGGCAAGGCAGAGAACCTATCTCCTTTTGCTTCCTCCTGAAGCTGGCAGAGAACCACAATCAGAGGCTGACGCCTTACCTCTACCGACCCTTCCACATACGAGAAACTCTAGACGAAGAAGAAGCAAAACAATCCTTGAAGTAACCCTTGTGAATCCCCTCACATGCTCCCCCTCACAAGATCCTCTCTCTCTCTCCCTCTCTCTCTTTCTCTCCTCAAGGCCTTCTCAGGTCAAGGCAGAAGCAAAAGGTTGTTTAAAATATTGAACAAGAGCTCTTAAATAGAAGAGCTTCAAAGGAGCTCATTAATTGCAAGTTGCCAACTATATCGTCCAGTCCGATATGGACATCGGCCTGGCTGATCAGTACAAAACTCAAAAGATCGGCCTGGGAACCACCCTGTTTTGGGTGCTGGACGATTGAAAATTGGCTTGATTGGCCGATCTCACGATCATCCCGACCGATCAGTTCAAATCAGAGAAAAATCGTCCTGAGCATCGCCCTATTTTCAAGCTGGCCGATCCCGATCGTCTAGGAGTAACTAAGGTTTTTGAATAGATCGACCTGGCCGATCTTGTGATTGTCGAGGACGATATGATCATATCAATCATCTTTAATTACTCCCATGATTTCCTGATCAATTAAGGCATAATTTGTGATTATCGCCAAGGCCGATCAATGATCGTCCTGGCCGATTATTTAAAAATACAGTATACCTTAATTATCTATGGAGACAACTTCTTTCTATTTTGAGCTTATCATCCAGGCCGATACACGTATCGTCCAGTATGATATGTTAATGACGGCTGCCTTAATTAAGAATCCTTAAGTAGACTTTCTGTTTTAAGCCTAATCGTCCAGGACGATGTAAATATCGTCCTAGCTGATATGAGTAAAAACAGAAATTCTAAATCTCTGAAGTGTGTGTGTGTAGGGTTACTTAGCATCAGTCTTTTTGACCATTACAAATAGACTCAAGAAGAGAAAAACCAAGTACAGACTGACTCAACCCTAGACCTATGCAAACTTGAATTGGCTTCGTCTGTTCCTCCGATCTTCGATTCCTAAAAAAGTTAGAAGTAACAGGCAGTCCAAGAGAATCAATAGTGTTTGTCAATCATCAAAACATAAGTCATGAAAATAGATTTGCAACAATCTCCCCCTTTTTGATGATGGCAAAACACTACGAAGATAATTAGCAGTAAAATTTCAGGTTTGACAAGTGTAAAAGCATCATAAATTTTTTACCCTTTTGACATATCAAAAAGGAAGAGGGAACACAAAAGAACAATAGCAAATCACAATAATTTTTTTTTAGCCAAGGCATGAAAATGATGTAGTATTCTATGTGATTGATTTGAAAACTTGTGGGTTAACAATCTCAACAATCCATAGAATACTAGAATATCTGGTCATGGTTACCCTTTGCTCAGACGTTTTCTTAGGGTAGAATCGTCTTTTGAAATCAATGACCTAACTCAAAGAATTAATTGAATTTGAGAAAAATAATACATCCATCACTTGGTTTAAGAAAAAACTATCTATATAAAATAATGAACCAAAGTAAATCTGTCACGATTGTTGACCTCATTATTTGAGGTCAATTTCTCCGGAAATCGACTCTAGCACCTAGGTCTTCGTAGCCTAGTGTAGACGTCGCCCATAGGATTTCCCTTAGGTGGACACCTAATGACGTAGCACGGACTCAAACCTATCACTCAACTCGAATCGAAATCCATTCAATCCATTTTTTATTCAACTCCAAACGAACTCAAATCAAGCTCGATTTATGATTCGTCGATGTCGATCGACTCAATCTAATTCGGTTTCGATCAAATTGATACATCATTGGATTCAATCAATTCACCAATCAAATCAAAATCAAATCAAATTAACTCATATTGAATTCGATTTCAATGGCTCCGATTAACCCATTTTGACTCGTCACAAGTATATATATAATAATAATTGATAAGTCGTCAAAAATTATCTTAATCGACAGAACTCGATGCAAAATCAAGTTTGTAAACTTCAAAAATTAATTCGGAAACCACCCAACTCCGATTTCAGCAAACTTACAGTCGAACTGAGCGTCTCAGGAATACAAACCCAACGACACTAAGATCAACCCAATCCGAGCCCAAATGAGTTCAAATCAAGGGCTCAAATTGCTGTTGGAAGGTTCAAACCGCAATTTGAGTGACCAAACGGTCTCCGATTTTGACGAGCTTATACTCGAATCGAACGGCTCGACGAGACGAATCCAATGAGCCCAAGGTCACCAAATTCCGAAATCATTAAGGCCTTCAAATGTCAACCGATCGGTCCAGCCCATTGGTTCTTCTCTCTACAGTTCCAAAATTCCTAAACCACCCCATCCTCCCTGCAGTTTGCGAACTGCCTCCCCCTCTCTTAACTCCCGAACACCCTCTCTCACTCCCTGCTTTCTTCTCTTTACTTGCATGAACTGTGATGAACGGTACCGGTCGAGGGAACAAAAGGACAAGGAGCTAATGACGTCAGTCGCCTCTATCCAACCGGGTAGAGGTGCTACGGGCGGAACCACCGAGTCGTAGCCCCCGGTGACTGTGAGTATTTCTAAACTTAGAAAACCTTTAGGGGCCCCTTGATGTGGTATGCGTAAACCCTTCCTTTAGGTCCCTGTAGTAACTTCAATTTTATTAGGTTTACTTTTATTTGTTTTTAGATCCTTAAACCCATTTTACACACGCTCAAAGTCCCAAGGGTTAGTAATAACAAATTTTTATCCCATACAACAGTAGTGACACTTAAGGACAAAAAATTAAGGACCGGGTCTTAGAAAATCTAGACTTAAGATGCATGCACACTTTAGGATAGAAACTTATAACATAGAAAACTTAGTGACATCTCACTTTAGAATTAGTAAATATCTTTAAATTAGAATTCAATCAATTAGAAAGCTTTAGCCAATAATTGACTTAGGACATTTACAAACCTCACAGCCTACTGCACACACTTAGATTTGTTTGTTAGGACAACTGACTCTAGTTTTAGGTTAGGCCGGTGTTTATTTCCTTACTGCACTGTGACGGGCTTTTACTCGAGTTTTATTGCATGCTGGTTGTAAAATGTTGGTGTGTTCGTTTATTTAATTTTACTGCACTCTGTGTTGGTTTGATTGACGATTAGATTACCCATAGGCTAGGAGCGATCTGGATTATTAACATGATTTTCTGCAGGTGGCCACACTCATGCAGGGCAAAAAAAGGGGGCTAATTAATTAATAATAAATAAATGCTACAGGTGCTTCAGCTGCTTAGCCCCCAAATGAAGAAGAGTGTGGCCAAGTGTGGCTTAATAATTTAAATTCAATTGCATATATATATAACTGCGTGGGATGATTTTTGTTATAAATTGCTTAGGTTAACCTTGCAGGTGGATTAGATTTTCCTTTCCTTTCTGTGAAATGAAATGTAATGTAAATATAATATATCAAGAGTCAATAAATGTGAAAGTGATTTTTTGAAAGTGGGATATTACATCCAATTTGGAATCCAAAGAAAGGAGAATATACCTTAAAGGATTATTCTCTTTTATTTGGAAAGCCAAATTAGGATGATTCAATATCCGAATAGAAAAGAAAATACCCCTCTTAGGGATGAGTTTTCTTTTCATTTGGATATCCAGAACCTGACGGACCCGAAAAGTTCGTAGAAGAAGAAAAGACTGAACAAGAAGATTGAAGAAAGAAGATGAAGAAATGAAAATTTAAGGAACAGTATATCCCATTTCAAAAATCACTTGCGTCATTCTTAGGATTAGAATCCGGGTTTGTTGTCAGTGGTGCCCGGCCACTTTACTTTTCTGCAAATTCTGGGTGTAATTTGGACATTGGACATTGGACATTATATTTGGATTATTAAAATTGATTGTTTACATTGTTTGTGCAGTAGATTTTTTTAGGACCTTGCATGCCGTGTTTTGTTTTAGCCTGGATTCGAAACGGAGAGATTTTTTTCGTAAGGGTACGCTTAAAATTCTTCTACTTGTAATTTTAAATAAAATTTTTTAGGCTCACATAGTAACTCTAACGATCTAAGAAGTAAGCTCGGGACCGCCGAGAGTCAGCATAAGCATATTAATACTTTCTCTTCCTTGTTAGGCACCTCCCCGCCTGCGGGTTCTGGCAGAGCACTTGACCTATGAGGGTGCAGTTCTGTCAAGGGGAAGTTGTGCAATCTCTAGGGAAAAACCTATTTTCTAAGCCTAATTTTTAAACTGCTTCATATTCATTTTATGCATTCGAGTCAATTAGCATGCATTGCATTAGATACAAACTAAAAAGAATCTAAAATATTAATTGCATTTTTAGACATTTCTCACCATACATAAGTTAAGGGGCTAATTAGAAATTGTCTTAGATGTAAGCCCCAATTCCTTAAAACTTAAACAACATCCCTACTCATCTTTCATAAGAGACTGGACACATGGTTTTAAAGCGCCTAGGTGGTTAGCTGGCTCCCCAATCCAGGCCGGGGTAAGTCCAGATTTGCACTTCATTAGTTAGGTTCGGGTCGCTATTTTATAGTACCCAAATTAGATTTAGGTTCTGAGGCAGATTCTTTTTAGATCTTAAGTCCTCGCCCTCCAGGAATATAATCCCAAATTTCTAATAAAATGTCAACTTAAACATAAAATTTTCTCTTAAAATGTAAAGCCCAACATAGGATAGATTGAGGTTGTCTCTGAGCTTCTTAGAATCCGACACCTCCTACTTTTCCTCCATTGACTCACTAATAAATGTTCAACATTGAGCTTTCTCCTTGGAAAATCTTTACTTCTATTTCCTTGTCTTCTACTTTGTAGTCAAAAGGGTATGAAATCACTGCTTTAATCGAGAGTTTTCTTAGGAGCATTCCTCCTAGGATGTAATTAACTATAGGGGCTTGCCTCTATAGGGATTTGAGAACCCTTGACTAAAATAAACCTTGTTTTATTCATATAAAACAAGGGAAGAATCTTTGGGAATGCAGATATCTTTAAAAAACTTCATTTCTAATCTTAAATATGTTTGTAGGATGTTATTATTGTCCTTTCAGATAATATAATTTCCTATTTAATATATTCAACTTTAGAAATGATGAATTTTATAAAATTCATTCTTACTTTTGGATGTCTTGAAGAATGTTATGTTCGTCTTTCAAGATGATATAATATTCTCCTTGCTATATCTAAATAAAAGAATGAATAAATTTTTCAAGAAAAACTTATTTCTATTTTTAAACACATTCTTAAGAATTTCATGTTTATTTTTTGAAATAATATACTATTCTTTAAATTGTGTTTGATTATAGAAATATCAATTTTCAAAACCCTATTCTGATATTGAATCCATTGTAGAATATTGTGTCGGCCTCTCGAGACTGTACTTTATTCTCAATGCAGTATTCGATTACAAAATAGGAGAAAATCAAAATCTGCGTGGTGACACATTTTTTTTCCCACCAAGGTTTTTCTGGCGACTCCGCTGGGGATCAATCCTCTCTCCATCTTTAGCAGTGTTTTATACCCTTTAATCGGTAGTATACTTGTGCTTAGCATAAGTTGTAACTACCTTCTTCCGCCGATTCTTTTATTCATTTCATTCTTGAATAATTTGGCCGGTATCTAAAAAAAAAAAAAATTTAGAGGTCTTATTTTGGACCCCGTTAGAAAATTAACGAGGAGCTCCTTTATAATGGCCTATTTGTAAAGTAAATCCCCGTGTTAATTCGAACGTTGTAGTTACATTATTCTTGTAGCTTGATGTTTGAATTAGCACTGGGTCCAAAATTTGAAAAGTTGAAATTAAAACACTAAATAAAATTCATCCTTATCTCAATATTATGTATTGTAGTTATATTTCCATATAACTCAATATATATGAAATGAGATAGGATTTAGTTTATTTAGTTGGATTAATTAAACTTTTACAATTTAAATAAATTTTCAGAGTCTAATTAAAAATTTCCTTTTAAATTTCAGGAAAAATGATGGGTAAATTAATCTTTTCCCTGTCTGATAACATGAACCTGTCCTACAATCCGTTTGCTGATGGTAGTGTAATCAAGTTTGGAAAAGGATTTGAGGATTTGCAGTTGTCTGTTAGTGGACTTGAGTTCACTATTGTTCCAACTAGTGAGGTTGCAAATCAGAAACCTATCCTAGAATTCACTTTGGGATGCGGGTCTCAAACTGCTCCTGTAGACCCTAGGCCCTCTGTGTTTACTAGGATTGAGCAACTTAATCAAGACCAGAAACTCAAGTCAGTTGTAGTAGCAAACAGTTCAGTCCCTTTCAGTGCACCCAGTCAGTTTGAGATTGGATCTTCTTCTAATTTATCGACGATTATGACTAAGACTCAGAGAAGGAATAAGAATCGTCGTATAAAGAGAAGAATGGAAAAACTAGGAATGCCAAAGAAAAATGAGCTTATCCCTCCAACCTCTCCACATCTTAGTGGTAGTAGGTTCCATCTTCTCTCCGCTGCTGATGGAGAAGAAGATGCGAGGTTGATTGCTCGATCAGCCCCTACTGCTGTTAGAAAGTCTGCCACTGAGCCAACAAAAAGTAAGGAAACACATGTTCAGAATTTGGTAAAGGCTATAGTACAAGATTGTGCTGATGGTCCTCCACAGACTAAAGAAGAATTTTTAAGGAAAATGAGAAGATTGATCAGTGATAGGATTGAATAAGAAACCTTAAGGCAAAAACTTATTAAAACTAGGGTAGGAGGTCAGTTGAGAACAAGAGATAGTAAAAGAAAATTCAAACCAACTGCCATCTCTGCTCTCACTGATGGATACTCTAGGGAACCAAGGAGATCCAGTAGAAAGACAGACATTATTGTGTTGACTGATGCTTCAGTGAAATTTAAAGCTACCCAGCATATTCCACAGAAAGTCAGCCGTCAGTTGTCCCCTTCTTCTGCACCACCACAGAGTCATAGTAAGATTCAACGTAGTTCTCGTACCCTTTCTTCTCCCCGGATAGATAGGCACCACTCTACGGGTCCTACTCCATCTTCTTATCCTGATGTAGAGCGGTTGGAATCATCAAACCAACCCTCTTCGACATCTGATGAGAAGAAGGTTTGGAAACCCAAGGAAAAAGCTACTTCTCCTGTACTAGCATCACCTGAGAAGCCTATAGAAAGTGAACTTGAAGAGAAGAAGAGGGTTGAGAATACTACTCCAGATCTCATGGATTGTGAAAAGTATGTTCCTGTTGATCCTAACTATGTTTCTGGAAGATCTATAGAGGATATGATAGGTGAACTAAAAGACAGTATTAGAAATCTGGATGAAGAAGAAGCTTTGAACTTTGACTTAGATGGAGATGATATGTTAGATGATACAGTGGCTGATGTCTTTATGGTTGAAACAAGAACAACATCTTATAATGAACAGATTGAGGATGATGTATTACAAGATGTTGCAGTTGAGGAAGGCATAGCGCCGGACTTAACTCAACGTCTTGTACAGCAATTAAAACAAAAAAATGAGCAGATTTCAAGTATGGAGAAGAAGATAGAAGAAATGATGGCCACTATGGCTTCTTTCCAAAGTCAAGGTCTTTTACCACCACGAGCACAGGTTGAGTCTTCTCAACCCGAGCCTGTTCAGGTGGTAGGAAAGAAACAAGTGATTGAGACTACAGAAGAACACCAACAAAATCCAGAAATAAAGGCTTCTCAATCCAAAGAGTTAAAGCAAATCGTAGAAAAGCAAGTAAGGGAGGCATTAGCAGAATCTCAAAGTGCGTCATATACTCCAAAAGGTAGACCTTACCCAGAGGAGTTTGATGCAGTTCCTTACCCAAAGGGGTTTGTGCCTCCCTCCTTCAAGATCTTTGATGGTACTGGAAACCCAAGGCAGCACATAGCCTACTTTAGAGCCAGTTGTTGCAACGCTGGGGGTAGCGATGCTTTGCTTTTCAGACAGTTTGTCAGTAGTCTGTCAGGGGTAGCATTTGATTGGTATGCAGATCTTCCAAATGGTTCAATGCACAGTTTCACAGAGTTAGAGAACATGTTTGTTAAAAGATTTGCAGGCAGTCAGCACCATGTTACAGTTGGGGATCTTGTAATAGAGAAACAAAAGCCTGGAGAAAAGCTAGTTGATTATATACTTAGATGGAGGAACTTGAGCATGAAGTGTGAACCTCAATTGCAAGAACAACATGCAATTGAGATCCTGCTTAAAAACATTCATGGACCGGTAGCCTTTCTTTTGAAGGGTTTTACCATTAAGACATTTGAAAAATTGCTCAATAAGGCCTCCAGTCTCTAAGAGGAAGCTTCACAACTCTCCTTCCTTGTTGATCAGTCCTCTTCAGACCCTAAGAAGCTGAAACCCCAGAAGGTCTTTGAAAAGAAATCTGGGACGGTGTTAGCTGTGGATAAGGGAAATCAGCCAATGAAAGTGCAGGCAGAAAGGTCCCCTCCTCAGTTTTATAATCAACAGTATCAGAGACCGCAGTATCCGCCACCACAACATCCTCCACTTCGGATTCAACCAGAATTCAACCAACAGCGACCTTACCTTACTCCAGAAGAAAGAAGGGAAAATTGGGATAAATTTAATGCATTAATTGGTAATACATACCCCTTTAAGAAGGAGGCTTTAAAGAAGATATTGAAAAGTCTTCTTAAAAAGCCAGACTTCAAGTTACCTGCACCTAGAAGGCCAGAAGAAGTGGGTAGGTCAGATCACCCCAATTATTGCCCTTACCATCAGATGTTGGGTCATCAGCTTGAAGAATGTGTCACTTTTAAAGAATGGCTTGACAGAAACATGAAATTAGGAGCTGTAGTGATTCCCAAGGAATACTTAGTGGATCCAGGGCAGGGATCAGCTAAATGTGTGACTGGTGAACCTATCGTTCCTACTTCTTTTTCAAATTCTGATTCTACTTGAGATATAGTTTTATCCCGTTCTTCAAAGAAATTTCTTAACAAACTTTACTTTTCTTCTCTTCAGGAGTCTTTGGGAGCTCAGAAGCCACTCCAGGTTGATCTGATAGTTCCAGAAGATGATGTAGAGATGACTCCACCTTCAGAGCTTAAGGAAGCCCGAGTCAGCCAGGGTCCTATAGTTCAGGAGAAGGAGGACACTAGAGATCATTTTATTGCTTTTAGTAGTGTTGATTGTGATGTATCTAATAGAGTTGTGTTTTCTTCGGATGGGGAGACTGTTATCCTCAATCCTCTTATCTTAAATGACTTTTGTTTTGTTAAGTGTGATGATGTCAAATCAATGAAAAAGGATTCTGCTTATATCTTGTCTATTTCTGATAATGATGTTACGGATGACTTAAAAACTACACCTGAAAATGATTCTCTGCATGATCAATTTAATTTTGAAGAATTAAAACATTCTCTTGGTTATTATTCAGATAGTGATGTCCCTGCTCTTGATTTACAGGGTATGCCTATCTGTATTGAAGCCGAGATGTCTGATTCTGAAAATTTAACAGAAGTAAAATCAGAATTAACTGAGGTCGAAGAAGATAACATGCCTATTGCTTCTTCTGAAGAGATAGTGGAAATCAAGCTTCGTAGTGGCAAAGTATTACCACCTCACGCTTCTTCTGAAGACAAAGGAAAGCAAGTTGTTGACGAACCAGAGTCTTCTCTTCCACCTCAACCCGTTCCTTTTCAGAGTCCAATTGAGAGTGGAATGCCCAAGGTCGATTACAATGTTTTAGCTCATCTCAGGAAGCTGCCTGCCAAACTGAGCATTTACGATGCCTTGATTCTTTCCAAAGAAATGAGGGAATCCCTAATCAAAGCATTGTTAGATCCAGATATTTGCATGGCCCAATTAGCAGCTGCACAGCCTGATGAAGCTTTTTGTTCTAGAGGAGTTCCTGAAATTTCTTTTTCTGATGAAGATCTATGTTTAGGGACGGCTGATCACAACCGTCCACTATACATAACAGTAAACATAGATAACTTTAGATTGTCACGTATCCTTGTAGATCCTGGTGCATCAGTTAATATTATGACTCTAAGAACTCTTGCCTATTTGAGAATAGACGTCCGTAAGCTCAGCTCAGACAAGATGATCTTACGGGGTTTTAACGAAAATGGCGAGAGGGCTTTGGGTTCAGTTACTCTGTTGTTAGAGATTGAGGATTTTAGAACTGAAGCAAAGTTTCATATTATAGACGCTCCAACATCTTTTAACGCTCTTTTAGGTAGACCCTGGCTTCACGAATATAGGATGGTTCCTTCATCCCTGCATCAGTGTATCAAGTACATCAGAGATGGTACTGAGCACTGTATTAAGGGAGATTTGCAACCATTCTCGGTTTATGAAATAGGAATTTATGAAGATGCCGCCTATTATCTGCCTAAAAAACAAACAGTTGTTTCCAAAGATCTTAAATTGGCCAAAAATGAAATTGCACTTGAAAAGAAAAATGAAAAAGAAAAAGAAGAAAAAAGAAATGAAGAATATCCCTGCCTCGAAGATAGCATTCGTTGGCATCCTGCTCCTGCCTCACAAAGAGGTGGTAGGATGACCCAACGAGGGCGAGGTAGAGACAGAGGATGGCAAAATCATTAAAGTGCAATGTATGAAAACATTCAAAAGCAAAACCCTACGATACACATCGATTTAGAATCTGGTTCAGATGATGAATCATGTGTACTAAAGGATGAAAATAGTAACAAAAGGGCAAAATTTGAGATCTCTTTGGAAAATGACAGTGATGAAGATAAAATTCAGGCAAATATAGAGGATGATTCAAATTTGTCTACCTATGAAAGACTTAAAGGATATGTGAAGACTTTAGCTTTAACCCCACTATCGCAAGATAGTATAGCAGGGTTGGCAGTTAAAGTTTCACCTGCTTTGAGCGATGATTGTAAAATTGCTAAGTTTATTCCTTCTTTTAGCAAAAATATTGAAACTGATGTACATGTTGATGATACTTTTATGAATGAAATAGTGGAACTCCCTTTTGATTGGTATCCTTATTGTGTTAAAAAATTTAATTGAGTAAGGTCTTACCCCATCTACTTGGACTAAACGTCAAGCTCAGTCCTTTGAAAGTCTTTAGAATACAGAATTCCATAAACCAAAGTCAAAAGCAGGACTAGGCTTTAATACTGTTTGTCCATTTGATGATGATGATTATTGCTTAGTAATTACTAACAATGTAGGATCTGATCATCTTTTTGTAGAGGACATTGAAAATCTTAATGAATTTTGCTTAGAAATCTTAGATGATTCGGATGACATTCAAGTTAAGGAGGCACCTCCTGAACTCGAGGAGGAAATCCAATCAACTATTGACGAACTAAAAGAAATTAACCTTGGTAATGAAGAAAATCCACGTCCGACGTTCATAAGTGCCTTATTGAACGAGGATGAGTCAAATAACTTGGTCAAGTTGCTTTCAGAGTTTAAGGATTGCTTCGCTTGGAGTTATGACGAAATGCCCAGATTATCTCCAGAAATAGCAGTTCACAAACTTGAAATTCAACCTGATATAATTCCTGTCAAACAAGCCCCGCGACGCATGCGCTTAGAAATTGAACAACAAGTGATAACTGAAGTTAAGAAACTGATCGATGCAGGCTTTATTCGAGAGGAAAAATATCCCTCTTGGTTGGCTAGTGTCGTCCCAGTAAAGAAGAAAAGTGGTCAAATTCGCGTATGCATCGATTATAGGGATCTGAATAAGGCATGTCCGAAAGATGAGTTCCCATTACCCATACCAGAACTCATGGTAGACATTGCCTCTGAGCATAAAATTTTCTCTTTTATGGATGGTTCATCTGGATATAACCAAATCAAGATGGCTCCTGAAGATGAAAAATTTACTGCATTCAGAACACCTATAGGGGTCTTCTGTTACAAAGTCATGCCCTTTGGACTTAAAAATGCTGGTGCAACTTACCAGCGAGCTATGACCCGAATCTTTGATGATTTAATCCACCAACAAGTGGAATGTTACATCGATGATTTGGTTGTCAAAAGTCGTCAAAGGGAAGACCACCTTCATGATCTGAGAATCATTTTTGAAAGGTTGCGCCGCTATAACCTAAAGATGAACCCCTTGAGATGTGCTTTCGGAGTTACTTCAGGGAAATTCTTAGGGTTCGTAGTGAGACACCGAGGTATAGAAATTGATCCTTCCAAAATAAAAGCCATCTTAGATATGCCACCTCCTAAAATTCTAACCCAATTAAGATCTCTTCATGGTAGGTTGGCATATCTACGGAGATTCATTTCTAACTTGTCTGGTAGGTGTCAACCATTTGCTGCTTTATGTAAGAAAGATGTCCGATTTCATTGGGATGAAAAGTGTCAAAACGCTTTTGAAAACATAAAACAGTATTTGTTAACACCTCCAGTCTTAGCGGCTCCTATTCCGGGAAAACCCTTAATACTTTACACCGCAGCTTTAGATAGTTCCCTTGGCGCCTTGTTAGCCCAAACTAACGAGGAAGGAAAAGAGAACGCACTTTACTACTTAAGTAGACGACTCTTACCAACTGAAGCTAATTACCCACCTATTGAGAAACATTGTTTAGCCTTAATTTTTGCTGCCCAGAAATTAAGGCATTACATGTTAGCTCATAAAATCAATCTCATTTCTAGAGTCAATCCACTTCAATACCTGATGACTCGTCCAACATTGTCAGGACGTTTGGCAAAATGGTCAATGTTCTTACTTCAGTTTGATATCACGTTTATACCCTTACGTGCTATCAAAGGTCAAGCCGTAGCTGACTTCTTAGCAGCACACCCGATCCCTGCTAAGTCCCCTCTAAATGATGATCTCCCTGATGAACAAATTATGAGTTTAGAGGAGCAGGAAGGAAATACCTGGGAGTTATATTTTGATGGTGCCGCATCTTCACAAAAGATTGAAGAATCTCAGGAAACAATCCCAGGGAAGGCCGGTATCGGGTTGGTTTTCATAACCCCTGAAAAAGGTTTGTTGCGTTATTCTTATCATTTATTAGAGGCTTGTACTAATAACGAAGCTGAATACGAAGCTCTGATAACTGGTTTAGAATTAGCAATATCAATGGAAATTAGGGAAATCAAGATCTTTGGAGATTCACAACTTATTATCAATCAAGTTGCTGGTATTTACAAAGTCTTGAAACCTAAACTCCTTCCGTACTATCAATACACTATGAAGCTTCTCGAACAAATTCCAAATGTAACTTTGTATAGGATACCTCGTGGAAGAAATTCTATGGCGGATGCCCTTGCAAAACTTGCAAAAGAGTTAGCTTGTATAGAAGAAGAGTCAATCTCTATAGAAGTTCAAGGTTGCAAGATCTTATCTCCTATAGACTTGAAATACATTACTAAGATTTTTCCTTCTGAGGGTGAGGTTGTTCTTGCTGTTAATGATGAGACGGTTGACTGGAGAAAACCTTTCATTGACTACTTGTAAGAAAACAAACTCCGTCAAGAGAAATCTGTCGCAGATCAGATTAAGAGAAGGGCTCTCTCTTATACACTGATAAACAACACTTTGTACCGCCGGTCTTTTGATCAATTGTGGTTACGTTGTCTTAACAAACAGGAAGCCCAAAAGATCGTGACCGAGGTACATGCCGGATTGTGTGGTGCTCACCAATCTGGTCCTAAAATGAAGATGAAAATTAAAAGGTTAGGATATTATTGGCCCTCAGTGATTGACGACTGTATGTCTATTGCACGTCGTTGTAATCAGTGCCAAGTACATGGTGTAGTCCTACACCAACCTCCTAATGTCCTACATCCAACAATTGCTTCATGGCCTTTTGAAAGTTGGGGTACAGATATCATTGGCCCTATCGATCCTCCCTCTTCTAAAGGTCACCGGTTCATCCTAGCAGCAACAGATTACTTTTCAAAATGGGTGGAAGCTGTTCCACTACGAGAAGTCAAGACTCATAATGTGCTCCAGTTCTTTAGAGACCATATCGTATATCGATTCGGCATTCCTCGTCGAATTATATCCGATAATGGTCCTTCTTTCAAAAGTACCAAACTGAATAATTTTGCTAGTCGTCATAATATCGATTGGAGGTACTCTACAAGCTATTATCCACAGGCGAATGGATTAGCGGAGGCCTTCAATAAGACGTTGGTAGGAATTTTAAAGAAAAGCTTAGAAGACAATAAGCGACAGTGGCATGAAAAGTTGAGTGAGGCATTGTGGGCTTATCGAACCACATATAGAACCCCAACTCAGTCTACACCGTTTGCTTTAGTCTTTGGGACAGAGGCTGTTCTCCCTTTAGAGGTACAGCTTCCCTCTTTAAGAGTTGCAATTAACAATAGTATCACATCTGAACAGAATGCCCGACTTCGACTAGAAGAACTCGAAGGTTTAGAAGAGAAGCGACTGCAGGCTCAACAGAACCTCGAGTTATATAAATCACGTATGGCTCAAGCACATGATAAATTGGTCCGCCCTAGAACGTTTCGAGTAGGAGAGCTTGTGTTGGTCTTACGTAGACCTATCTTGACTCATAGAAGGTTTGGGGGTAAATTTGAGCCTACCTGGGAAGGTCCTTTTGTGGTGGAGAAAGTCTACCAAGGAGGATCTTACCAATTGGTGGATTGTAAGGGTGATCGTCCTATGTTACCCATCAATGGGCGTTTTCTTAAAAAATACTATGTGTAATGATGTTGTTATGATGATTTTGCAATAAAATTACAAATTTCTCAGAATATACATTGTTCTCAAGTTTTTGATAGTTACATATTATACTGGGTCCAAGTGATTTGTATACTTTTGAAAATCAAAATTGAAAGGTTGCAAGATTTGAAATAATTGAGATGTTCTATAATACTACTGTAGAATTGTCCTTTTATTAGTTTTCCTTTTTCAGATATGATAATCCAATATAAAAACAAAATTCCCAGTGGAATATTTGTAAGTTATAGGGATCATCTATATATATAAAAAAAAAAGGAACAAATTTTCAATTCAATAAATTTCAAAATTTTTATTCTTCCAAATATTTTCCATTCTCTTCTAGAAAATGACATATACAAATGTTTTAATCTTTAATAGAATATTTACATTTTGTCAATGTCATTTGTGACGAAGGGAAATGATTTAAAACTTTGAAGAAATCAACTATAAATCTAAATTCTAAATTCTGGCTTAAGTCCGCTCTTACGGCAGCCAATCCAGTTTAAATCAGTCTTTAGGTCTAAGTCCGCTTTTACGGCATCCTATTGGCTTTCTGGCTTAAGTCCGCTTTTACGGCAGCCAATCCAGTTTAAATCAGTCTTTAGGTTTAAGTCCGCTTTTACAGCATCCTATTGGCTGTCTGGCTTAAGTCCGCTCTTACGGCAGCCAATCCAGTTTAAATCAGTCTTTAGGTCTAAGTCCGCTTTTACGGCATCCTATTGGCTTTCTGGCTTAAGTCCGCTCTTACGGCAGCCAATCCTGATTAAATCAGTCTTTAGGTCTAAGTCCGCTTTTACGGCATCCTATTGACTTTCTGGCTTAAGTCCGCTCTTACGGCAGCCAATCCTGATTAAATCACTCTTTAGGTCTAAGTCCGCTTTTACGGCATCCTATTGGCTTTCTGGCTTAAGTCCGCTCTTACGGCAGCCAATCCTGATTAAATCAGTCTGTAGGTCTAAGTCCGCTTTTACGGCATCCTATTGGCTTTTTGGCTTAAGTCCGCTTTTACGGCAGCCATTCAATCTTAAATCCGTCTTTAGGTCTAAGTACGCTTTTACGGCATCCTATCGACTTTCTGGCTTAAGTCCGCTCTTACGGCAGCCAATCCTGATTAAATCCGTCTTTAGGTCTAAGCCCGCTTTTACAGCATCCTATCGACTTCTGGCTTAAGTCCGCTCTTACGGCAGCCAAACCTGATTAAATCCATCTTTAGGTCTAAGTCCGCTTTTACGCCATCCTATCGACTTTCTGGTGTTAACCTCATTATTTGAGGTCAATTTCTCCAGAAATCGACTCTAGCACCTAGGTCTTCGTAGCCTAGTGTAGACGTCGCCCATAGGATTTCCCTTAGGTGGACACCTAATGACGTAGCACGGACTCAAACCTATCACTCAACTCGAATCGAAATCCATTCAATCCATTTTTTATTCAACTCCAAACGAACTCAAATCAAGCTCGATTTATGATTCGTCGATGTCGATCGACTCAATCTAATTCGGTTTCGATCAAATTGATACATCATTGGATTCAATCAATTCACCAATCAAATCAAAATAATATCAAATTAACTCATATTGAATTCGATTTCAATGGCTCCGATTAACCCGTTTTGACTCGTCACAAGTATATATATAATAATAATTGATAAGTCGTCAAAAATTATCTTAATCGACAGAACTCGATGCAAAATCAAGTTTGTAAACTTCAAAAATTAATTCGGAAACCACCCAACTCCGATTTCAGCAAACTTACAGTCGAACTGAGAGTCTCAGGAATACAAACCCAACGACACTAAGATCAACCCAATCCGAGCCCAAATGAGTTCAAATCAAGGGCTCAAATTGCGGTTGGAAGGTTCAAACCGCAATTTGAGTGACCAAACGGTCTCCGATTTTGTCGAGCTTATACTCGAATCGAACGGCTCGACGAGAAAAATCCAATGAGCCCAAGATCACCAAATTCCGAAATCATTAAGGACTTCAAATGTCAACCGATCGGTCCAGCCCATTGGTTCTTCTCTCTACAGTTCCAAAATTCCTAAACCACCCCATCCTCCCTGCAGTTTGCGAACTGCCTCCCCCTCTCTTAACTCCCGAACACCCTCTCTCACTCCCTACTTTCTTCTCTTTACTTGCATGAACTGTGATGAACGGTACCGGTTGAGGGAACAAAAGGACAAGGAGCTAATGACGTCAGTCGCCTCTATCCAACCGGGTAGAGGTGCTACGGGCGGAACCACTGGGTCGTAGCCCCCGGTGACTGTGAGTATTTCTAAACTTAGAAAACCTTTAGGGGCCCCTTGATGTGGTATGCGTAAACCCTTCCTTTAGGTCCCTGTAGTAACTTCAATTTTATTAGGTTTACTTTTATTTGTTTTTAGATCCTTAAACCCCTTTTACACACGCTCAAAGTCCCAAGGGTTAGTAATAACAAATTTTTATCCCATACAACAGTAGTGACACTTAAGGACAAAAAATTAAGGACCGGGTCTTAGAAAATCTAGACTTAAGATGCATGCACACTTTAGGATAGAAACTTATAACATAGAAAACTTAGTGACATCTCACTTTAGAATTAGTAAATATCTTTAAATTAGAATTCAATCAATTAGAAAGCTTTAGCCAATAATTGACTTAGGACATTTCAAAACCTCACAGCCTACTGCACACACTTAGATTTGTTTGTTAGGACAACTGACTCTAGTTTTAGGTTAGGCCGGTGTTTATTTCCTTACTGCACTGTGACGGACTTTTACTCGAGTTTTATTGCATGCTGGTTGTAAAATGTTGGTGTGTTTGTTTATTTAATTTTACTGCACTCTGTGTTGGTTTGATTGACGATTAGATTACTCATAGGCTAGGAGCGATCTGGATTGTTAACATGATTTTCTGCAGGTGGCCACACTCATGCAGGGCAGAAAAAGGGGGCTATTTAATTAATAATAAATAAATGCTACAGGTGCTTGAGCTGCTTAGCCCCCAAATGAAGAAGAGTGTGGCCAAGTGTGGCTTAATAATTTAAATTCAATTGCATATATATATAACTGTGTGGGATGATTTTTGTTATAAATTGCTTAGGATAACCTTGCAGGTGGATTAGATTTTCCTTTCCTTTCTGTGAAATGAAATGTAATGTAAATATAATATATCAAGAGTCAATAAATGTGAAAGTGATTTTTTGAAAGTGGGATATTACATCCAATTTGGAATCCAAAGAAAGGAGAATATACCTTAAAGGATTATTCTCTTTTATTTGGAAAGCCAAATTAGGATGATTCAATATCCGAATAGAAAAGAAAATACCCCTCTTAGGGATGAGTTTTCTTTTCATTTGGATATCCAGAACCTGACGGACCCGAAAAGTTCGTAGAAGAAGAAAAGACTGAACAAGAAGATTGAAGAAAGAAGATGAAGAAATGAAAATTTAAGGAACAGTATATCCCATTTCAAAAATCACTTGCGTCATTCTTAGGATTAGAATCCGGGTTTGTTGTCAGTGGTGCCCGGCCACTTTACTTTTCTGCAAATTCTGGGTGTAATTTGGACATTGGACATTGGATATTATATTTGGATTATTAAAATTGATTGTTTACATTATTTGTGCAGTAGATTTTTTTAGGACCTTGCATGGAGTGTTTTGTTTTAGCCTGGATTCGAAACGGAGAGATTTTTTTCGTAAGGGTACGCTTAAAATTCTTCTACTTGTAATTTTAAATAAAAATTTTTAGGCTCACATAGTAACTCTAACGATCTAAGAAGTAAGCTCGGGACCGCCGAGAGTCAGCATAAGCATATTAATACTTTCTCTTCCTTGTTAGGCACCTCCCCGCCTGCGGGTTCTGGCAGACCACTTGACCTATGAGGGTGCAGTTCTGTCAAGGGGAAGTTGTGCAATCTCTAGGGAAAAAACCTATTTTCTAAGCCTAATTTTTAAACTGCTTCATATTCATTTTATGCATTCGAGTCAATTAGCATGCATTGCATTAGATACAAACTAAAAAGAATCTAAAATATTAATTACATTTTTAGACATTTCTCACCATACATAAGTTAAGGGGCTAATTAGGAATTGTCTTAGATGTCAGCCCCAATTCCTTAAAACTTAAACAACATCCCTACCCATCTTTCATAAGAGACTGGACACATGGTTTTAAAGCGCCTAGGTGGTTAGCTGGCTCCCCAATCCAGGCCGGGGTAAGTCCAGATTTGCACTTCATTAGTTAGGTTCGGGTCGCTATTTTATAGTACCCAAATTAGATTTAGGTTCTGAGGCAGATTCTTTTTAGATCTTAAGTCCTCGCCCTCCGGGAATATAATCCCAAATTTCTAATAAAATGTCAACATAAACATAAAATTTTCTCTTAAAATGTAAAGCTCAACATAGGATAGACTGAGGTTGTCTCTGAGCTTCTTAGAATCCGACACCTCCTACTTTTCCTCCATTGACTCACTAATAAATGTTCAACATTGAGCTTTCTCCTTGGAAAATCTTTACTTCTATTTCCTTGTCTTCTACTTTGTAGTCAAAAGGGTATGAAATCACTGCTTTAATCGAGAGTTTTCTTAGGAGCATTCCTCCTAGGATGTAATTAACTATAGGGGCTTGCCTCTATAGGGATTTGAGAACCCTTGACTAAAATAAACCTTGTTTTATTCATATAAAACAAGGGAAGAATCTTTGGGAATGCAGATATCTTTAAAAAACTTCATTTCTAATCTTAAATATGTTTGTAGGATGTTATTATTGTCCTTTCAGATAATATAATTTCCTATTTAATATATTCAACTTTAGAAATGATGAATTTTATAAAATTCATTCTTACTTTTGGATGTCTTGAAGAATGTTATGTTCGTCTTTCAAGATGATATAATATTCTCCTTGCTATATCTAAATAAAAGAATGAATAAATTTTTCAAGAAAAACTTATTTCTATTTTTAAACACATTCTTAAGAATTTCATGTTTATTTTTCGAAATAATATACTATTCTTTAAATTGTGTTTGATTATAGAAATATCAATTTTCAAAACCCTATTCTGATATTGAATCCATTGTAGAATATTGTGTCGGCCTCTCGAGACTGTACTTTATTCTCAATGCAGTATTCAATTACCAAATAGGAGAAAATCAAAATCTGCGTGGTGACACATTTTTTTTCCCACCAACGATCGCAAAACAATCGAAATCAAGTCTTTGAGAACCAAAACTTCTAAGTTCTAAAAGATTTAAAAAGAGAGAATAGCTTCCTTTTGAGTGGGCTCATTTTATACTTCTTGACAATTTGAGTGGCGCTTTGCGCATCTTTTTTATTTTTGATACACTTTTGTGTAAATGTTTTCAATTTGGCGTCATTGCGCTTCTTTTATTGGCATCATTGGCCAATTTTTTTTTTATTTTTGCAAGCTACATTCTCTTTTATAACCTCTTAAAAATTCTTAGTTGTGAATATATCTTCTCAGATATTATAGAATAGGAGCTCTCTCTCTAACATAGGGAAGACTTACCACACATAGAATCAATAATCAAAGATAAGGATAACGAGGGGTCTTGATGTGATAAAAAGACTTTAAACATTATAAATACAAGATAAATTTGCTTAAGCAAGCTTAAGAAAAGATCTTAATTTCATACACAATCTTTAATTTGAAATAGATTTTTGATTAGAAAAAAAAAAACTATGCCACTAAAATAGGTTAGAGAAAGAGACAATCACAAAATATTTTTACCATCTAAGAGATTGAGAGATGAAAAAAAAACATTGAATACAAATTTTAAAAAACAAGGGCATGAAATATGTTATCATTTCAGCGATGATTTTGATAACTAAGAAAAAGAAAGAAAGAAGAAAAAGGAAAGTAAAACACGCTAAAAAACTAAACATAAAAAACAAAAGCAAAAGAAAGTAACTAAAAGATCAAGTTTCATGCATTTATGTCAATCACACCCAATCTGGTCCTTAAAGAACTGAAAGTGTCGAAGGCCAGTGGTTTAGTAAAGATGTCAGCCAATTGATTTTCAATTATCACATGGTGTAACTCAATGTCTCCTTTAGTCACATGATCTCTAATGAAGTGATGCCTAATATCAATGTGCTTAGTCCTTGAAGTGATGCCTAATATCAATGTGCTTAGTCCTTGTCACAAAAGATTGAGATGGTGCCTACAAGTAATCCTAAATCCAATACCTGTTGTTTCAACCAAAGGACTTGGGCCACACAACTTCCAAGAGCGATGTATTCAGCTTCAACAGTGAAAAGTGCAATAGAGTTTTGCTTCCTACTAGACCAAGAGACCAAAGACTGTCCAATAAATTAACAAGTTCCTGAAGTGATTTTTCTATCCACCTTGCATCCTGCAAAATCAGAGTAAAAAAATCCAATAATCTCAAAAGAAGTGCTGTGTCTAGGGTACCAAATCCCTAAGCCTTGTGTCTCCAAAAGGTATCTAAAAATTCTCTTAACAATAGTCATGTGGAACTCCTAGGGTCAGCTTGAAATATAGCACAAAGGCAAACACTAAACATAATATCAGGTCGGCTCGCAGTCAAGTAAAGTAAAAATCCAATCATGCCTCTATACTTATTCTGATCAACAGATTTACCACTTGGGTCCTTATCCAATGGAGCACTAGAAGTCATGGGAGTGTTAATTGGCTTGGCTTTGTCCATCTCATATTTCTTCAAAATATCCTTTATGTATTTTATTTGATTTAAAAAGGTTCCATCCTCTAATCGTTTTATGCTAAACCCCAAAAAGTAGGACAACTCTCTCATCAAACTCATCTCAAACTCTCTACTCATTGTTTTAGAAAAATCATCACACAATTTCTTATTAGAAGATCCAAAGAGTATATCATCCACATAAATCTGAACAATGAGTAAATCATCTCCAACTCTCCTAAGAAAAAGGGTGGTGTCTACGCTCCACTTGACAAACTCCCTCTATAGTAAGAATGTGCTAAACCTCTCATACCAAGCTCTTGGTGCATGCTTTAAACCATACAAAGCCTTTTTTAATTTAAAAATATGATTTGGAAATTGGGAACTCTCAAAACCTAGGGGTTGTTCTACAAATACATCTTCTTTTATTTTCCCATTTAAAATGGTACTCTTGACATCCATTTGAAAAAGCTTAAATCCTTTATAACATGCAAAGGCTAATAGCACTCTAATGGCTTCCAATCTAGCTACAGGGGCAAAATTCACCTCAAAGTCTATCCCTTCTATTTGGTTATACCCCTTAGCCACTAATCTTACTTTATTCCTAGCCACCACTTTTGAATCATTCACCTTGTTCTTAAAAACTCACTTTATCCCAACTACACTTTGTCCCTTAGGTCTTTCTACAAGCCCCCAAACATCATTTCTTATAAATTGATTCAATTCTTCCTGTATTGATAAAATCCAAAACTCATCAGTAAGGGCTTGGTTAATGGTGGTGGGTTCATTCATTGAGATAAAGGCAGAGTGGTTCACCTCCTTCCTAAGTAAATGTTAAGTCTTAACTCCACTAGAAGGGTCTCCTAAGATCAAATCCTTGGGGTGACTAGTAGAGTATCTCCAATCTCTAGGTAAAGTGTGTGAAGGTCCAACCCTTTTATCCAAATCAAAATTTTCTTCTCCTTGGGCGACTGCTCCTACTCCTTCATTATTTTGGTGTTCTATCCCCTTCTCCAAATTTTCTACTCCACTTGTAATCTCTCTAACATCATCATCTTCTACTCCATATTTCTTAGGATCAGACTCATCAAATACTACATGGGTTGTCTCTTCCACCATCAAAGTTCTCTTGTTAAACACCCTAAAAGACTTTCCAACACAAGAATATCCCAAGAATACTCCTTCATCAAATTTAGGATCAAATTTTCCCAAGTGAGACTTCCCATTATTGTGAATAAAAACCTTAACACCAAAGACATTAAGGTGTGAAAGATTGGGTGTCTTACCCTTAAGGATCTCATAGGGTGTCTTTTCTAATTTGGCTCTAACATTCACCCTATTCAACACATAACAAGATGTGTTAACTGCTTCAGTCATAAAATATTTTGAAAGTGAATACTCAGCAAGCATGGCTCTAGCGGCTTCCACCAAGGTTCGGTTCTTCCTTTCAGCTACCCCATTCTTCGGAGGGGTCCTAGGAGCTGAACAATTGTGGCTAATCCCCTTATCCTCACAAAAATCTCCAAATCATTCATTCTCAAACTCTCTCCCATGGTCACTATGGATGGTCAAAATCTCATAACCTAACTTTTTCTGAATCCAAGTAGAAAATGTTTTAAACTCCTCAAAAGACTCATTTTTATGTGAAAGAAATCTAGTCCAAGTGAACCTCGAGTAGTCATCAATAATCACAAATCCATAGACTTTCCCTCCCAGGCTGGCGCTAATGGGTCCAAACAAATCCATGTGAAGGACTTCTAAAGGTCTAGAGGAGCTAATGTCCTTAATGGGGTGAAAGGTGGAGTGAACTTGCTTTCCTAGTTGACAGGCTTCACAAAGGTGGTCTTTTGAAAACTTGAGTTTTGGGACACCTCTAACTAGGTCTTTTTGGGTCACTTTCCTAAGGGTTTTCATACTTGTATGACAAAGTCTCCGGTGCCACAACCAAGAATCCTCAATCACAGTTTTTAAGTAAAAATAAGCAGCACACTCAATGTTATTTAAATCAAGCATGTAGACGTTGTTGATCCTCTTTCCCTACAAAATAGTGTTGTTACTTAAACTTACAATGCATGAATTTGCCAAAAATTACACGATGAAGCCTTTATCACATAATTGACTGATGCTGAGCAAGTTATGCTTCAATCCATCTACAAGCAAAATATTTTCAATCATAAAATTCTTGGAATTACCAATTATACCTGCTCCTATCACCTTCTTGGTGGTGTTATCTTCAAGAGTAACCTTGCCTCCAGTCCTGAACTCTAGTACCACAAACTGATTGACATCACCAGTCATATGTCGAGAGCATCCACTGTCCATTTACCACATACTCTCACGAGGCCTTTTGTGAGAGCCTTCCTGCAAAATTACCAAATATTAGATTTAGGAACCCAAGCAGGTTTGGGTTCCTTCATATGAAGAGTAGAATGCAATGCATGTGTGATATACTGTGGATCATGCACCTTAGGTCTCCACACCCAATGTGTACTTTGGTGAACTGTGCAAGTGTGTGAGATGTGTCCTAGCATGCCACATGAAAAATATCTAACTCCAGAAAAGGAATTTCTTAAGTGGTTTGAGTTATAATGCCTCTTCCTAGGTTTTAGCAATTGATCAAAAGTGGGTGTCATCCTAGTTTTCTTACATACTTCTAATTCATTTTGAATCATCAAATTAGTGCTCTTTAAGACTTAATTTTCAATCCTCAAATTTTTCTCCATCTCCTTAGACTTCTTAAAATCAGATTCAAGTGATATGTGTGAAACTTTTAATGCATCATGCTTTTCAACTAATTCACAATGATTTTTATTTAACTCATCAAATTCATCAAGTAAAGTCATATGATTTGAATCAATCGTTTGATGGTCTTTAATCAAAATTTTATGCTCTTTTTGTAGATTTAAAAATTCTAATTTCAAGCTAGCATGTGTTTTCTTTAATTTCCTATATGATGCATGAATTTTTTTTGAAACTTCAAGAAGTTGATCGTATGAAAGTTCACATACCTCTTCTTGATCAGGATTGTCATATGCCATCAAGCACAATTTTGATGTCTCATCTTCTGGTACCATCTCCGATGATTCCGATGCCGAATCCGCCCAAAATACTTTTTGTAAGCTCATCTTGTCCTTCCTTAGCTTAGGTTTCTCCTCACCCTTTCCTTTGCTAGAGTAATCTTTAAGTGTAGGGAAATTAGTTCTCACATGTCCTGGTTTCCTGCATTCATAGCAAACAACATCAGAAGATCCTTTAAAATTTTTATGATCCCTACCTTTTCTCCAATGATATTTTTGTTTCTTCCTTAGAAAGCTTTTGAATTGCCTTGTGATGATGGCAAATTCATCACTTTCAGACCCGGAAGATCCAGAATCTAATTTGTGTGCCTTCAATGCAATTATTTTCTCCTTCTTCTTCTCACCTACATCAAGATTTCTTTGATTCACCCCTTGCTCGTAAGTATTGAGTGAGCCAAGTAAGTTATCAATATAATAAGTGTTCAAATCCTTAGATTCAGTGATTGCAATGATTTTAGCATCGTATGATGAAGGCAAGCATCTCAAAATCTTGTTTACTTTTTCATAGTTTGAAAATTCTTTTTCTAATGCGTACAGAGAAGTAACTATCTGAGTAAACCTTTTGTACATGTCAGAAATAGATTCAAAAGGATTCATACGAAAAAGTTTGTAATCATGCAAGAGAATATTCAAACGGGATTTTTTAACCTCATTAGTGCCTTCATAGTTGATACACAATTTATCCCAAATTTCTTTACCAGTTTTGCAAGTGGTGACACGCATGTAATCCTCAGATTTTAAAGCACAGAAAAAATAGTTTAAACATTTTGCATTCAATTAAGCTAAGTCTCGTTCATCGAAAGTCCATTCAGTAAAAGCAACTTCAGTTTTAACACCATTAATTTCATGAGAAGGTGGAGAATAACCTTCTTTGATAAGCATCCACATGCGATAATTAGTATATTGTAAAAACATTGACATGCGGGTTTTCCAAAAATCAAAAGATAAGTTATCAAACAAGGGAGGTTGTATAATTGAATAACCTTCCATAGTGTTACAATTCCCAAGGTTATCCATGAATCTAATTCAAAAAGTTTTCAAACTTAAATTTTTGAATCCCGCTCTGATACCACTTGAAAGTTTGTTAGGGATGTTAAGCCCTATGAACTTAGTCCCAAGCTAACCGAGAGGGGGTGTGAATTGATATTTTAAAAAAATTCTTTTCATAAAGAATAAAAAATCACATAAACCAAAATCACACCACGAGAAAAATAAACAATGCGGAAATTAAAGTGCGGAAGCAAGAAAATAATAACACAAAGATTTATAGTGGTTCGATCAACTTGATCAACGTCCACTCCTTGGAGGCACCCTCCAAGTATTGCACTACAAACGTGACTCTCCTTTAGCCCCCACGGCTAGGCGGAGAAGCCCTCACAAAGAACCTCTTTTTGCCACCCCGGCAAGGCAGAGAACCTATCTCCTTTTGCTTCCTCCTTAAGCTGGCAGAGAACCACAACAAGATGCTGACTCCTTACCTCTACCGACCCTTCCACGGACGAGAAACTCTAGACGAAGAAGAAGCAGAATGATCCTTAGCAACTCTTGTGAATCCCCTCATAAGCTCACACTCACAAAATCCTCTCTCTCTCCCTCTCTCTCTTTCTCACCTCAAGGCCTTCTCAGGTCAAGGTAGCAGCAAAAAGGTTATTCAAAATGTTGAACAAGAGCTCTTAAATAGAAGAGCTTCAAAGAATCTCATTAATTGCAAGTTTCCAACTATATCGTCCAGGCTGATATGGACATCGGCCTAGCTGATCAGTACAAAACTCAGAAGATCGGCCTGGGCACCACCCTGTTTTGGTTGTTGGATGATTGAAAATTGGCTTGATCATCCAGGCCGATCTCACGATCATCCCGGCTGATCAGTTCAAATCAGAGAAAAATCGTCCTGAGCATCGCCCTATTTTCAAGCTGGCCGATCCCGATCATCTAGGAGTAACTAAGGTTTTTGAATAGATCGGCCTGGCCAATCCTGTGATTATCCAGGACGATATGATCATATTAATCATCCTTAATTACTCCCATAATTTCCTGATCAATTAAGGCATAATTTGTGATTATCGTCTAGGCCGATCAATGATCGTCCTGGTCGATTATTTAAAAATACAGTATACCTTAATTGTCTATGGAGGAAACTTCTTTCTATTTTGAGCTTATCGTCCTGGCCGATACACGTATCGTCCAGGATGATCTGTTAATGACGGCTGCCTTAATTAAGAATCCTTAAGTAGACTTTCTATTTTAAGCCTGATCGTCCAGGACAATGTAAATATCGTCCTGGCCAATATGAGTAAAAATAGAAATTCTAAATCTTTCAATTGTTTGTGTGTAGGGTTACTTAGCATCAGTCTCTTTGACCATTACAAATAGACTCAAGAAGGGAAAAACCAAGTACATACTGACTCAACCCTAGACCTACGGAATCTTGAACTAGCTTTGTCTATTCGTCCGATCTTCGATTCCTGAAAACGTTAGAAGTAACAGGCAGTCCAAGAGAATCAATAGTGTTTGTCAATCATCAAAACATAAGTCATGAAAATAGATTTGCAACAGCAAGAATAGAAAACATGCAAATAACAACTCTCTTAATAGTATGTTAATCGAGAATTGACTAGAAAGTCATATGTTAAATAATAAAGACCTTATCTAATCGAGGTTAGTTCAATTGAGCACTCATCCTTCTGCCAAAAAGAACCTAAAAGGATACATAAACTTCACAATTTCCTCATAAAAAATCATAATAGCTTATAGACCACGGCAAGTTCAAGGTAAGATACGTAAGGAAAGGTTAGAAAAATGCATATTAACATATTGGGCTTCTTCGAAAGAATGGATTTCCAAGTTACTAACTAATTGGATCTTGTCTAAGGGGCCTTCTAATTTGAAGTGGATCCATCTATGTTAATGGATGTATACTTTCGAGGAAGAGGGGGATCCCTCACATGAGATGACAAGCCTTCCATTAAAAGGATTAAATGGTAGTAAATGTTGGTGATCTAAAACACTTACAAAGGTAGTGTATAACACTGAAGTACTAGTACTCATAAGTCGGGGACTCACCAAAGTAAAACTAGCACCAAATATAATCTAAGCTCTATGGAAGAAGAAAAGGAGAGGTGATACTATGAGGAACTTGAAATCATTAGAGTTGAAAAAATTGTATAAGAGAGAGTTGAGTTTTTTGAAGAGGTTATAAATAGGACCAATTAGTAGTAGGTGTTTAGCAAATGGATTAATTTACTAATATATTAATTACACAATTTCAATAGAGTTTTTGTTATGTTCAAGTAGTATTCATGTTGATCAAAGTGAAGCTTGGTCACAATTATATGTCAATTTCTTGTTCACTCTTCTAAAATCTATTGTGGCTTGTTTATAATTTATTTACAGGGAACCAATATAGTTATTTACTCCCTCCCTTCTTATATCTTAATCTTTAAGATCCCTATCTTGTTGCAACTTAGGAATCAAGATTGAGACTGTGATTTTTTATGATAGCAAAATATTTTTTTTTCTGATGATTTTATTTTTTCTTCTAGCATTTATTGAATATTTCTATTTGTTTTTATTTGTACTAATATTTCAAGAAAATCATTTACTATTCTAGATTATTAAAGACTTCAAGACTATATATAATAGGATTTCAGGTAATTGAATATGTAAATCTCTATGTTTTATTTCTTGAGTCTGAGTAAGAGTGATTGTAATTGGGTAACTTTGCACACACACACACACACACACACACACATAAGGGGAGAGTTGTAAAACTTTTTTTAAGTCTGATCATAATGTATGATATTTAATTGTACTATACGATTTGATAGTTTTTTTTCTAGAATGCAGTTAATTAAACCAAGGCCTAATTTTTTTGAATTGTCATACTATACGATGTTAATTCATATAAACGACTGAAAGAGTATGAAATTTCTTGCATGCCAAATAAATTCATTAATTTTGAATTATTCATACTACACAATGTCTGGTCATACAAATGACTGATAGAGCATGAAAATCCTTTCGTACCAGATTGTACCAAATGATCTCTTCCATTTTGAACTATTCTTACAATACGATATCAAGTCATACAGATGACTGACAATATATAAAATTAGGTCTGTACAAGATTGTACCATACGAATACATTTCTTTTTAAAATGTTCATATAGTATGATCTCAATTCATACAGATAACTAACCATGTATGAAATTAAGTTTGTCCCAGTTCATATCAAGTGATGCCCTAATTGTTTTTTCAATTGTTCGTACCATATAATCTACAATCATACCTTACAATAGTAAGTTAGTTTTCTTGAATTTTTCAATTTTTGTATGATTTTTTACATGATTTCTATATAAAGTGTCCTAAAAATTGTCTTGTAGATCCTTTGCTTCAAATTTCTCTTGAGAGTGGCCTTTTGGGAGTGTGTTTGGGAGAGATATTGTGATTTAAGAGTGAGAGATCAAGTGAAGGGGAGTTATTAGGGATTCACAAAGCCGCCTAAGTAAGGTTCTCTTTGTCTTCTTCAAGTTTCTACCCAACTTTTTTGGAGGCTCTTGAAAGAAGATCTTCAAGATGGGATCTTGGTTTTTTTCCTTCACCATGAGGGTGAAAGAGGACGTGATAGTTCTTTGCCTTCACTAGGAGGGTGAAAAGGATGTGTAGGTACTCTGCCTTCATTAAGACGGTAAAAAGGATAGGAAGTTGCACTACCATCACTTGGAGAGTATAAAAGGTGACAGTTCTCTATCGCATCGAGTTGACGGAATAGAGTTTATAAGGGCTTCTCCATACTGTTATGGGGGAAAAAGGAGAGTCATTTATGTTTAGTGTAATACCTAGAGAAGGTGTCTCGATGGAGTTGATGTAGGTCTAGTTGAACTGAACCACTATAATATTTGGTGTTCTTCTATTACCTTTAATTTTTCTTGCAATTTTATTTTATTCTATTTAAGTTTTATGGTTGAAAAAATTATATGTGGTAATCATTTCTATAAACAACTGCAAGTTTTAGGATTAGTGATTTAACTTTCAAAAAGGATCTAAAAAAAGTTTTTAAATATCCTAGATTTTTTATATAACTAATTCGCCCCTCTTTTTGGTTAGCCTTGAGACGTTTCTATAAGGTCTAACAACCTACATGAACTTTCAAGTGGTATTAGAGTTGATTTCAAAAGTTTAAGTTTAGAGTACTTTTTAAAAAATGATCATGGATAACTTTGGATATCAAAATACTCTTGAAGGATGTTCAATCATTAGACCACCTTTATTCGATAACATTCATTTTGATTTTTAGAAAACTTGCATGTCTACTTTTCTATAATCCATTAACTATATATCATATGTAGATATTAGTACAAGATGGTTATACCAGACCTACTAGACTTTTTGTGGCATTAGAATTGAAATACCATTTACTGATTGGACATTAGAAGAAAAAGAATTAACACAATTAAATTTTAAATATTTAAATAATTTTTTCTATGCTTTGAAATTTGAAGATTATATACGTGTTTCTACTTCCAAAATTGAAAAAGAAGTATGGGATAGACTTTGCATAACTTATAAAAGAACAAATAAGGTAAAATAATCTATGTTGAATTTTTTATTAATGGCTATAAATTATTTTGTATGAAATCAAATGAGTTAATTTCTGATATGTACACATGGTTTACTCAGATTACTATCTCATTGCATACTTTAGGTATAGAATTTATAAATTAAAAAAAATTAATAAATTTTATGTTATTTACCTACTGGTTTTTTTTTTTGAAGATTGCAAAGATGCATTAAGAACTAAAAGGAAACAGTTATAACAAATCAAAGAAAAGCAGCCTCATATTCCTTCTTCAAAATACATGATAGGGAAGAAGGAATATCGGGAGAAGAAATAGAATCAAAATAGAAATCATTCTTCAAAGCAAGTGTTGCACATAAATCTGCAACTTTATTACCATTCCTATCTGTATGTTGGAAAATCACCTTATTGAAGTCGTGTAAGAAGTAAAGCTTCTTAGCTTCTTGACCAGCAGCAGTATTCTTCATGAAAGAGTTATGAAGAAATTTGATAACATTATAGTTATCTCCCTCTATAATCAGTACTTTACAGTTAAATTTCCAATCTTGAATGTAATCCTTCAAAGCGTAAACTGCTTCCAATTCTAATTGATTGATGTCCCAATGTAATCTCTTCTTCCCAAATGCAAGAAGTAAATTGCCTTTAGAATCCCTTGCTGCACCGCCAATGCTTACTAAGCTAGAATCCAAGAGTGAAGCATCAACATTAAATTTAATCCAATCAAGTGGTGGGGGATGCCGAGTAGCACCGGACTCCCTTAGGAGGTTAACATCCCAGTTAACTAGAAATGGAAACTTGTTGGTGGCAGCAAAGATCACATTAGCAGCAATCACAGAAATAGGGGAAACATGATTCCAATGCTTTTTATCATTTCTGCGATTCCAGGAATAGTAAACTGCCGTGCAGAATAACCTGACAATATCTAATCCTTTGCAGGAAAGCATTTTAAGATGTTGGAAACAATCTTCAAGAGAGCTAAATAATGGAATTTAGAATCCCCAAGTTCTCAATTTACTCAAGATCTCAGTAAGTGACTTACAGTGGATTAAGATGTGCTCACAGGTTTTGATATCCAGGCAACCATAAGCACAAAGATCATTAGTAGTTAGCTTTCTGTGTTTCAAGAACTTATTCGTTGGAATGGAAAACCTGCTCAATCGCCACCAAAAGAGTTCAACCCTTGGCTTGAGTTTCAACTTACGAAGCCATATAGCAAAGCCATGATCTTCAAAGGTCTTCTGATACTTAATCACTTCTGCATAAGCTAGCGAAGTGATGGATTTGCCTGAATGTTGGTAAAGAAGCTCCATACTGTCATTGAGATCATTATGAATAAGACTTTACCTACTGCTTATGATGCAAAGATTATTATAATAATTGAGTCTAAGGATTTGAACATATATTTTATTGACAATCTCCTAAAATCACTGATTGCATACGAGTAAGGAGTGAATCAAAGATAGATTAATGTAGGTGATAAATGAAAAGAGAAAAATATAGTTTTGAAAGTTTATGATTAAGAGAGTGGTCAATCAAAGCCAGAGGATAAAGAAGATGTTTCACTTATGACGAAGAAATTCAAAAAAATTCTTAAGAGAAAGCAACAATGATGTTAGCTTTGGAACAAAGGTAAGTTCATTAAGAATCCAAAAGTTTCTAATGAAGTAGTTATGAATGCAAAAAGCCTAGAAATATAAAAAGTGAGTAACCAAATATGAAAGAAAATCCTAACAAGGAGAAATTTGAGGAGAAAACTCACATTATGAATGACAAGAAAAAAAATATAAAGAGCTTTATGGGTTACTCAACTTCAGACTCTTTATAAATAGAAACAAAATAGGAGGTTACAAATTTGTGCTTAATGACATATAAACTTGATCATTCAGATCAAGATGAGGTATGTGACATATCATATAATGAATTATTTAAAGTTTCTGAGAAGATTCATAATACATATAAGAAACTTAAAAAAAATTATATGCTAATCATAGTATCAAGTATTTGAATTTATAAAAAGAGCATGAAAATCTTAGTAATGATCATACAAACATATATAGAAATCATATGACTTTGCTAGATGAGTTTGAATATTTGAATAAGAAGAATGAACTATTGAGAATATTCAATATTGAGATTAAAAATAATTTAAAAAATTTTATGGGTGAATCTCATCAAAGGGAACATGTTTTGAAAATTAAAAATTCAATTTTCAAAAGTGCAAACTCTATTCTTCAAATAAATGTGAAAGCTTTCAAGGAAGATAATATACCTCCCACACTTGAACAATTTTATAATCCTTACCAAAAATGTACAATTTTAAAACCTAGAAAAAGATATTATAACTCATATAAATTAGTAACCCATTTTCTTAGTGCTAAATATTTTTTATGTTGCATGTTAGGGCATATTTAATACACTTGCAATATTCATAGTAAGACATATTTAGAGTGGAGACCTAAGATGCATCAATCATTACATATCAAACATGCATATAGCTTATTATTGTCAAGAGGTGAACCCAAATATATTTTGGTTCCCAAGTCTAATATTTAATAATTTTATAGAAATGCTCTCATAAAAGCCCTTGTGAGAGCATTTGGTACTTGGACTGTGGATGTTCAAAATATATGACTAAAGATGCAAATCCATTTTTATCGCTGGAGGTTAAGACTTGAGCCAAAGTGACACTTGAGGTTAATACCACTAGAAGAGTGGAAGGTTTAGGTAAGATTGGTAACATAAAAATTTTTCTAATTGAAAATATTTTATTGGTTGAAGGCTTAAAATATAAATTGCTAAGTATTAGTTAGCTTTGGGACAAAAGTTTTAATATAAAAGTTTTATCTATAATCTATATTATAAGCCAAAATGGAGTTAATGTATTGCATGAAGAAAGGGTAAATTGTTGCAAATCTAATTTTTCATGGCTTATGTTTTGATGATTGACAAACACTATTTCTCTTGGACTGCTTGTTGCTTCTAACGTTTCAGGAATCGAAGATCGGACGAACAAGACGAAGCCAATTCAGGATTGCGTAGGTTTAGGGTTGAGTCAGTCTGTACTTTTATTTTACACTTTTTGAGTCTACTTGTAATGATCAAAAAGATTGATGCTAAGTAACCCTTCACACACACACTTGAGAGACTTAGAATTTCTGTTTTACTCATATCGGCCAAGACGATTTTTGGATCGGCCTGGACGATCAGGCTTAAAACAGAAGGTCTAAATAAGGATTCTTAATTAAGGCAGCCGACATTAACATATCAGCCTAGACGATACGTGTATTGGCCAGGATGATATTCTCAAAACAGAAAGAAGTTGTCGCCATTGACAACTAAGGTATACTGTAATTTTAAATTATCGGCCAGGACGATCCTAGGCTCGGCCTGGACGATATACACAAATTATACCTTAATTGTTTAAGAAATTAAGGGAGTAATTAAGGATGATTGATACGATCATATCATCCTGGACGATCCAGTCAAAAACCTTAAGTTACTTCAGGACGATAAACATCGGCCAGCTTGTATCCAGGGCGATTGTCAGGATGATTTTCCTCTGATTTGAACTAATCGGCCAGGACGATCCTAATATCGTCCTGGATGATTAAGCCAATTTTCAATCGTCCTGTTTTGCATCCAGGGCTATGCTCTGGCCGATCTTCATTGATTTGTACTGATCGGCCAGGCCGATGTCCATATCGGCCTGGATGATATTGTCAGCAACTTGTAATTAATGAGCTCCTTTGAAGCTCTTCTATTTAAGAGCTCTTGTTCAGCGTTTTTCAAAGACCTTTGGCTGCTGCCTTGACCTGAGAAGACCTTGAGGAGAGAAAGAGAGAGAGGGAGAGAGAGAGGATATTGTGAGGGGGAGCTTGTGAGGGGATTCACAAGGGTTGCTTCAAGGATCGCTCTGCTTGTTCTTCGTCTAGAGTTTCTTATCCGTGGAAGGGTCGGTAGAGATAAGGAGTTAGCTTTTGGTTGTGGTTCTCTGCCAGCTTTAAGAGGAAGCAAAAGGAGGTAGGTTCTCTGCCTTGACGGGGTGGAAAAAAGGAGGTTCTTGTGAGGGCTTCTCCGCCTAGCCGTGGGGGCTAAAGGAGAGTCACTTTTTGTAGTGCAATACTTGGAGGGTGCCTCCAAGGAGTGGACGTAGGTCGAGTTGACCGAACCACTATAAATTTCAGTGTTCTTATTTTTGCTTCCGCACTTTTAATTCCGCATTTATTTTTGTGGTGATTTTGGTTTGTGATTTTTATTCTTTGTGAAAAGGAAATTTTTTAAAATACCAATTCACCCCCCCCCCCCCCCCTCTTGGTTAGCTTGGGCCAGTTCTATAGGGCTTAACATCCCTAATGAACTTTCAAGTGGTATCAGAGCGGGATTTGAAATTTTAAGTTTGAAAACTTTTTGAATTAGATCCATGGCTAACCTAGGGAATCGTAACACTACGGAAGGGTATTCTATTACCCGACCTCCCCTGTTTGATAACCTACCTTTTGACTTTTGGAAAACCCGCATGTCAATGTTTTTACAATCTACTGATTATTGCATGTGGATGCTTATTCAAGAAGGTTATTCTCTACCTTCTCGTGAAATTAATGGTGTTAAAACTGAAATTTCCTTTACTAAATGGACTTTTGATGAACGTGATTTAGCTCAACTAAATGCAAAATGTTTGAACTGTTTTTTCTGTGCCTTAAAATATGAGGATTACATGCGTGTCTCAACTTGCAAAACTGGTAAAGAGATTTGGGATAAATTGTGCATCACCTATGAAGGTACCAATGAGGTTAAACAATCTCATTTAAATATTCTCTTGCATGACTACAAACTTTTTCGTATGTAACCTCATGAATCAATTTCTGACATGTACACTAGATTTACTCAGATAGTTACTTCACTGCATGTACTAGGAAAAGAACTTTCAAACTATGAAAAAGTTAACAAGATTTTGAGATGCTTGCCTTCGTCTTATGATGCTAAAATCACTGCAATCACTGAATCTAAGGATTTGAACACCTATTCTATTGATAACTTACTTGGCTCACTCATTTCTTACGAGCAAGGGGTGAATCAAAGAAATCTTGATGCAGGTGAGATAAAAAAGGAGAAAATATTGCATTGAAGGCGTATAAATCGGATTCTGAATCTTCCAGGTTTGAAAGCAAGGAAGTTGCCTTCATCACAAGGCAATTCAAAAGCTTTCTAAGGAAGAAACAAAAGCATCAACAAAGTTGGAGAAAAGGTAAGGAACATAAACATGTTAAATGATCTTCTGATGATGTATGTTTTGAATGTAGGAAGCATGGACATGTGAGAACTGATTGCCCTACGCTTAAAGATCACTCAAGCAAAGGAAAGGGTGAGGAGAAACCTAAGCCAAGGAAGGACAAGATGAGAGTACAAAAAGCATTTTGGGCAGATTCGGCATCGGATTCATCAGAGACAGAACCAGAAGATGAGACATCAAAATTGTGCTTGATGGCAGACAATAATCCTGATCAAGAAGAGGTATGTGAACTTTCCTACGATCAACTTCTTGAAGTTTCTGAAAAAATTCATGCATCATATAGGAAATTAAAGAAAACACATGCTAGCTTGAAATTAGAACTTTTAAATCTGCAAAAAGAGCATGAAATTTTGATTAAAGACCATCAAATAATTGATTCAAATCATATGACTTTACTTGATGAATTTGATGAGTTAAATAAAAATTATTGTGAGCTAGTTGAAAAGCATGATGCATTAAAAGTCTCACACACATCACTTGAATCAGATTTTCAGAAGTTTAAGGAGATAGAAAAAAATTTGAGGATTGAAAATGAAGTTCTAAAAAATACAAATTTGAAGTTTCAAAATGATTTAGAAGCATGTAAGAAAACTAAGATGACATCTACTTTTGATGAATTGCCAAAACCTAGGAAGAGGCATTATAACTCAAACCACTTAAGAAATCCCTTTCCTGGAGTTAGATGTTTTTCATGTGACATGCTAGGACACATCTCACACACTTGCACGATTCACCATAGTACACATTGGGTGTGGAGACCTAAGGTGCATGATCCACAGCATACCACACATGCATTGCATTCTTCTCTTCATAAGAAGGAACCCAAACCTGCTTGGGTTCCTAAATCTAACATTTGATAATTTTGCAGGAGGGCTCTCACAAAAGACCTCGTGAGAGTATGTGGTACCTGGACAGTGGATGCTCTCGACATATGACTGGTGATGCCAGCCAGTTCGTTGTACTAGAGTCCAGGACTGGAGGCAAGTTTACTCTTGGAGAAAAAACCACCAAGAAGGTGGTAGGAGCAGGTATAATTGGTAATTCCAAGAATCTTATGATTGAAAAAGTTTTGCTTATAGATAGATTAAAGCACAACTTGCTCAGCATCAGTCAATTCTGTGACAAAGGCTTCATCGTGCAATTCTTTGCAAGCTCATGCATTGTAAGTTTAAGCAAAAACACTATTTTGCAGGGAAAGAGGATTAACAACGTTTACATGCCTGATTTAAATAACATTGAATGTGCTGCTTCTTTTTGCCTAAAAATTGTGATTAATGATTCTTGGTTGTGGCACAGGAGACTTTGTCATGCAAGTATGAAAAATCCTTAGGAAAGTAACCCAAAAGGACCTAGTTAGAGGTGTCCCCAAACTTAAGTTTTCAAAAGACCACCTTTGTGATGCATGTCAACTAGGAAAGCAAGTCCACTCCACTTTTCACCCCATTAAGGACATTAACACCTCTAGACCTCTAGAAGTCCTTCACATGGATTTGTTTGGACCCATTAGCACTGCCAGCCTGGGAGGGAAAGTCTATGGTTTTGTGATTATTGATGACTACTCGAGGTTCACTTGGACTAGATTTCTTTCACATAAAAATGAGTCTTTTGAGGAGTTTAAAACATTTTCTACTTGGATTCAAAAAAAGCTAGGTTGTGAGATTTTGACCATCCATAGTGATCATGGGGCAGAGTTTGAAAATAAAAGATTTGGAGTTTTTTGTGAGGACAAGGGGATTAGCCAAAAATTTTCAGCCCCTAGGACCCCCCAGCAGAACGGGATAGCTGAAAGAAAGAACCGGACCTTGGTGGAAGCCGCTAGAGCCATGCTTGCTGAGTATTCACTTCCAAAATACTTTTGGGCTGAAGCGGTTAACACAGCTTGTTATGTGTTGAATACGGTGAATGTTAGAGCCAAATTAGAGAAGACACCCTATGAGATCCTTAAGGGTAGGACACCCAATCTTTCCCACCTTCATGTCTTTGGTTGTAAGGTTTTCATTCACAACAATGGGAAGTCTCACTTGGGAAAATTTGATCCTAAATCTGATGAAGGAGTATTTTTGGGATATTCTAGTGTTGGGAAGTCTTTTAGGGTGTTTAACAAAAGAACCTTGATGGTGAAAGAGACAACCCATGTAGTTTTTAATGAGTCTGATCCTAAGAAACATGGAGTAGAAGATGATGATGTTGGAGAGATTACAAAAGGAGTAGAAAATTTGGTGAAGGGGAATGAGCACCTAAGTAATGAAGGAGTAGAAGAAGTTCCCCAAGGAGTAGAAAATTTTGATGAAAGGGGAGAAACTTCACACACTTTGCCTGGAGATTAGAGATACTCTACAAGTCACCCCAAGGATTTAATCTTAAGAGACCCTTCTAGTGGAGTTAAGACTAGACAAGGACTTAGGAAGGAGGTGAACCATTATGCCTTTATTTCTATGACTGAACCCACCACCATTAACCAAGCCCTTTCTGATGAGTTTTGGATTCTAGTAATATAAGAAGAATTGAATCAATTTGTTAGGAATGATGTTTGGGAGCTTGTGGAAAGACCTAAGGGACAAAGTGTAGTTGGGACAAAGGGGGTCTTTAAGAACAAGGTGAATGATTCAGGAGTGGTGGTAAGGAATAAAGCAAGATTGGTGGCTAAGGGGTATAATCAAATAGAAGGAATAGACTTTGAGGAGACTTTTGCCACTATAGCTAGATTGGAAGCCATTAGAGTGCTATTAGCCTTTGCCTGTTATAAAGGATTTAAGCTTTTCCAAATGGATGTCAAGAGTGCCTTTTTAAATGGGAAAATAAAAGAAGATGTTTTTGTAGAACAACCTCCAGGTTTTGAGAGTTCTCAATTTCCAAATCATGTGTTTAAATTAAAAAAGGCTTTGTATGGTTTAAAGCAGGCACCTAGAGCTTGGTATGAGAGGCTTAGCACATTCTTACTAGAGAGGGAGTTTGTCTAGGGGAGCGTAGACACCACCCTTTTTCTTAGAAGACTTGGAGATGAATTACTCATTGTTCAGATTTATGTTGATGATATACTCTTTGGATCTTCTAAAAAAAAATTGTGTGATGATTTTTCTAAAACAATGAGTAGAGAGTTTGAGATGAGTTTGATGGGAGAGTTGTTCTAATTTTTGGGTTTTAGCATAAAATAATTGGTGGATGGAACATTTCTAAATCAAACAAAATACATAAAGGACATTTTGAAGAAATATGAGATGAACAAAGCCAAGCCAATTAACACTCCCATGACTTCTAGTGCTCCATTGGATAAGGACCCAAGTGGTAATTCTGTTGATTAGAAGAAGTATAGAGTCATGATTGGATCTTTACTTTACTTGACTGCGAGACGACCTGATATCATGTTTAGTGTTTGCCTTTGTGCTAGATTTCAAGCTGATCCTAAGGAATCCCACATGACTGTTGTTAAGAGAATTTTTAGATACCTTTTGGGGACACAAGGCTTAGGGATTTGGCACCCTAGACACAACACTTATTTTGAGATTATTGGTTTTTCTGACTCTGATTTTGCAGGATGCAAGGTGGATAGAAAAAGAACTTATGGAACTTGTCAATTCATTGGACAATCTTTGGTTTCTTGGTCTAGTAGGAAGCAAAACTCTGTTGTACTTTCCACTGCTAAAGCTGAATACAATGCTCTTGGAAGTTGTGTGGCCCAAGTTCTTTGGTTGAAACAACAAGTATTGGATCTAGGATTACATGTAAGCACCATCTCAATCTTTTGTGACAACACTAGTGCCATATGCATCTCTAAAAATCCTATCCAACATTCAAGAACTAAACACATTGACATTATGCATCACTTTATTAGAGATCATGTGACTAAGGGAGACATTGAGTTACACCATGTGACAACTGAAAACCAACTGGCAGACATCTTTACTAAACTACTGGCCTTCGACACTTTCAGTTCTTTAAGGACCAGATTGGGTGTGATTGACATAAATGCATGAAACTTTTAGCTATTTTCTTTTGCTTTTTTTATTTTGACTTTTTAGTGTGTTTTATTTTTCTTTTGTCTTTTTTTGTTTTCAAAATCATCGCTGATATGGTATTATATTCCTTGTCCTTATTTTTTGAAAATTTATAGTTAATGTGTTTTCATCTACTTAATCTCTTAGATGGTAGGAATATTTTGTGATTGTGTCTCCTTCTCTAACCTATTTTAGTGGCATAGTTTTCTTTTCTAATCAAAAGTCTATCTCAAATTAAAGATTATTTATGAAATTAAGATCTTTTCTTAAGCTTGCTTAAGCAAATCTATCTTGTATTTATAATAATTAAAGTCTTTTTGTCACATCAAGATCCCTCGTTACTCTTGTCTTTGATTATTAATCTTGTTTGTGGTAATTCTTCCTTATGTTAGAGAGAGAGCTCCTATTCTCTAATATATGAGAAGATATATTCACAACTAAGATTTTTTTTAAGGGATTATAAAAGAGAATCTAGCTTGCAAAAATAAAAAAATTGGCCAATGATGCCAACAAAAGAAGCACAAAGACGCCAAAAATTGAAAAATCTATAAAAAGATGCGCAAACCACCACAAAATTGACAAGAGGCATAAAATGAGCCCACTCAAAAGCAAGCTACTCTCTCTTTTTAAATCTTTTAGAACTTAGAAGTTTTGGTTCTCAAAGGCTTGATCTCGATTATCGTACGATTGTGACAAATCTACCTTACTTCATTATTTTATGAAGATATTTTTCTTACGACAAGTGGTAGGTGGATTCTTTTTCTCATATCCAATTAATTATTTGAGTTAGGTCATTGATTTCAAAAGACGATTCTACCCTAAGAAAACGTTTTGAGCTATGGGTAAACCATGGATGGATATTCTACTACTCTATGGATTAATGAGAATGGTAACTCATTAACTCACAAGTTTTTTAAATCAATCACATGGAATACTATATCATTGACATGCCTTGATTAAAAAAAAAAAAATTCATGTGCTATTTGTCCTTTGTTCCCTCCTTTTGATATGTCAAAAGGGGGAGAAGTTTATGAGGTTCCTTTTTGTATCGATCCTGAACATTTACTACTAAATTGTTTTCGTAGTATTTGCCATCATCAAAAAGGGGGAGATTGTTGCAAATCTATTTTTTCATGGCTTATGTTTTGATGATTGACAAATACTATTTCTCATGGACTGCTTGTTGCTTCTAACGTTTCAGGAATCGAAGATCGGACGAACAAGATGAAGCCAATTCAGGATTGCGTAGGTTTAGGGTTGAGTCAGTCTGTACTTTTATTTTTCACTTTTTGAGTCTACTTGTAATGATCAAAAAGACTGATGCTAAGTAATCATTCATACACACACTTGAGAGACTTAGAATTTCTATTTTTACTCATATCGGCTAGAAAGATTTTTGGATCGGCCTGGACGATCAGGCTTAAAACAGAAGGTCTAAATAAGGATTCTTAATTAAGGCAGCCGACATTAACATATCGGCCTGGACGATACGTGTATCGGCCAGGACGATATTCTCAAAACAGAAAGAAGTTGCCGCCATTGATAATTAAGGTATACTGTATTTTTAAATTATCGGCCAGGACGATCCTAGGATCGGCCAGGACGATATGCACAAATTATGCCTTAATTGTTCAGGAAATCAAGGGAGTAATTAAGGATGATTGATACGATCATATCGTCCTGGACGATTGCTGGATCGGCCAGGACGATCCAGTGAAAAACCTTAAGTTGCTTTAGGACGATAAATATCGGCCAGCTTGTATCCAGGGCTATTGTCAGGATGATTTTCCTCTGATTTGAACTAATCGGCCAGGACGATCGTAATATTGTCCTGGACGATCAAGCCAATTTTCAATCATCCTGTTTTGCATCCAGGGCTATGCTCTGGCCGATCTTCATTGATTTGTACTGATCGGCCAGGCCGATGTCCATATCGACCTGGACAATATTATCGGCAACTTGTAATTAATGAGCTCCTTTGAAGCTCTTCTATTTAAGAGCTCTTGTTCAGCGTTTTTCAAAGACCTTTGGCTGCTGCCTTGACCTGAGAAGACCTTGAGGAGAGAAAGAGAGAGAGGGAGAGAGAGAGAGGATCTTGTGAGGGGGAGCTTGTGAGGGGATTCACAAGGGTTGCTTCAAGGATCACTCTGCTTGTTCTTCGTCTAGAGTTTCTCGTCCGTGGAAGGGTTGGTAGAGGTAAGGAGTTAGTTTTTGGTTGTGGTTCTCTACCAGCTTCAGGAGGAAGCAAAAGGAGGTAGGTTCTCTGCCTTGCTGGGATGGCAAAAAGGAGGTTCTTGTGAGGGCTTCTCCGCCTAGCCGTGGGGGCTAAAGGAGAGTCACTTTTTGTAGTGCAATACTTGGAGGGTGCCTCCAAGGAGTGGACGTAGGTCGAGTTGACCGAACCATTATAAATTTCTGTGTTCTTATTTTTGCTTCCGCACTTTTAATTCCGCATTTATTTTTGTGGTGATTTTGGTTTGTGATTTTTATTCTTTGTGAAAAGGAAATTTTTTAAAATACCAATTCACCCCCCCCCCCCCCCCCCCCCCCCGCCCTCTTGGTTAGCTTGGGCCAGTTCTATAGGGCTTAACATCCCTAACGAACTTTCATAAATAATATTTACATGTTTGATTTAAATTATGTTAAATCTTTTAATGCTTTTTATCTAAAAACTATTACTGATGAATATTGGTAATGACATAGAAGATTTTGTCATGCAAGCATGAAAAATCTTAGAAAGATTACTCAAAAGGAATTGGTTAGAGGAGTACCCAAATTTGACTTCACTAGGGATCATCTGTGTGATGCGGGTCAATTAGGGAAACAAGTTAAATCCTCCTTTCACTTAATTAATGATGTTAGAACTAGCAAACCCTTAGAAGTCCTTCACATGGATCTCTTTGGACCTATTAGCACTATAAGTTTAGGAGAGAAAGTATTTTGGTATGTGATTATTAATGATTATTCTAGATTCAGTTAGATTAAATTCTTATCTCAAAAGAGGAAATCATTTGATGAGTTTAAAAGTTTTTCTATTTGGATTCAGAGGAAGCCAGGCTATGAAATTTTTGCAATTCATAGTAAACATCATGGATAATTTGAAAATAAAAAAATTGAAGTTTTCTATAAAGAGCAAGGGATAGATCATAACTTTTCAGCTCCTAGAATCGCTTAATAGAATGAGGTCGCTGAAAGAAAGAACAAAACTTTGGTAGAAGCCATTAGAGCCATATTGGTTGAATATTCACTTTATAAATATTTTTGGGCTGAAGTAGTTAATATGGATGTTATGTTTTAGTTAGGGTGAACATTAGATCTAGATTGAATAAGACCACTATAAATTTCTTAAGATTAGGACCCCTATTCTCTCATATCTATATGTCTTTGGATGAAAAGTGTTCGTTTATAATAATTGGAAAACTCTTTTAGGAAAATTTGATCTTAAATCTAATAAGGAAAATTTTCTAGGATATTCAAGCGTGGGCAAAACCTATAGAGTTTTTAATAAATGGGCATTGGTGGTAGAGGAGACCACTCATATAGTTTTTGATGATATGATATTTTTAGAGGGTCTAAGTTAGAAGAAGAAGATATTGATGAAAATACCAAAGGAATTAAAAATGTAAATATTGAAGAAAGGGTTGAGCAAAAAATAAATTTCCTAGAGAATGGAAATATTCAGAAGCCATCATAAAGAACTAATTTTAGGAGATCCGAGTGAAGGATTTAGAACAAGGAAATGGACTTAACAAAGTAGTGAACCACTCAATAATTATTTCAATGATTGAACCAATAAATTTAAATCAAATACTTTATAATATATTTTGGATTCTAGCAATGTAGGAAGAGTTTAATAAATTTGTTAGAAATGATATTTGAGATTTGGTAGAAAGACCGAAAAATCAAAGTGTTATTAGAAATAAGTGAGTTTTTAAAAATAAGATAAATGATTCAGGTGTAGTGATTTGAAATAAAGCAAAATTGGTGGCTAAGGGGTACAATAAAATAGAGGGGGATTTATTTTGAGAAGACTTTGTCCCTGCAGCAAGACTTAAAGCAATAAGGGTACTTTTGACATTTGCCTTTTTTAAAGAATTTAAATTATTTTAAATAGATGTTAAGAGTGCCTTTCTAGGGCATGGTATTAAAGGTTAAGTACATTCCTACTAGAAAGATTTTTTAGTAAAGGGAATGTGGATACCACTCTATTCCTAAAAAGAGTAGGAAATGATTTTTTGATTGTTCAAATATAAGTTATGTCGTGGTCTATGACCCCTAGTATGAGATTTTGATGATGAAAAATAATGTTGATTGAATTATCTTCTTATTCATTAAATATTTTGAATATTATTTGTGTTTGTGAGTATTAACATGTTAGGGAGATCACATACTACTTAAGATAATAGAAGACTCGAGACTTGGTATAATAGGATGTGGAGTCTATAACTTTGTATTTTTTTTTCTTTGTTTCTTGAGTCTGACCACAAAAAGTGTAAGCAAACTGAGTAATTATGAACACACATAGAGGGAGAGTTCTTTTTAATGGAAAAAAATTGTAGATCATAATGTATGATTTTAAATCGTACTGTACGAAACAATGTAGCTCAATGACTATCTTATATAAACTAATCACACTATATAATCATAATTGTACTATATGATTCATTTTCAATTTGAAACTATAGATGCCAGATTAATTTAAGCAAGTTTTTAAATCATTGAATTTTGAACTGATCGTAATATATGATCCCATCATATTGTATGAATATTTGAATAATTGCTAAAACTAACCCTCATGATTAGTCAATTAAGTTAAGATTTAATTAATGATTAGTGATCATAATGTACGACATGGTTTATACCGTATGATGAACTGAGGCTATTTTTGGTTGTCCCGAATATCATACTGGACAATCATGTGATTTTTAAACTAATTATACTAGATGATGTATACATTGTACCAGATGATATAAAGATTTTAACTGATTATACTATATGAGTTTGATCAAAACAGATGACGAACAAAAATGGCTAAATTGAAAATCTTAGGTTTCTGGGAGCCTTATATTTAATTAATGCTTTTGTCTTTTGAAAAAAGAGAGAGGAAAATGACAATGGAATGGAACTTTTGAGAGGGAGCTTCTTGAAGAGATTTAGGGCTTGTGAAAGGGAGGACAAGGTGATTTTGTGAGGGAAAAGGAGTGTGAGGAGATCATACGGTTGGTCCAAGCATGCTGCACACTTTCTCCTCCTGTGGCCCAGGTAAATCTTGTGGTGGCTTTTTAGGGGGAGAGCCTTCAAAGTCAACTTCCTCAAAGGTACTCTATATTCTCTAGGAGGAAAAAAATAAGAAGGTCTGTTTCCATCACTAGGAGGGTGACATAATGTTTAGTACTCTGCCACACTGGCAAAGTTAAAGTGAGTTTGTGTAAAGGCTTCTCTTCTTTGCTGCGGGGGAAGAAGGAGAATTACTTTTGAGTAGTGTAATTGTCAGAGTGGAGGACTCCAAGGAGTGGATGTAGATTAAGTGATCGAACCACTATAAATATTCAGGTGTGCTTTTTCTATTTACCACTTTTTATTTTCTTTTTGCATCTTACAATTACTATAACTGCTTAGTGAAAATTTTAGAACTTTATTGAGCGATTTAAAATTTTATCACCACTATTATAATCTTGTTTTAATCACTAGCTTCTACTTCAAGTTAGTTAAGTTATTTTTTTGAAAATTATAAAAAAATTAGAACTCCAGTTTAGTTGTTATTCTTTATTTCAAAAAATACTAATTCACCGCCCTCTTAGCACATCTCGTACTTTCAATTGGTATCAGAGAAGAGTTTCAAAAATAATATTTTAAGAAACCTTAAAAAAATCAATCATGGCATATTTTGGTTACTGTAATAATGCAGAGGGTTATTTTATAACTCATCCACCTTTGTTTGGCAGCATACCGTTTAATTTTTGGAAAAATCAAATTTCTAAATTTTTATAATCTATAGACTATCGTATATGGATGTTGGTACAAGAGGTTACACTACACCTTTTAAACTTTTCAATGGCATTAAAACTCAAATAGCATTTAGTGAATAGAGCAATGAGGATAGGGATCTAGCATAATTAAATAAAAAGTGCTTGAATTTTTTCTTTTATGCATTAAAATCAGAAGATTACATGAGAGTGTCCACTTGTTATATTGGTAAGGAGATCTGTAATAGAGTGTGTATCACATATGAAGGAACTAGTGAGTTTAAACAATCTAGATTAAATATTTTGCAGCATGATTATAAACTCTTCCATATGAAATCTTACAAAATTAAATCTGACATGTACACTAGGTTCACTCAAATAGTTACATCCTTACATGCACTATATAGAGAGATTTCTAATTCTAAAAAAGTTAATAAAAGTTTGAGATACTTACCTAGTTCTTATAATGTTAAAATCACAGTAATTATTGAGTCCAAAGATTTAAATGTTTACTCAATTGAAAATTTGCTTGTGTCACACAATGCTTATGAGAAAGGAGTGAGTCAAAGGAAAAATGATGCAGGAGAGGAGAAGAAGGAGAGAACGGTGGCTGTAAAAGCAAACTACTTAGAAAGTGAAAGTCTTGTAATGGCGGAAGATGATGATATAGCCTTGATGACCCGACAATTTATGAATTTTCTGAAAAGAAAATAAATGCATCATCAAAATAACTGGAACAAAGGTAAAAACTCAAAGAATACTAAAGTTTCATCTGACATAATTTGCTTTGAGTACAAAAAATCAGGCCACTTCGAGCTAATTTCCCCAACGTAAAGATCCATTCAACTAAGGAGAAGGGCAAGGAGAAGCCAAAATATTAGAAAGGGAAGCTGAAGACATAGAAGGTATTTTGAGTTAACTCTACCTCATAATCGTTAGAAGAAGAAGCAAAAGATGAGGTAATGAATTTTTATCTAATAGCTAAAGATAATCTTGATCAATCAGATAAAGATGAGGTATGTCAACTTTCATATGAAGAATTATTTGTTATTTCTAAAAAAAATCCATGATTCCTATAGAAAGTTTTAAAAAAAAGTATGTTAATCTTAACATTGAATTTAGTTCTTTACAAACTAAGCATGCTAATTTAGTTAAAGAACATTCTGATTTAGATAGAGATCACATGTCCTTGCTTGATAAGTTTGATGCATTAAGAAGCATATTAAATTATTTGATTCACATGATTCCTTAAAGACATCGCTTATTGAATTAGAAAATGAGTTTAAGAAATTAGATGAAGTTGTATGGGAAATAGATAATAATAAACATCAGTTTAAAGTGGAAGTGGCAGCTTATGAATATGAAAATAAAGCATTGAAAGCAAATATCACAGCACTTAAAAATGATAAACCATCATCCCCATTAGCCCAACCGAGCAAATCCCTGGTATTGCATGCGTCACATAACTTTAATAAGAGGCATTGCCACCCACATAGTTTAGTGAACCAATTTCTCAGTGTTAGGTGCTTCTCTTGTGGCATGCTAGGTCATATAGCCCGCACTTGCATGATTCACTATTGGACACACCTAGTGTGGAGAACAAAATTGCATTCATCACAACATAACATGCATACATCTCATTCATGCAAGCTTAAGGAGGAACCCAAACTCACTTGGGTTCCTAAATCTAACCTTTAAATGACTTTGTAGGGGTGCTCTCATGAAAGAACTAGTTAGAACATGTGGTTCCTTGACAATGGCTACTTGAAACATATGACTAGAGATATGAAGAACTTCATTACACTAAAGAACCCCATTTGACCACCTTTTCCCAACCGATCATCTAGATGAAATAAGTGCATGATAGTACTATATGATCCTTATTTATACTATTGAAATAGTAAAAAATCCTATAAATGGGAAAGGAAACAAGCTCATTTCACTTAACCTCTCATCACTCCAATTGTCTTCACTTATTTCTACCCAATGACGACCTAAAGCAAACGAGGTCAAATCGTTCCGGGAAGCTTCTCTACCTCTCATTTCCATGATGATTTCTTTTTGTCTGCTCAGGATGATGATGCATACCATAAGTTCAAAGCATGCAAGATAACTCCTTCTAGCATACTAAATCATGTAGCCCTTAACTTTGAGGTAACGAGCCTCTTTGCATCCACTACCTTCAAATTTCTTCTCACTCTAGTTTTTTCATTCAATTCTAAGCTCCTCTATGAGTTCCTAACCAGCTTAAGAATAAATATAGACAACTTGACCCTCACTTATTTTGTTTGCCATCAAAAATATAAAAAACACCAAAGTAGATCTCACTCAATATATTAGGCTTTCTACTAAAGGACCTTGAGCCCACTCTTTCATAACAAATGAATTTGACTAGAGTTCAGTAAATTTGGTTCTTAAATTTTTTTTTTTTTTTTGAATAAACACCAACCTCTTGTCTAGTCCTTAACCCAAAATGTGTGCATCATTCAACATGTTCTAAGGACTTTAAAAATATTCAAAGCTAGATATAAGATACATATAACCCCAATCCTGTATGTTATCACCTACCTATTTATATCCAATACTAGATTTGATGAAGTTGATTTATTTATTAACTATATCCAGAACATACCCCAAATTTTCCTTCCTAGCACCCATAAAAAATTTAATTTAGCCCTCAGTCATCTTGTAGGGTACATTCTTCACCATAAAAACCAGTTAAAATATCCTAGTAAACCCAACAATGTCCCTATTTTCCATACAGATGCCTCCTTCCATATCTTTTTTCATAAGAGCCAAGTGCACGATGAGCCAAATTTTGATAAAGAAGCGAAAGCTGCTCCAGAAGTAGAGCCTACTCCACCAAGAAGACCTGTTCCACACAAGGGACCTGCACTTGCTTATCCTCAAGATGACATCAATCAATGACTCAACCAACTAGAAATATGATTTGACTCTCATATCTAGGAATAACACTAGCAACACGAGAATGACATGTAATGGTTTGGGGAAAGATTTACTTCAATTGATCATCAATTCGTGTCCATCCATCACTTCTTTCAGCCACCTCCACCACCATCTGATTAGGATCCTTGTTTTGACTAAATCACTATCTGATGTGTTTTAAGTTTTTTATGGTACTTCTCTTTTTGGTGATGTCAAATGGGGAAGAAGTATTTCTACCTTAGTTACTATGCCTTCTAGTTGCACATCATGTTTTCTATTTTAGTTTCTAACTTAAAATGAAATGCATATTTTTTCCATGTTCATGTTTCTATTCATTTGTTTAGTCATATTTATTAAAATTATATATTATCCTACCAATCGACAATATTATTTAACATCATCAAAAAGATATAGATTATTGCAGTCTATGACCCCTAGTATGTGATTTTGATAATGATAAATAATGTCGATTCAATTATCTTATTATTCATTAAATATTTTGAATGTTATTCATGTTTATGAGTACTAACATGTCAGGGAGATCTCATACTACTCAAGACAATAAAAGACTTGAGAATGGATATAATAGGATGTGAAGGACTCTATTTTTGAGATTCGTTCACAATGAATTAGGTTGTTAAATCTAAGCTTATGTCCCTGTGGCTAACCAAGAGGGGGGGGGGGGGGTGGGTGAAATGGTAATTAAAAAAATTGAACCCTCTTTTTAAACTTTGGAAATTAAAACTTAATAGTTAGTGAATTTTTTAGAAAAGATTTTTCAACCACAAGTTGTAAATGATAAAAAAAATTAAAAAGCGGAAAAGTAAAGAACACCAGATTTATAGTGGTTCAGTCAAAATCAGACCTACATCCACTCCCCGGAGGCACCCTCCCAATATTGCACTAATACCACTAGTGACTCTCCTTTAGCATACACAGCAAGACGGAGAAGCCTTTACAAAAACTCTTTCTACCACTACCCGGTGCGGCAGAGAACCGTCTTCCTTTTACACTATCCCCAGTGCTAGCAGAGAACCGTCCATCCTTTTACACTCTCCTAGTGGGGGCAGAGAACCCTTCTTCCTTTCACAATCTCCTAGTGGGGCAGAGAACCCTTCGCTCTTTCACACTCTCCTAGTGTGGGCAGAGAATCCTTCGTCTGTTCACACTCTCCAAGTGTTGGTAGAGAATCGGATCTCTTTTACAGATCTCCTCACAAGAAATCTAGAGAAAAAAAGAAAAGAGTGAAGTAATCCCAAATCACAAGTAAAGATTCTTACCTTTGAACACTATGCGAAGCCTTCACACTCCAGTGGTAGGAATCCTCCTTGGAATGCTCTCTCACACTCTCTCAATGACTTTTCTTTCAATAGACAGGAAGATCAAATGGCAAAAAGATTTGGTGGCAAGAAAAACCGTCCAAAACTGCAAATGTTTCAAGTCAACATGAAATGGATCATCCTGTACGATCGTGAATCATCTTGGACGATTTTACTTAAAGTGTCGGAAATGATCCTGATGTATATTGGTACAAACTATGTTCATACACGATCATCATCCCCGTACGAACTAGGTTCGTCCGATACGATCAGTTATATCATAGGTCGGTTCCCTAATAATTGAAGGATGTAACCAACTGTGGTAAGTTGGTTCACATCATCCTGGGACGAATAGGACTTTGTCTGGACTAAATTTTTTCAAAGAGAAACTTATCCTAGCATGATAATGAATCTCGTATGAATGAAATTTTTACAGAGAAGAATTCATCCTGGGACGATTTGGATTTTGTCTGTACAAAATTTTTACAGAGCCCAAGTCGACCGACATAATTATAGATTTCGTCTGAGCAAAATTTTTACAGAGCCTAACTCATCCTGGGATGAAAATAATGTCATTCTAGATGATCAGGACTTAGAAAAAATTCGTCAACTCCTGTTCGTTCCATTGCTCCTACGAGGAGATAACTGACCTGATCATCCCATACGAACTAGGTTCGTCCCGTATGATCAATAAAAAATTTGGTAAGATCTCCTTAAGTGTGTGTGTGTGTGTGTGTGTGTGTGTGTGTGTTTATTCGCTCAATTACAATCACTCCCTCCAAAATCAAAAAATAATTTAAAGCTTGAATTTGTAAAGGATTGTATGCTCAATTCGATTTGAAGTCTTCATAGTTTGGAGTTTAATTTTCTTTAAATGTTAGTACACACAAGAGCAAAAACAAATCTTCTAAAGAGTGTTAGGAGATAACTACATATAAAATAATAATATTTGGAATCATCAAAACTATATAAGTTGCAAAAATATAAAACATGCTAATAACAACTCTGTTAACAATCTCTCCCTTTTTGATGTTGGCAAAACAATTATTGTTTGTGGGATTTCAAATTCTAAGAATCTCCTAAACTCCCCCTGAATTGATGAATGCATGAAAATAAGGAGGCATTGATTAAAAAATTAATTTTGTTTTCAAAAATTTTATACAAAACAAAACAACAACATTATCACAAAAACAAAATAAACACAAATACTAACACAAGATACAAGACTCACAAGACACAAGACACAATTTAACATTAATTTACAAGACTCACAAGACACAAGACACAATTCAACAAACAATTTCTCCCCCTTTTTGACAACAACGAAAAGTGAAGAAGAAAAAAAAATATTTGAAATGTAAGTAGAGATATAAAAATTATTTCATAATATAATCTTAACAGTGATTGAAATAAGTATACAAATAAAATTAAAATATTTGGCAAATCATAAAAATTCATATAATTTAAGAAGTGATATAACATAGATAATAAAAAGAATTTATCAAAGATATGAGTCAGTTTAGACACTAAGATAGAGAAAATCATTGCAATAAGGATGAACAAAAAATTATATATTTCAAATTTCAATATCAATTATAAATTAACATAAGATCAATTTGAATTAGGAGACTAAAAGAGTTTGGAAAGTAATAACTATCACATGTGGCGCTTTGCGCATCTTTTTCATAGTTATGGCACAGTTTTGTGCATCAATTTTAGTTTGGGCTTATTTTGTGCCTCTTTTTCACATTGTGAACCTTTGCGTATTCCCTTTGATTTTTTATTGTACTTTTACACAATTTGCAAGAGTAATTTTATTCTTTCCAAAAACAATAATCTAAAATTTTAAATCTTTCTAAGTGCATAAATAGTGATTGATAAGTAAAATATAAAATAAGAAAACATTGCAATAGCAATAATAATATTAACAATAATACAGTCTAAAGAAGAGACAGAAAATTGAAAATCCTAGTAATATCAAGTTATAAGCAAAACTTAAACTTATAATAACTAGATTTTCTAATGAATTTAATTTTTCTTGCAATTTAGGTTATAACACGATTAAGATTAAAAATCTGATGATTTAAATAAAGTCTAACAAACATTTCAAAAGTAAATTCAAATCAAAACATAAGAACTTATATTGATATCATTTTAAATATTACAAGGATTCTTCAAAATATCAATACAACAACTAAAATAAAGAAGAATACATCAAACTACTAAAAGAAAACAACAACTAACATATAAACAATAGCAATCAAACCCAAAACATCAAGTACAACAATCACTTAGACGGTCCCTGATCTGGAGGGGAGGAGGAGGAGGAGCACCACCAAAGAGTGTTGACCTCATTTTTGTATGAGGTCACTAAAGCCCTTCCAAACTCCAGATTAATTTAAAGATCCTAGGATCTACTCTAGACCTTAGGATTCTTTCCTAGAGCTAGACCTTAGAGCCTACTCTAGATCCTAGGATTCCCTTAAATCTTATATCTTAGAATCTCTCTAGATTCTAGGACAATTCCAGACTCAAATCAATCTTCACCCTTGATCAACCTCAACCTCAAATCAATTCCTACATTTGATCCACTCCAATTTCAATTTGATTCCTACCTTTGATTAATTTAAACCTCAAACTCCATCCAATTCAAATCCAAATTAATTCAAATTTCAAACATATCCAAGCTTTGACTCAATCCACTTGAGAATCCAAATTTCAACCTAGACTTTGATCCTACCCTTAATCTAGCCTTGACCCTATCCATCCATTAACAATCACAAGATGATTGTAAATGGTTTGGATATTTCAATTTTAATTATTCAAACCTGAAATTCATTTCAGAATCCAGAAATCCAGACTCAAATCCTAAGTCTCAAGGCCTTGTCCTAAAGACCCTTTTTAGAGATTTTTCAAACATTTTAAAACCCAGTCAAATGGTCTCTGATTCAGGGTCTATCACTTGTAAAGTGATAAGACATGTTTCTAGAGGTTACCCTCCAACTTTGAGCTCATTCTGAGGTCTCTAACCCCAGAATCTGAATTAAAATCCAAAGGCTGTAAGACCTTCAAATATTTACAGCCTATGCCACTGAACCTAACCCCTTTGAGATCTTGATCCTGGAATCCTTATCAAACCCTCCAATCACCTCCAGACCCTTGATTTTAACCCATTGAGCAGTAAACTGCATTTTCCATACCCATTTTTGACCATAGTTGATCAAAAGGTCAAAATTGACCAAAATACCCCTATAGGGCTCAAATAGGGATTTCAAACCAAATGAGCTCCAAATTGAATGCAACCACCTTTAACAAATTTCAAATGTCATTTCAAATCTTTTGAACCTATTTCCAACCCTTGGGTCAACCTGGTTGACCAAGTCAACTGGTTTGACCCAAGAGGCCCTTTAAGGGTCCAAACATGTGTTTTGACCCAAATGACCTCTCTAGGCCATCCAACCACTTACTTTGGACTTGAAATATCATTTCAAACTTATTGAGCCCAAACCCAGACCCTGGGTCAACCTGGTTGACCAAGTCAACCCAGGTTGACCAAACAGGCCCTTAGGGGCTCAAGTAGGGATTTTGGTCAATTTGACCTCCCCAGACCTAGGAACCACCCTCAATGGTCTTCAAATGACTTTTCAAACTTGTCCAGCCCAGACTCACCCATTGGGTCAACCTAGTTGACTCAGTCAACATGGTTTGACCCAATGGACCCTTGTGGTTTTAAATGAACCATTTCAACATGTTTAACCACGTCAATATCTCCAATCCCTCGAAATCATTCTATTCAAAGCCTTGAATATTTCTAAACCTATTTTGAGTTCAACCCAACTTGGGTTGACCAAGTCAACCCTCAATTCTAGGTCAAAGCTCAGTGGCATTTGCTCCCACTCCTTCTAAGCTCTCACTTTGACTTTTAACCCTTGATTAAATCATTCCAATGATCCTTTACCCCCTCAAATGCCACATCACCAACTTTGACCTGGTTGACTGGTCAAACCAAGTCAACAAAGCCCTAAATCCCTCCTTGAATTGGTCAAACCTTCTATTTAACTTCAAGGAGTGTGAGATTAGGCTTGGAAGCTCTCCCATTGGCTGCTCCTACTTCCCTTCATGCCACATCACCAGCCTTGACCTGTTGACTGGTCAACCTGGTCAAACTCAAGCCTAAACCCCTTCTAGAAAGCTTTATCACATGCTAAGCTCCTTTCCCTTGATTTAAGCTGCCTTAGGCCGACCCCTTAATGTCCAAAAGCTCACTTGGAGCTCTCCTAACCAGGCTCAGGGCCTGGTTTAGCCTTAAATGGCAATGGTCCCCCCACTTGTCCCAAGTCCACCCAATGGAGGCAAGGCTTGGCCAGACTTTGAGGCAGCCTTCTAGCTGTCCCAGGGACATGTGGCACCATTTAGGGAGCTCCTGCATCAATCCCAGCCATCCAATCTAGCCCAGGTCGTTTGAATAGGGAGAAAGCCAATTTTTGAGCATTAGAAAAATTTTTCCTTCTCTCACTAACCCCAGCCTCCCAGATCGAGCTCTCTATTCATTTTGGATCTCCAGAGCCCTCTCTACCTCCCCACTACAAAACCCAAGTGGTTGCACGTTACCGGCGGCGAGTTCTCTGGCGAGCCCACCACCTAGACCGTCCCAAGCCTGTAGCAGTCGATCCAGACGTGTTCGAGCTCGGGTTCGTGCTGGGGATCTTCACTTGGACAGTCTACAAGCTCATCCATCCAGAAATTTCAAAGATCTAACGGTATAATTCCTTAAAACCTTAGATCTAGTTCACATTAGTTAGATTTAAATAGCTTCATGTTCTTAGGGCTTTGGCTGAAACCAATCATTCCCCATTATTTCTGTTCATTCTTACTCTTTAAGTTTAAAATTTCAAGTGATTTGGTCCACCCGATCGGGAGAACGAACCAAAAAACGGATTCTAGGGCGTCATTCGCAGTTCGCTGCAGATGTACGTTTTCTAGACCGTTGATCACGCGATCAACGGTCTAGATCTTGCCGTTCCGCGCCTTGGTTCGATCGTGTATTCGGTTTAGCATTCGATCGATCGACCGGCGAGATCAGGGCCGTCCATTCGAAACAGCGGGATCAAACCTCCGCCGTTTGATCCTCTTCTGCTGAGATCAAACCGCGGGATCCGATCTCAGCCGTTAGATCGAACCCGCGGTTAATCCAACGGCTGCCATGAGCCGCTAACGTGGTTAAGTGGAAACCGCGTGAAGCGGCCCGCGGCTGACGCGTGTCCCCGCCGTCACGCGGTTTCGATCCCGCGAATCCGCGCGTGCCGCGTGTCTGACCGCCGCCGTTTAATTAGGGAAAATGTATTTTTAATTTATTTTAATTATAGAAACTTTAAAAAATCATAGTAAATCAAATATAAGGTCAAAAAATGAGTATAATATATCAAATTTTTCAGAATTCTGTCTAGTTTATTTTAAAAATAAAATCAAACCTTTTTATCTATTATTTTACTGGTAATTTGAGAAATACAAAAAGGGTATTATATTTTTAATTAATTATTTATAAATTATTTTTATCTAAAATTTGGCATGCATGTCTTTGAGTGCATGGCTAATCTCCAGAAAAATTTTCAACATTATTTGAGTAGATTTTGATAGTATTTAGAATTATTAGAGCATATTAATATTTTTTTATATTTAATTAAATATTAAATATTTTGAAAATTAAAAGAAAAATCTTTTGTTATTATCAAACTTCCCTGAAGATCAGTGGTCCTTTCAACTCATCAAAATGTAGTTTAATAATATTTTTAATTATTTTATAATATATATTTATATATATATATATATGTATATATATATATATATATCCATTTGTATATATATATTTTAAAACCTATTTTTAGACTATATATATGTAAATTTTTAAATGTTTAAGAAGTCACTTGAAATCTTAAATGTAGGATGACCATGTTTGAATAGAAATAAAGGGGATGATTAGTGGATAATCATTTCTTGATTATTCACTAATTTTGTCTTGATTATGTTAATTAGTTAATTACATGCTTAAGGTGCACACACCACCTAGCCTAGGCTCTCCTAGATCTAAGGACTTGTTTGCTTGCTATTTGTGTATGTGTGCCATGTTTACTCAAAGGGTTAGAGGAACTTTAATTTGAACCTATTCAAAATTAGTGACACAATTAAGGACAATAATTAGGGACTTTGAGTAGAAAACTTAGAAAATTTATTGTGCTTAGAATTGATATCCTTTTGACTTGGAATTTGAACCATTTAAACTTAGTGACATTCTTAGCCTTAGACAATTTATTTTACTGATTTTTGAAATCATTAAGACCACTAATTAATTTTCTAAGTCTTAAACCCTTAATTGAGCCTCTAACTTTCCAAAAATTGTAATAAATCTAATTTAAATCCAAAAATTACATATAAACCCTCAAACTGACCAGAATCCAGTCCTTAATCCATGATAATTGAAAGCCCCTTGATTTGACAGCAATTTAAACCCTAATTTAATTTTAAGTGAAAATCAATATTTAATTAAGATAATTAATTAATAATAATTAAAAAATCCCAAAATCTCCCAAACACTTGGGGATCCCTCCTTAGGTTACTTCTGACCTTTGGAGGTGTTTTCAAGAGATTGAGAATTTGTTTGAAGCAAAATCATAAAAGAGGCCTTTTAATTAAGAAATTCCCAAAATTCATTAAAATACCCAAACTTCAATAATTCATAACTAATTCTAGAAAAATCCAAATCACCCAAACTCACTTGAATTCAACTCTCCTAATATTTATTAAAAATATTAATTTCCAGAAATCTGTAATATTTCAAAAAATCAACAAATCGGTCAATTTTAAGTCAAAACTAGTTCAAAACTTCAAACCTTCGTTATAAAATGTAGAAAAATCCGATTTCAACGTACCTACCTTCTAACTGATCGTAGTAAGGTCTAGTATTTTAATAAAATACAAACAATCTAGAATTTGGGCTCAATTAAAAAGTCAATTTTCAACCCCTTAATTAAATCATTAAAATATTCAAAAATTCTTAAAAACTCAAAATCATTCTAAAACTCCAGAAAATATTGGCTTAATGTTTAAAATACTTAACAAACCCTTTAAAACACAACAATCACCCTAAAGATGAAGTTTATTGGCTGGACTACTCCGGGCTGTGGGGCTAAGTGTCCTAAGGAAGCTGGTTCCTCGAGCCTGGTGGCACAACGCCACGAATGGATTCTAAGGGGTGTTAAATCTTAAAATAGATTAATCTTTAACTATTTAACATTTTAAAAATCCGTAATTCAATTACATTAATTTGGTTTATCGGCTGGACTACTCCGGGCTGCGGGGCTAAGTGTCCTAAGGAGGCTGGTTCCTCGAGCCTGGTGGCACAACGCCACGAATCAATTAATGGAAAACTTAAATTAATCAACTTTAAAAATCAGCGACTAACTCTTTTTTATATTAATCCACTCTTTTTTTTTTTAATTCCAACCAATTTAAATAACTTAATCAACCCCGATTGCTACTGGGTTACCCAGGCCTACGAGGCTATTAGCTTAGCTCCAAGGAAGGTGAAATAAACTTCACGGCCTCGGTGTGAAATAAAGGTAGTAATCAATTAACTTTTAAAATATATTTAATTAAAATTCTTAATCTACTAATACTTAAATTATAATCTAAATCCCCTTCTAAGCCTTAACAAATCCAAACTTTTCTAGACAACTTCAACTAATCACCCACTTTAGGATCTACCCCTGCCACACGACCTTCTACACACACTTTAGATGATGTGATAGGACAACCAACTCTAGATGTAGGTTAGGCCGGTGTTTACTTTACTGCTGTGTGCCGGATTTTTCGTAGTTTTCACTACATGTTGTGGATAAAATTGCTTTGCTGTGTCTGCTTACTTTTTCTGTACTCTGTGGATGGATTGAGGTGTTTGGCGACTAGATTACCCTTAGGTTAGGTACGATCTGGATGTTGACACAGTTTTCTGCAGGTGGCCACGCTCATGCAGGGCAATATAAAAAGGGGGCAAATCAAAAAATGCATAAATATTATAAACTCTTTGCACAGGTGCTTCAGCTGCTAATGCCCCCAAATAAAAAGAGCGTGGCCAGTGTGTTTACTTACCTTTTTTTCTGCTCATATACAACTGCTTGGGAATAACTTCTTTTTATATATTAATTGCTTAGGATAACCCTGCAGGCGAGTCTAGATTTCTATTTTGATATTAATGTAATTTGTGCAAGTGTCAAGTGTTGTGAAAGTTAATTTTGAGTTGGGATACATAGATCCAAATCTTGGATTCCAAAGAGGAAAGGATACCCCTTTAGGAAATACTCCTTTTCCATTTGGAAATCCAAATTTGGATCATACCTCTTCCTTACCCAAAGAGGAAGGAGTGGCCTTCCCCCTTAGAGGGAAGTGCCCTCTTGTCCATTTGGGTAATCCACTACGAAGATTCCAAGAAGATTGAAGAAAAGGAGTCCAAAGAAGAATGAGATTGAAGACTTGAAGATTTGAAGATTGAGAGTATCCCACTCAAAATAACTTGCGTCATTACTAGGTTTAGAATCCGGGTTGTTGTCAGTGGTGCCCGGCCACTTTACTTTCTACAATATTCTGGTTTGTAATAAGCAAGGCAATTCTGCCTATGGACATTTATTAATTAATTTATATTTGATGTGATGATTTGATTGCCTTTAGGATTACTTGCTTTTACTAGTTTTTTGGCGATTGTATGCCGCTTTTTGTTTTCGTCTGGACACGTGAGACTCGTGAGGGTGTGAAAGTTTTCTATTCATAATTTTAAAAGTCTAAAATTTTAGTGAGTCTAAATAACATAGAAAGATAACGAATCTAGGGAATTAGCCGGGGATCGCCCCCGGGGTCGCATGCATATTTTTGCATTCTTCTTTCCTTGTTTTAGACCCTTCCCCGCCTGCGGGTAGAGTTCGGATAGTCTGACCTATGAGGACGAGGTGCCGGACCTGGGGAAGTCCAGTCTTCTAAAAAATTATTTTATAAGCCTGTTTTTAAAAATTTCAAGCATATTTGATTTGAGGTTGTTAACCAGCATGCATTGCATTAGATACAAATTAAAGAGTCAAAATTTTAATTTCATAGTCCTTAGCATTCTTGCACCCAACATAAGTCAAAGGGGCCAAATAGGAGAATCTCTAGATGTCGGCCCCAACTTTCCAAAACTTTAAATACAACGTCCCTACCATTCTTTCATAAAAAGACCGGACTGATCTCTTTTAAATCGACTAGGTGGTTAGCTGGCTCCCCAATCCAGGCCGGGGTAAGTCCAGACCTTGCACTGCATTAGTTAGGATCGGACGACTGTGGTCCAGTGTCCAAAATAGATTTAGGTTCCGGGGCAGATCTTTGATTATAAGACCCCAAACTTCGGGAATCTAATCCCAAATTTCTAATAAAATGCTCAACTCTAATTAAATATCATTTCAATCCAAAACATAAAGCCCAACACTTAGATTAAGTTGGGACACTTCCGGATGGTTCTGGAATCTCAAAGTGTCCCCTACATCTCATCCTTTAACTCCGTTAATAACTGTTCAATTTTGATCCATTCCCTTTTGATTTTCCAATAACTCTATTCATATTTTGATATCACTCCTAGAAACTCTAACAAAATTCTGCCACCATTTTAATCGGGAGTTTTTGTAGGAGATTTTTGTCTCCCTACGATGTAATTAACTATGAGGGCTTGCGCTCGTAGGAGATTTGGAACCACAAACACCTGATTTTAAAAAAAAAATTAATTTCAAAAATTTTATTAGACTTCCTTGGGAAAAGTTAAGTAATGATCGTCATAGTTGCATTAGAAGGATTATCGTAGAATGGTCTCATTTCCCTTTGGGGAGATACACCCTTCTTCGATAAGGCTTTGGATGTGAATGCGACGATCGTGTTTCTTGAATGTTGTAATTGGGTATTTAGTTGAACTATATTTTATCCCCTCGGGGTCATATAAAGTTCTCCTTAGAACCCGATCATAACATTCAAGATGAGTTTACATAATTCTAAGTCTGAACACCGCTATGAAAGTTTATTTTCGTCCCTCGGGGTGATATACTCTTTCTAACGAGTTGATTCGACTTTAGAATTAGAACTCAACCTTAATCTTAAAATCCCCAAAGAAAACTAATATTTTTCAAAACCTGTTTTCCAAAATTCCACCAACAAAGAGGTTAAAGTATGTACTCATCATAAGTACATTAGTACTAATATCATTCATTTGCTCCCTCATATAGCCCATGTCATGTTGATATTGAGCATCCTGTTGCTATAAGTGAGTCTCACTTTGATCAAAGCGTTGATCAAAATGAGTCTCTAACTGATCAAATCATTAAACCAAATCCTGATAATTTGGTTCATTAGCAGGAGCAGGTGCACCTTCGGACTCTTCTTCTGTATCACTAATGACATGTGCTTTACCTGATTCCTCCTTGAAGATCGCTCTAAATGATCCATCATTGTAATAGAGCGGTTCTTCATATTCTTGATCAGGATGAACTAACTTATACTTCTTTTCTAGAACATAGGAAACTAAGTGTCCTAAAGTAATAATCCTCTTCCTTTTCAGATCTGTATGGCCAATTTCAGACAGCCCATAAAGATAGTCGAGGATAAGTTGGGCTTCATCTAAAGGCCTATTTGACATGATTAGAAAAGTCACCATAGAGAGAAGGGGGGTAATATTTACTCTATTACCAGCTTTTGGAATGATTGAAGTTCTAAGAGTGTGCTGGATGATGCGTGCATTCCAAACAAGACCGGATACGTTAGCCAAATGTTCAGTTAAACCATTTTCTCTAATCACCCTATTGATTTCATACCATTTAATATGTATCATTGGTGATTAAGGTATGGGCTCTACTTCCCTCAGTTCTTAAATTTAGAAAAGCTCATAAGTCGTGTTTAGTGATTTCAACTTTTTGTTTGAAAACAAAAGAGCGAATCACAGAGTGGTCAGAATTGAAGGACATATTGGCCAGAAAGTAGTGGAAGGTTTCTTTGTTATAGAGGTGGACCAGAGTAAGGATAAGGTGAAACTGAGTTGAAGCAAATAAAGGCATTACCTGAAAGGTAATATCTTCTTGAATTAAAATTCGGGAAGGAGTGATTTTGGCAGAAACAAATTTAGGAAAAGAATCCTTATTTTCTTTGGAAAGAAAGTTTTCGAATGAATTCCTATGTGGCTTCTTCGCTAAGACCTTTTGACGCTTACTTCAACTGGCCATTTGAAAATGATCTAGATAAGAAAGGAGTTGAAAGTGATGTTTAGCGTGTGACTATTGAGTTAAAAAGCCCGCCTATTTATTGAAAACGACATGTTCATACCAAACGAAAAATTTTCGTTCCGTACGAAATTTTGTTCATCCTGTACAAACAATTTTCATACAAACGATCCAATATGACCAGAATGAAACAACTTTTCATAATCAACGTGACTTATGAAGCATCTTTACATACAGACTTTTGACCAGTCTGATCGTACAGACGAACACGTGTTCGTCCCGGGACGATCAGAGCTTATATCATTTTAATGGCAGTTGAAACCGTCCCCTACATTGAACCGACATGTGTTCATCCAGACAATCCAAAGGTTTGTACGTACGAAATTCGTATTAAAAACTACCTTATCCATTCAACCGCTTCATTCATTCATCCCATCGATTGAAAAAAAAAATCGTCCCGTTTGAAAATATTTCGTCCCGGACGATGATGACTTAAAAAAAAATTTGAACTTAAATAAAAACAACAATTCAAAAAAAAAAACAAAATACATTAAATATCAAAAACAATGATGAAACTCAGACTCTAAAAGGAAAAATATCACAAACAAAGTCATAAACACATTAAAAACATTTAATTAATAAACAAACATCAATGTTGCAAGAACATTTTTATTTAAGCAATTAAATCAATCACACCAATCTTTATTCTTAATGCACTGAAAGTATCAAAGGCTAAAGATTTTTAAAAAATGTCTGCAAGTTGATTTTCAGTTGTAACATGAATGAGTTAAATTTCTCCCTTGGTAATATGATCCCTTATGAATGATGCCTTATGTCAATGTGTTTGGTTCTTGAATGCTGAATAGGATTTTTAGAAATACAAATAGCACTAATATTATCACAATAAATTGGAAAAGTGCCTATAGTCAATCCTAAATCAATCAACTATTATTTCAACCAAAGTACTGGTGCCACACAACTTCCTAATGCAATGTATTCAGCTTTAGCAGTAGATAGGGCTACTAAATTTTGTTTTCTACTGGACCATGAAACTAATGAATTTCTAATGAACTGACATGTTCCAGAAGTGCTTTTTCTATCCACCCTACAACCTATAAAGTCAGAATCTGAATAACAAATAATTTTAAATGATGAGCTAAACTTAGGATATCATATTCCTAAGTTCTGAGTTCCTAACAGATATCTTAAAATCCTTTTCACTGCTGTCAAATGTGATTCTTTTGGATCTGATTGGAATATAGCACATAAGCAAACACTAAACATGATATCGGGTCGGCTAGCAGTCAAGTAAAGTAAAGATCCAATTATCCCTCTAAATTTCTTTTGATCAACATATTTTCCCTTAGGGTCCTTATCCAACTAAAATGAGGAATTCATTGGTGTACTAACATGTTTAGCATTGTCCATTTCATACTTTTTGAGGATGTCCTTAACATACTTTGAGTGACTAAGAAATGTACCTTTCTCAATTTGCTTAATGTTAAAACCTAGAAAGTAACTTAAATCTCTCATGGTTTACTAGTTCTAAGATGCTTATTGGACTGAAAAGAGGACTTCACTTGCTTTCCTAGTTGACATGCATCACAAAGGTGGTCCTTAATAAAGTCTAGTTTAGGTATACCTCTCACTAAATTCTTTTGTTAATCCTCCTAAGGTTTTTCATGTTAGAATGATAAAGTCTCCTATGGCAAAGCCATGACTCATCAGATATAGTTTTCAAACAAAAAGCAGTAGGAGTTTGAATGCAATTTAAATCTAGCATATAAACATTATTTACCATTTTTTCATTCAAAACATCTTTATCATTTAGGCTTAATATGCAGCTAGTAGGAAAAATTTTTACACAATAACCCTTATCACATAGCTGGCTTATACTTGACAAATTATTTTTTAAGTCTTTTACCAATAACACGTTCTAAATGAAAAAAATTCTTAAAATTTCCAATCATACCTGATCCAACTACCTTCATTGTGGTGTTATCTCCAAGTGTAACCTTGCCTCTACTCCTGACTTTCAGCATTATGAATTGAGCAGTATCTCCAGTCATAAGCTTTGAACATCCGCTGTCCAGGTACCATATGATCTCACAAGGTCTTGTGTGAGAGCGACCCTGTAAAATTATCAAATGTTAGACCTGGGAACCCAAACAAGTTTGGGTTCACCTTTTAGCAATTTATAATCAGATGCATGTATGATATGTCTAGGTTTATGCATCTTAGGTCTCCACACCAAATTAGTTTTCATCTTCAAAGTACAGGTGTGAGCTATGTGTCCAAATAATCCACAATTATTACATTTTACTTTCAGAAATGGATTCCTAAGTCTTTTACCATTTACTTGTCTATTCAGGGATTGCATGAATTTAGGATACATAATAGGATTAGTAAAATCTTCAAGTGTAGGAGGTATCCTATTATCCTTGAGAGCTTTTATCTTTAATCTAAAGAATGAGTTCATATCTTTCATAGTTTTATTTGTATAATTGGTTCTATAAAGTTTGCTCTCAAATTCATCCTTATAATTTTTAAATTCACTTTCAAGTTTTGCATATGATGTTTTTAAATTCTCATGATTTTTATTCAAGTCAACAAACTCATCAAGTAATTTCATGTGGTTGTTATCAATCAAAGCATGATCTTTTCTAAGGATTTCATGTTCCTTTTTAAGTTCTTCCAATTCTAAACTAAGGCTAGCATACATTTTCTTCATTTTCCTATATGATTCATGCATGTGTTTAGAAACTTTAAAAAGTTCATCATAAGTTAAGTCACATACCTCTTCTTGATCTGACTGATCAAGATTGTCCGCCATTAAGCATAGATTAGTAACTTCCTCTTCCTTTTTTGTTTCTAACGAGTCTGAAGCTAAGTCCGCCCAAAAAGCTCGTTGGAACTTCTTCTTGCCCTTCTTCACAACTGGTTTCTCCTCTACCTTCTCCTTGCTAGGATTGGCTTTGAGTTTTGGTCATTCAGTCTTTATATGTCCAGGTTTCCTGCACTCATACCAAATATTTCATTAGAAACCTTGGCATTTCTATTAAATTTACCTCTATTCCATTATTGGCGTCTCTTTTGCTTCCTCTTCAGAAAGCTTCTGAACTGTCTAGTCATCAATGTGATGTCGTATTCATCCTCAGGTTGTGAGTGTTCACTCTCAGACTCTTCCACATTCAATGCTATGTTTTTCTCCCTTCGTGGTTCACCTGCATCAAACTTTCTTTGGCTAACTCCTTGCTCGTAAGTAATAAGCGAACCAAGAAATTATCAATAGAGTAAATGTTTAAATCCTTAGACTCTGTAATTGCAGTAATTTTAGCATCATATAAAGTAAGTAAGGAACGAAGAATCTTATTAACCATTTCAGCATTTGTTAACTCCCTACCCAATGCATGTAAAGAAGTGACTATTTGTGTGAATCTTATGTACATATCAGAAATAGATTCATTTGGTTTCATGCGAAACAGTTCATAATCATGCAATAAGATATTAAGTCTAGATTGGTTAACCTCATTAGTTCCCTCATATGTTATACAAAGTTTATCCCATATTTTCTTTCCACTTTTATAAGTAGAAACCCGCATGTAGTCTTCCGATTTTAAAGCACAAAAGAAACTATTCAAGCATTTGGCGATTAGTTGTGCTAAGTCACGTTCTTTTACTGTCCAGACTGCAAAAGGTGTTTTAACTCTAACTCCATCAACTAATCTAGTTGGTTTTATATTTCCTTCCTGGAGTAAGATCCACATACGTTAATCAAGTGACTGTAAAAAAGTAGACATGTGTGTTTTCCAAAAATTAAAAGGTATATTGTCAAATAGTGGAGGTAAATTAATAGAGTAACCCTCTGATGTATTTCTGTTTTCAAATGTAGCCATCTACATTAATCAAAAAGTAGTCTAAACTTATAATTTTGAAACAAGGCTCAGATACCACTTATTGAGCTTTATTCACAATGAATTATGTTGTTAAACCTAAGCTTATGTCCCAGTGGCTAACCAAGAGGGGAGGGGTGAATTGGTAATTAAAAAATTTAAACCCTCTTTTTAAAGTTTGGAAATTAAAACTTAATTGTTAGTGAATTTTTTAGAAAAAGATTTTTCAACCACAAGTTGTAAATGATAAACAAAATAAAAAGCGGAAAAGTAAAGAACACCAGATTTATAGTGGTTCAGTCAAAACCAAACCTACATCCACTCTTCGGAGGCACCCTCCGAGTATTGCACTAATACCATTAGTGACTCTCCTTTAGCACCAACAGCAAGGCGGAGAAGCCTTTACAAAAACTCTTTCCACCACTACTCGGTGCGGCATAGAACCGTCTTCCTTTTACACTATCCCCAATGCTAGCATAGAATCGTCCGTCCTTTCACACTCTCCTAGTGTGGGTAGAGAACCCTTCGTCCTTTCATACTCTCCTAGTGTGGGCAGAGAACCCTTCGTCCTTTCACACTCTCCTAGTGTGGGCAGAAAACCCTTCGGCTGTTCACACTCTTCAAGTATCAGCAGAGAACCGATTCTTCTTGACAGATTTCCTTATAAAAAATTTAGAAGGAAGAAAGAAAAGAGTGAAGTAATCCCAAATCACAAGTAGAGATTTTTACCTTTGAACACCAAGCGAAGCCTTCACGCTCCAGTGGTAGGAATCCTCCTTTGAATGCTCTCTCACACTCTCTCCTTGACTCTTCTTTCAATAGGCATGAAGATCAAATGACAAAAAGATTTAGTGGCAGTCTAAATTGGACTATATATAGGACAAACAAGAAAAACTGTCCAAAACTGTAAATTTTTGAAGTCAACACGAAATGGAACGTCCCGTATCATCGTGGATCGTCGTGGACAATTTTACTTAAAGTGTCAAAAATGATCCTGATGTATTTTGGTACGAACTATGTTCGTACACGATCATCATCTCGTACGAACTAGGTTCATCCGATTTGATCAGTTATATCATATATCAGTTCCCTAATAACTGCAGGACGTAACCAATTGTGGTAAGTTGGTTTACATCATCCTGGGATGAATTGGACTTCGTCCGGATGAAATTTTTACAGAGAGCAACTCGTCCTGGCACGATAATGAATCTCGTCTGAATGAAATTTTTTTAGAGAAGAATTCATCCTAGGATGATTTGGATTTCATCTGGACAAAATTTTTACAGAGCCCAAGTCGTCCTGGCACGAATATAGATTTCGTCTGAACAAAATTTTTACGGAGCCTAACTCTTCTTGGGATGAAAATAATGTCGTCCTAGATGATCAGGACTTAGAAAAATTTCCTTAACTCCTATTCGCTCTATTGCTCGTACGAGGAGATAACTGACCTGATCGTCCCGTACGAACTAGGTTTGTCTTGTATGATCATTACAATTTTGTAAGATCTCCTTAAGTGTGTGTGTTTTTATTCACTCAATTACAATCACTCCCTCTTAATTCAAAAAATAATTTAAAGCTTCAATTTGTAAAGAATTTTATGCTGAATTTGATTTGAACTCTTCATAGTTTGGAGTTCAATTTTCCTAAAATGTTAGTACACACAAGAGCAAAAACAAATCTTCCAAAAAGTGTTAGGAGATAACTATACATAAAACAATAATATTTGGAATCATCAAAACTATATAAGTTGCAAGAATATAAAACATGCTAATAGCAACTCTCTTAACAACTATAGCTTGGTATTTTTTATTTTTTTTTATATTTGTTAAGTCTAGCTATAAAAAGTATATTCAAATTGAGTAACCATGCACAATATTAGGGGAGAGTTTTTTTTTAAGAAAAAAATATTTCTTCTATAGATTATACTGTACAAAACACTATGGCTCAACGACTATCTTGTGTGAACTAATCATAATGTATGATCACAATTATACTGTACGATTCATTTTCAATTCGAAACCTTAGCTGCCAGATTAATTTAAGCAATTTTTTAATTTGTTAAATTTTGAATTTATGGTACTGTATAATCCCATCATAATGCACAAATATTTGAATACTTGCTAAAATTAATCCATGTTATTAGTTAATTCAATTAAGGCTTAATTAGAGTTGGGTGATCATACTGTATAACATATATCATATCGTATAATGAACCAAGGCTATTTTTGGTCATCCCAAAGATCATACCAGATGATCCCTTGATTTTTGAACTATTCATGCTGGACGATCTGAATATTTTAACTGATCTTACTGTACAAGTTTGATTATAACAGATGATGAATATAAATGGCTAAATTCAAATCTTAGATTTTCTTGGAGCCTCATATTTAAGTAATGCTTTTTTCTTTTAAAAAAAGAGAGATGAACGTGACTAAAGAAGGGAAATCTTGAGAGGGAGCTACTTGAAGGAATTTAGGACTTGTAAGAGGAAGGAAAAGGTGAGTTTATAAGGGAGAAGGAGTGTGAGGGGATCACACAGTTTCTCCAAAACTACTGGATGCTTGCTCCTTCTATGGCCTGGGTAAATCTTGTGGGAGCGCTCTAGGAGGAGATCCTTCAAAGTCAACATCCTCAAAGGTCATCTTCCTTCTCTAGGAGAGAGAAAAAAGAGAAGGTCTGTTACCATCACTTGGAGGGTGACATATCGTTTGGTACTCTGCCACACTAGTGAAGGTGAAAGCGAGTTTGTGTGACAGCTTCTCCTCCTTACCATGGAGGCAAAAGGAGAATTACTTTTGAGTAGTACAATTTTCAGAGTGTAGGACTTTAGGGAGTGGATGTAGGTCAAGTGACCGAAACACTATAAATGTTATGGTGTGCTTTTTTCCATTTACCACATTTTATTTTCTTTTTGCATCTTATAATTACTATAACTTCTTGATGAGAATATTATTTTAAAATTTTGTTATGTGATTTAAAATTTCATCACCGCTATTCCATTCATATTTTAATAACTAGCTTCCACTTCAAGTTAGTTAAATTATTTTTTGAAAATTACAAAAAAATTAGAACTCATGTTTATGATTTATTCTTTATTATAAAAATATCAATTCAACCGCCCCCCCTTGGCACATCTTATTCTTTCATGTTAATGATATCTTGTTTGGATCCTCTAATAAAAATTTTTGGGATGATTTTTCAAAAATAATTAATAATGAATTTGAAATGAGTTTAATGGGAGACTTGAGTTATTTTCTTAGTTTTAGTATAAAATAGAAAGAGGATGGCTTTTTTTTAGTCATTAAAAATATATTAAGGATATCCATAAGAATTATGAAATGGATAAAGCTAAACAAATAGGTTCCTTAGTTTAGATAGATAAGGATTCTAAAGATAAATCCTTTGATCAAAAGATATTTAGAGGGATAATTGGATCAATACTTTATTTAATTATTAGCAGACTTGGTATCTTGCTTAGTATTTTTCTTTATGCTAGATTTTAAGTTGATCCAAAAGAATATCATTTGGCTGTTGTTAAAAAAATTCTGAGATATCTTTTGGGAACTCAAAACTTAAAAAATTAGTATCCTAGGAACAACATTTTGTCTGAAATCTTTGGATATTCTAATTCATATTATATAGGATATAGTATTGATAAAAAAAATGTTAATGCTAGGGCATCCCATTGAAATGACGCACTATATGTCCTGAATACAATGATAAGTGTGTATGGATCACTACACTGGTGCATGGGTGTAGCATTAAATAGGCAAGGGTTCCCATATCAAGGATGGATATGGGCAAAGAAGCTAGTCCATAAAACTAAAATTAGGAAAGAAATTAGGAATATGTGCTTCCTTACTAAAAAATTAATTGAATTAATATATATTATGATTCTTAGGAAGATAAATATTTGGTGCACTCATAAAATTAAATGGGTTGAAGAGAAGGCTAAGGAAATTGATAGTTTAGGATATAAATTATCGTATTCAGGTAGGAGTCATACTAGAAATGGTGTAAGTGTGATTGTAGAAAACAATTTGAAGGATAATGTTATAAAAATTAATATAATTGGAGATAAAATTATAGCTTTAGAGATCATTGTTGATGCTAAGATTGTTAATATTATAAGTGCTTATGCTACTCAAGTAGGTTTGGATATGGGTTTAAAATTAAAATTTTAGAATGAATTAGAAGAATTAATACAAAATAAACCTCTTGAAGAAAGTGTTTTTATTAGAGGAGATTTAAATGGACATGTTGGTTGAGAGGTTGATGATTTTGAAAGTATTCATGGTGGTCATGGGTTTCAAATGAAAAATAAAAGTGGTTAGGCCATATTAGATTTTTCTTTAGTTTATGTTTTTTTAATAGCTAATACTTTATTTAAGAAAAAAGATGAGCATCTTATCACTTATAAAAGTAGATATAGTAAAACATAGACTGATAATTTTCTTACAAGAAAATTCGATCGTTTAAATTACAAAGACTGTAAAGTTATTCAAAGTAAAACTTTATATACCCAACATCGATTATTAGTTTTGGACTTTAAGATAAATGAGTATAAAATAAAAAATAAAGTAAAATAATTTTCTATGATTAGATGGGGGCATTTAAAGAATATTAACAAAAGAATTTTTAAGAGTAAGATTTTAGGTCTATTGATTTAATCTATGCATAAGGATGCTAATATTATGTGGGAGAAAGTGGCTAGTGATATTAAGATTTTTACAAAAGATGTGATTGGAGTTTCAAAGGGAAAAGCTCATAATAATAAAAATAGTTGGTGGTGGAATCCAAATGTGCAAGAGAAGTTAAAAAATAAGGAGTTTTGTTATAAAAATTTGTTTAGATGTAAAAATTCTGATAATTGGGAAAGTTATAAAGAAGCTCATAAGGAATTTAAGAAAGTTATTTATGATTTAAAGAGCTTAGATTTTAATGATTTATATAATATATTAGATACTAAGGAGGGAGAAAGATATATGTATAACTTAGCCAAACAAATAGATAGGCGTATTAAGAATTTAGTTCAGGTGAAGTGTATTAAGGATGAAGATCAAGAAGTAATTTTTTTAGAAGATGACATTCAACAAAGGTGTATGAGATATTTTGCTAAACTTTTTAATGAAGAATGTGAAATATGATTGACTTTAGTGACTTAAGCACCATAAATAAAAATAAATATTATTTTTTTCGGTGTATTAGTAAAACTGATGTTAGAGTGGCTTTAAAGAAAATGAAGTATGGAAAAGCTATTGGACCTGATGATATTCAAATAGAGATGTGGGAATGCTTAAAAAGATGAAGGAATTTCTTGGCTTATTAAACTTTTTAATATTGTTTTGAAGACTAAAAAGATGTTAGATCAGTGGAGAATGAGTGCGTTAATTCCTATTTTAAGAATAAGGTGATGCATAGGAGTGCAAAAATTATAGAGTAACTAAGTTAATGTGTCATACTTTAAAACTATAGGAGCAAGTTATGCAGCATAGGTTGTGGTGTGATACTAATGTTTCTCAAAATCAATTTGGATTCATGCTGGGTAGGTCTACTTTGGAAGCCATACATTTATTGAGAGGTTTGATGGAGAAATATAGAGAGAATAAGGTGGATCTACATATGATATTTATTTATTTAGAGAAAGCATATGATAAAGTTCCAAGAGAAGTGTTATGGAGAGTTCTTGAAAAGAAATGAGTTAGTAATGCTTATATTGAAATCATTAAAGATATTTATGCAGGAGTTAGTACTTGTGTTCAAACATAAGGTGGTTTGACTAAGTATTTTCATATTTCGGTTGGATTAAAACAAGTATCAGCCTTAAGTCAATATCTTTTTTCTTCAGTCATGGATGTTCTCACTAGTCATTTTCAAGAAGATATACCTTGTTATATGCTTTTTTGCTGATGATATTCTTCTTGTTTATAAGACTAGAGAGGGAGTTGTAGGTAAACTTGAATTATGGATGTCAACCATAGAGTCTAAAGGTTTTCTCTTGAGAAGATATAAAATTGAATATATGGAGTGTAATTTTAGTATAAATATATCTAGTGAGGTGATTGTGACATTAGGAGATCAACTCATTAATAAGAGTACAAGTTTTAGATATTTTGGATCTATTGTTCAGAGTGATGGTGAAATTAATGGGGATATTATCAGTAGAGTTCAAGTTTGTTGGTCTAAGTGGAGGAATGCATCAGGGTTGTTGTACGATAAAAAATCCCCCCTCAAACTTAACTGAAAATTCTATAAGATGGTGGTGGACCTATAACGCTTTATGGTGCCAAATGTTGGCCATTAAAAGAGAAGCATAATACTAAGTTAAGTGTTATGGAGATAATGTTTCTTAGGTGGATGAGTGGCTTTACCCTTAGAGATAGGATACAAAATGAGCATATACGTGATAAGGTTGGAGTAGCTCCAGTAGAAGATAAGATTAAAGAGAATTGCTTTAGATGTTTTGGTCATATTAAACAGAGGCATTTTGATGACCTAGTTAGGAAAGTTAAGGTATCAGATTTGAATTATGTTAAGAAAGGTAGAGGTAGACCTAAAAAGACTTGGTTAGAAAATTTTAAAAATGATATTTCTTTATTAGATTTAAATGAGAATTTGACTTTTAACAGACACAATGGCTAAAAAGGACTCATGTAGTCGACCCCATGTAGTGGGATAAAGGCTTGATGTTGTTGTTGTTGTTGTTGTTGTAGGGTTTATGAAAAAAGTACTTCTAAAACTTATTAATTCATTGGAAACTCATTAGTTTACTAGTCTAGTAGAAAGAAATTAAGTAGCCCATTATATTGTTGAAGCAGAAAATATAGCCTTAGGAAGTTGTGTGGTACTTGTTCTATGGTTAAAATAACAACTTATAGATTTAGACTTTTCAACTGGTAATATTCCAAATTTTTGTGATAATACAAATGACATTTACATTTCAAATAATACAATTCAACACTTCAAGACTAAGCATATAGACATAAGGTATTACTTCATTAGAGACCATGCCACAAAAGAAAAAATTGAGCTATATCATATAGGAACTGAAAATCAACTTATAGACATTTTTGTAAAACCACTGGTTTTCAAAACTTTCAGCACCTTAAGAACCAGATTGGGTGTTATTGATAATAATGCTTGACAATTGTAATTTTGCAAATTGCATTAGTGATGTATTTCATTTTGTGTTTATTATTGTGTTTTTGTTCTTTATTTGTGGTTTGCTTTGTTTAAATTTTCTCTATTTTTTGGTTAATTTTTTCATTTTTATTATTTTTATTCTTGTGTTTTGTGGATTTTATTTGAATTATTTTGCAAAGTATCATGATCATCATGTGAAAATCTATATATATATATATTTTCATTCGTACTATACGATCCAGTTTTGTACTGTACGAATTCACCAAATTTTACATGATTTCTTTTTTTAGTTGGACAAACAAAATTTGATTTTTTTGGTGATCGTAAAGTATGAACACATCATCATCTATATGACCTATAAATTATTCATCTGTACGAACATGGAAATCATTCCAAGGAGAACTATTTCTTTAATTTAATATGTAAAAACTTAAGTTTGTACTGTGTGAATTTCACAATCGTATGTATAAACAAAATTTCATATTGTATGAAATCATCCAATTTATATAAATTAGAAGTTGTTCTTTCAATTTATTCAATTTATTCCATATTTAGTCTCTTTGATTTATTTTGTTCAATCATTATCAAATGGCAAGCAGTAGCAAATAATCACGTCCTTCCAAGGGAGGTTCATCTCATTCTAAATGAGATGATAATTATCTTTCAAGGGAAAGTGAACAAGACTACCTCGATTTGTTCATGCTAAGATTATTCCTTCTAGTCTTCTTATTCAAGAAGATATCAACTTTTTGATTATGCCCCTTTTTAACTCTACTCAATTTTCATTCATTCTCACTTTGATATACACTTTTAATTCTGAGACCTTTATTATTTTCTCATCAATTTCAAAATGAGAGAAAACATCACCATTATGTCCATGTATGTATTTCACAAACATGTTGAAATCACTAAAGTGAATTTGGGCACCTTTTTGCATCTTAGAATTGAAGGAATTAGTTCTCATTCTATGACATCTAAAAATGATTTTGATTGGACTACTATTAATCAGACTCTTAGGAGAATACCTTCAATCCAACACTTATTAACACTTTGAATAAAAAATGTCAGGATCATCCAACATGTTTTATGAAGCTCTTCCTAAAACTAGAGATCATATCAATATCACTCCTTTTTTTTTTTTTGAAGAGGAATAAAAAATTTTATTGCAATAACTAAAAAGGAACACATATTCAACCTAGGTATTACACCCAACTAGTTCCTCCTTTAACAAATTAAAAAAAGGAGGAACCTTATTAGAGCTAATATCTTCCCAAATAAAATCACTAAAGATAGCATAGTTAGCACAAAGATCCACTAACTTATTGCTATTCCTATCAACACAATTGAAAATAACATTATCAAATTCTTTTAGAAAATCAAAATTTTCCATCACTTTACCTTCTGATCTGAATCTTTGTCGAAGATACTGAATAACACTAGAATTATCACCTTCGATGATAATCCTTTTAAATTGAAACATCCATTCTTTGAAAACATCTTTTACTAGATGTATTGATGAGAGTTATAGATGTGAGATATCCCAATGTACACACTTTTTCCCTAAAGCCATCAAGAATTTACTATTACTATCTCAAAATATACCTCCAATGCCCGCCTTTTAAGAAGGAAATAAAGATGCATCTACATTCACTTTGATCCATTCAGGTGGAGGGGGGTGCCAACGATTTAACAGTCGAAGTGACTGATTAATTCCCTAGTGGCCCGAGCTTATGTTGCCATAAGAATTAGAGAATGAAGACCAAAAAATTGCTTGAGCAGCAATGAACTTTGAACTTTCACTATGACCCTCATGTATTAACTTATTCCTTGCCTTCCACATTAAATAAATTGTATTACAAACCAATTTAGTTAAGAAGGTGTTGTCTTTAGAGGATATGTCTAGCCAATTACAGTAGTCTTCAAAGTTAATAAACATCAAAATTTGAAATCCCCAGCTATTAATCAGACCAATGATATCTAGCGGCTTCTCACATTTAGTAATAACATGACCCATATCCTCCACCGCATTACATCCTTATGGACATGCCAAATTTTCTTGAATCCTTCTGCAATATAAAAACTGATTTGTTGGAATTGCTTTGCTGAATACACGCCACCAGAAAACTTCCACTTTAAACATCAATTTCACCTTCTTAATCCATTTTTAGTAAACAATGCTAACATTATTATTTAATGCATTCTCCATGAATAAATATGATAATGATTTCCCGGAATGCATATGAATCATTTCCATCTCATCTTGCTCCAGATTCTGCATAATTTGAATTTGTAAGATCTCTTTCACAAGTTCATTGCCAAACATATTATGAAGAAAAGCTATGTTCCAATCATCATTTATCCACTGTCAACTCTTCATTTTCTGAGATAGCCACAAAAGTAGGCCACCTATTGAAGCATTTATCCCTTTGCATCAGTGAAGACATTTATCGATTTTTCGTTTGTAATATTCCATCTTATAATCTTTTTAAGACATTTGGAACCCTCCAAAATGATCTTCCATGATGTAGAATTTCCCATCCTAAAACTAGTTTCCATAATCCGATTACCATATTTTGAATTTAGGAATCTATGGAGCAACGAGTTCCAATTTTTGAGAAATCTCCATGACATCTTGGTCTTTAAGGGACCAAATGTTTTAACACAGGAGTGTAATCCATGTCCTCCCCATTCAATTGGATTACACAACACATCCCAACTAACATAATACATGCCCAATCCTCCATCCCTTTTATTCTAAATAAAATTTCTACACAACTTATCCATTAACTTTAGGACACTCTTAGGAATAAGAGAATGTGTAGAGTGAAAATTCGGGTATGATAACATAACTGACCTTACCAAATTTAGCTTCCCAGCTAAAGATAAGAATTTGCTACCCCAAATTTTCAGTCTTTTTAAAGCTTTATCCATCATGAAAGTTTGTTAGGGATGTTAGGCCCTTATCAACTAGCCCAAGGCTAATTAAGAGAGAGAGGTGAATTGGTATTTTAAAAAATCTTTCACAATAAAAGAGCCAAACCAAAATTCACCACAAAGAAAACACAATGCAAATATTAAATGCGGAAATAATAAAGGAAAGAACACATCAGATTTATAGTGGTTCGGTTAAATCTTGACCGACCAATCCTCGAAGGTACCCTCAGAGTATTGCACTAAACTCAGTGTCTCTCCTTTAGCCCCCACAGCTAGGCGCAGAAGCCCTTACAAAATAACTTCCACATTCCCTGGTGCGGCGGAGTAGCTGGGTCTTTTGACACCAAAGAGATCTTCTTCTTCATCGAACTTCTCTTAAGATAAGACTTAAATCCGATCGTACTAAGTTGCAAGCTTTTTGGAGAAACCTTGTGGAATCCCCCTCCACACTCCCTTGAAACCCCCTCCAAGGATCTTCTCCCTCTCTCTCTCAAACTCCACCCTTTTCTCTCTCCCTTTCAAGCTCTCTCTTCAAGTTCCCTCCAAAAGAATGAAGATACAATGGCTGCTAAAAACACTTACAATATGCCTTGTCAAAGCTTAAATATAAGAGATCAAAATTAGCTCATTAATTGCAACTTGTTGACATTATCATCCAGGATGATACTAATATCATCTTGTATGATCAGTGCAAAGTAAACCTAATCAGCCAGGATGAGCAGAAGAAATTTTTTCATATCATCCAGCGTATCGTCAAGGCTGATTCTTTTTATTTTGAGCCTATCATCCTGGCCGATACAAAATCATCTAGGATGATGTGCTTAATGACGACTGCCTTAACTAGGATCCCTTAATTAGGGTTTTTGTTTTTAAACCGATCGTCCAGGCTGATATAAATATCATCCCAGATGATGTTACCAAAAATAATAAACTCTAGGGAACAGTCAGAAAGTCTTCCAAGGTGTGTGTGTGAAAGATTACTTAGCATCAGTGTTGCAACGCATGACCTCGAGTTTAAGATTTTGATGATGACAAATAATGTCATTTGAATCATCTATTCATTGAATATAATTTTATTTGCTATTGTCCATGAGTACTAATATTTCATGAAGATCACAAGCTACTCAGGACGACAGGAAGAATCAAGAATGGGTAGATTAGGAGTATGAGTATGACAATGTATTTTGGTATTTATTTTTTTTTAATTTCTTAAGTGTGGCCACAAAATGCATAAAATTCTGAGCAACCATGCACACACACAGTGGGAGAGTGTTTTTGAATGAAAAATTTAGAGTTTTCTTTCTCTATAGATCATACTGTACGATTCTATTTCGTACCGTACGATAAGAGCTTTGTAGGATGATTTTGTGAATAGATCGTACTGTATGAATGTAAATCGTACTGTACGATATGTTCAAATCCAAAACCCTAGCCGTCATTTTAACTTAAGTATGTTATTTTATGTCGTTCGTACTATACAAAATACTATACGATTTATTTTAAATACTTACTTAATTTAACCCGTGATTAGTGCAAGAAATCCAGGCTTAATTATAATTTGAACATCGTACTGTACGAACCATTCGTATAATATGATGAACATAGATGAATTATAATTATCCCAGGTATCGTCCTGGATGATCTCTTGGTGTTTGTCTCATCGTACAGTACAATGTCAATCGTACCATACGATGAACAGAGACGACATTTGATCGTCCCGGCCATCATCCTGTAAGAACAATATTGTTGTGGATCGTATCGTATGATTCTAAATCGTACTGTATGAATGGTTTTGAACTGTTCGTACCACTTCGTACCAGGATGAAGATTGTTCATACATATCGTACTATACGATTAGAATCCGTACTATATGATAGTAAAGGCTACTTTGAGATTTCAGGGATTTTGGAGCCCATTTTTTTGTATCAAAATTGTAATGTTTTGATGGTGTGAATTAGAAAGAGGGGAATGTGGTTAGAGAGGGATTCTGAGGGAGAGAGCTCTTGAGAAGTTCTTTAGGGTTTGAGAGAGGGAGAAGAAGGTGAGTGTTGTGAGGGAGAAGAGGTGTGTGGGAGATCACACGGTTGCTTCGAACTTGCTTCATCTTGTTCCTCCTGTGGCCCTAGAAGAATTTGTGGGAGGATCTCCAAGGGAAAGGCTCTTCTAGATCCGTGACCTCGAGGTACTTTGCCTTCTCCAGGAGGGAGAAAAATAAGAAGGTTCTCTGTCGTTGCCAGGAGGGTAAAAATAGAGTTTGGCACTCTGCCATGCCGGGTTGGTGAAAGGGAGTATTATAAGGGCTTCTCCGCCTTGCTAAGGGGGGCAAAAGGAGAGCTATTGCTTGTAGTGAAATACCCGGAGCGGAGGACTCCAGGGAGTGGACGCAAATCATGGTTTGACCGAACCACTATAAAAATTTTGGTGTGCTTTTTCCTTATCGTCTTTTTATTATTTCGTGCATTTTATTTCATAATATTTGCTTGGGAAAATTTGTAAAAGAAAAGTTGTTTAAATTTCTTCTTGATAAAATTTTAAAAGCATCAAAAAAATTAGAGCTCCTATTTAGGTTTTAATTATTGTCAAAATGTTTTCACAATTCACCCCCCTCTTATCCATCTAGTGATTTCAATTGGTATCAGAGCATGTTTTCAAAAATAGTGTTTTAGAAAACCTTGAAAAAAACGATCATGTCGCATTTTGGTAATCATAATACTGCGGAGGGTTATTCAATAACCCGTCCACCTCTTTTTGATAACATTCTATTTGATTTCTAGAAAATTATAATGTCTATTTTTTTATAATCTATTGATTACCACATGTGGATGCTAGTGAATGATGGATATGTTGCACCATTTAAAACTATCAATGGATTGAAAACTCCTGTACCTTTTAATGAATGGAGCAATGAGGATAGGGAATTAGCCCAATTGAATGCTAAGTGCTTAAATTGTTTTTTTTGTGCATTAAAGTCTGAAGATTATATGAGAGTTTCTACCTGTGCCACTGGTAAGGAGATTTAGGATAGACTGTGCATTACATACGAAGGAACAAGTGAAGTAAAACAGTCTAGGCTTAACATTTTATTACATAATTATGAACTCTTCTGCATGAAACCTATTGAAACAATATCTGACATGTACACTAGGTGCACCCAAATCGTGACATCCTTGCATGCATTAGGTATAGAGATTTCAAATTCTGAGAAAGTAAATAAAATTCTTAGATGCTTACCTAGTTCCTATGATGTAAAGATAACTACTATCACTGAATCTAATGACCTTAACATGTACTCTATTGATAATCTCCTTGGGTCACTCATTGCATATGAGCAAGGAGTGAGTCAGAGACAAAGAGATGCAGGTGAAAAGAAGAAGGAGCGAACGGTGGTATTAAAAGCAAGTAACTCAGAAAGTGAAAGCTCTGCAAGGGAGGAAGAGGATGAGATAGCACTGATGACCCGCCAGTTTAAAAATTTCCTGAAAATAAAATAGAAGCATCATCAGAATAGCTAGAATAAAGGTAAGAGCTTGAGGTCCAATAAGGTTTCATCTGATACAATATGTTTTCAGTGCAGGAAGTCAGGTCACCTTTGAGCTGATTTCCCCAATCTAAAGAGTCAACCAGCTAAGGAGAAAGGTGATGACAAAGCCAAATACAAGAAAAGAAAGATGAAGACACAAAAAGCTTTTTGGGCCGACTCTACCTCAGAATCATCAGAAGAAGAAGCAGAGGAGGAGGTAACAAATATGTGTCTTATGGCTAATGATAACCTTTATCAATCGGATCAAGATGAGGTATGTCAACTTTCATATGAAGAGTTATTACTTATTATCGAAAGTATCCATGACTCGTATAGGAAGTTGAAAAATATGCATGCTAAGCTTAATGTTGAATTTAATTCTTTACAATCTGAGCATGCTAACTTATTTAAAGAAAATTCTAATTTAGATAGAGATCATATGCTACTTCTTGATGAGTATGATGTATTAAATAAGAAGCATATTGAACAAACTGAAGTACATGAAACCTTGAAAACCACTCATATTGAACTAGAAGAATCTTTTGATAGACTAGATAAACTTGCATTAGAAGTAGATTATAGTGAGCACTTGCTATTAATAGAAGTTGATGGATTGACAGCTCAAAATAAAACCTTCAGTGAAAGAATAAAATAACTAGAAAATGAAATTTCATCACTCACATTAGGCCATCCTAGTAAACCCCCAACACAGCATGCATCCCACAACTTTAGGAAGAGGCACTATCACCCACATAGATTAGTAAACCCATTTCCTGGTGTTAGGTGTTTCTCTTGTGGCATGTTAGGTCACATAGCCCGCACATGCATAATTCACCATAGGAGACACTTAGTATGGAGACCTAAGCTGCATCCATCACAGTATAACATGCATACATCTCATTCATGCAAGCATAAGGAGGAACCGAAAATCACTTGGGTTCCCAAATCTAATCTTTGAATTAAATTATAGGGGTGCTCTCACAAAAGACCTAGTAAGAGCCTGTGGTACCTGGATAGTGGCTGCTCGTGACACATGACTTGAGATATGAAGATGTTCATTCTACTGGAGACCAGAACTGGAGGCAAAGTAACATAGGGAGACAACACTACCAAGAACATGATAGGCTAAGGTATTGTTGGTAATGCTAAAAATTTTTTAATTGAAAATGTCTACCTAGTTGATGGTTTAAAGCATAACTTACTTAGCATTAGTCAACTATGTGATAAAGGTTTTGATATTAAATTTTTATCTGATAAATGCCTGATTAGTTTAAATGATAAACTAGTTTTAGAAGGAAAATGAATGAACAATGTTTACATGTTAGACCATGATTGCATTGATAGTTCAAATTTATTTTGTTTGAAAATAATAGTTAATGACTCATGGCTATGGCATAGGAGACTTTGCCATGATAGTATGAAAACTCTTAGAAACATCACTCAGAAAAACTTAGTTAGAGGCGTACCTAAGTTAGATTTCATAAAGGATCATTTATGTGATGCTTGCTAACAAGGAAAACAAGTCAAATCATTTTTTCATTCAATTAGAGATGTGATCACCGCTAGGCCACTAGAAATCCTACACATGGACTTTTTTGGATCCGTTAGTACAGCCAGCCTAGGTGGGAAAAATTATGAATTTGTGATTATAGATGACTTCACTAGATTCACTTGGGTAAGATTCTTAGCACATAAAAATGAGTCTTTTGAGGAATTAAAGGTTTTCTCCACATGGATTCAACGGAAATTAGGGTGTGAAATCTCAACAATTCATAGTGATCATGGTGGAGAATTTCAAAATGATAGTTTCGAATCATTTTGTCAAGAGCTAGGAATAAAACACAATTTCTCATCCCCTAGAACACCTCAGCAAAATGGTATAGCAAAAAGGAAGAATAGAACCTTGGTAGAAGCTGCTGGGGCAAAGTTAGCAGAGTACACCCATCCTAGATACTTTTGGGCTGAAGCAGTCAACACAGCGTGCTATGTTTTAAATAGGGTAAACATTAAATCTAAGCTGAACAAGACTCCTTATGAACTTCTTAAGGGTAGGACACCAAACTTACAAGTCTTTGGGTGCAAGTGCTTCATCTTGAATAATGATAAATATCCCCTAGGAAAATTTGATCCTTAGTCTGATGAGGGTGTCTTCTTAGGTTATTCATCTGTAGGTAAGGCCTATAGAATTTTTAAAAAGAGAACCCTAGTAGTAGAAGAGTCCACCCATGTAGTATTTGATGAATCAGATAATCCCTCTGAATCTAAAATTGAAGATGATGAAATAGAGGCAATTCAAGGAGTAGAGACTATGACCTTAGGAGAAAGGGTAGAACCTCAGGAAGATTTTCCTAGAGAATGGAGATATTATTCTAGTAATCCTAAAGAGTTAATTTTAGGAGACCCTTCAGAAGGTATAAGAACTAGGCATGGACTTAGGAATGAGGTTAGTCATTCAGCATTCATCTCTATGATAGAACCTACAAGTATATATCAAGCCTTAGGAGATGAATTTTGGATTCTAGCAATGCAAGAAGAGCTGAACCAATTCACCAAGAATGATGTTTGGGAGTTTGTCAAGAGACCTAAAGAATAAAGTGGGTTTGGGACAAAATGAGTCTTCAAGAATAAGGTGAATGATTCAGGAATAATAATAAGGAATAAAGCCAGACTAGTAGCTAAGGGGTACAACCAAATTGAGGGAATATACTTTGAAAAAACATTTTCCCCTGTTAATAGACTAAAAGCCATAAGATTGCTCTTAGCTTTTGCTTGCTTTAAGAGCTTTAAGTTATATCAAATGGATGTAAAGAGCGCGTTTCTGAACAGGGTAATTAAGGAAGATGTCTATGTTGAGCAACCTCCCGGATTTGAAAGTTCACAATTTCCAAACCATGTATTCAAATTAAAGAAGGCACTTTATGGATTAAAGCAATCACCTAGAGCATGGTATGAAAGACTTAGCTCATTCTTATTGGATAGAGGATTTGAAAAGGGTAATGTAAATACTACACTCTTTTTATAAAATATCAAAGAAGAAATTCTCATTATTCAGATTTACGTGGATGACATTCTATTTGGATCTTTAGATAAAATGTTATGTAATATGTTTTCAAAAATAATGAGTAATGAGTTTGAAATGAGCATGATGGGAGAACTAAATTACTTCCTTGGCTTTAGTGTAAAACAAATGGAAAATGGAACATTTATTAGCCAAGCAAAGTACATTAAAGACATTTTGAAAAAATACGAGATGGAGAATGCAAAATCCATGAACACCCTAATGAGCTCAATAATTCAATTAGATAAAGACCCCAGTGGAAAATCAGAAGATCAAAAAAATATAGAGGAATGATTGGGTCCCTTGTTTACCTAACTGCCACTAGACGGGACATAATGTTTAGTGTGTGCCTCTATGCCTATTTTCAAGCTGATCCTAAAGAGTCTCACTTAACTACTGTCAAGAGAATTCTTAGATATCTACTAGGCACCCAAAACTTAGGAATTTAGTATCCAAGGCACAGCACTTCCTTTGAAATCTTAGGGTACTCAGACTTTGACTTTACTGGTTGTAGGATAGATAGAAAAAGCACCTCTGGCACCTGCCAATTCATAGGACAATCACTAGTTTCTTGGTCCAGTAGGAAGCAAAACTTAGTAGCACTTTCCACAGATGAGGTAGAATATATTGCAGTAGGAACTGTTGAACATGTACTATGGATGAAACAACAAATTCTTGATTTTGGCGTATATGTAAGAACAATTTCAATTATTTGTGACAACACAAGCATAATTTGCATCTCTAAGAACTCAATTCATCACTCTGAACAAAACACATAGATATTAGACATCACTTCATTAGAGATCACGTTGTTAAGGGAGATATAGAATTGCATCACATTGCTACATGAGATCAATTGGCTGACATATTCACAAAACCTCTAGCATTCGACACCTTTAGCTCCTTGAGGACTAGATTAGGTGGCATAGACATAACTGCATAAAAAAAATAAATAAATAAAACAAAAACAAAAAAATAAAAAAAAACAAAAAAAAAATCTTCTAAGGCTGCTCCTGATCATCACACACTCACTACACAAAAATCACTAAATTTGACTTATATAATCATACTATACGATACTCCGTTCATACTGTACGATATACATAATCTGCACAAAAGACACCAAACAGAAAATTTCGTCTCTGTTGATCGTATTGTACGATCAACTGTTGAGTTTAGTGAATAGGTTGTTAAACCTAAGTTAATGTCCCAAAGCTACCAAGAGGAGGGGGCGGGGGGTGAATTGATATTTTAAAAAATATCCCTCTTTTGATAAATTGAACCGAAATTAAACTTTAATGAATTTTTATAAAAAGTTTTTGAACCATAATTTTTTAAACAAAAAAAAATACAGAAAATAAAAAGCAGTAAAATAAACGACACACGATTTATAGTGGTTCAGTCTAAACCAGACCTAAATACACTCCCTAGAGGCACCCTCTGAGTATTGTACTAACACCAATAGCAAGGCGGAGAAGCCTTTACAAACACTCTTTTCACCACTACCCGGTGCGGCAGAGAGCTGTCGTCCTTTTACACTTTCCCTAATATTGGCGGAGAACCGTCGTCCTTTCACACTCTTCTAGTGTGGGCAGAGAACCCTTTGTCCTTTCACACTCTCCTAGTGTGGGCAGAGAACCCTTCGTCCTTTGACACTCTCCTAGTGTGGGCAGAGAACCCTTCATCCTTTCATACTCTCCTAGTGTCGGCAGAGAACCCTTCGTCCTTTCACACTCTCCTAGTGTCGGCAGAGAACCCTTCGTCCTTTCACACTCTCCTTGTGTCGGCAGAGAATCGGATCTCCTTGACAGATCTCTTCACAAGAAATCTAGAAGGAAGAAAGAAAAAGAGTGAAGTAATCTCAAATCTCAAGTAGGAAATCTTACTTTGAACACCAAGTGAAGCCTTCACGGTCCAGTGGTAGAAATCCTTTTTTGAATGCTCTCTCTCACTCTCTCCTTTACTCTTCTTCCAATAGGCACGTAGATCAATGAGAAAAAAGATTGGGTGGTAGTTTAACTTGGACTATATATACAAAAGACAAGAAAAACTGCCCAAAAACTACAAGTTTTCAATTTTATATGCAGTGGATCGTCCCGTACGATCGTGGATCATCCCGGATGATTTTACTTAAAGTGTTGGAAACAATCCTAATGTATATTGGTACAAACTATGTTCGTACACGCTCATCATCCCGTACGAACTAGGTTCGTCTGGTACGAAACGATTTTTATATAGGTCGGTTCCCAAAATTCTACAGGACGTAACCAACTTAGGTAAGTCGGTTCAGTTCATCCTGGGACGAACAAGTTTCATCCTGGGATGATTTTTTATAGAGTTTCATCCAGGGACAAAGGTTCATTTCGTCCTGTATGATCTCATACAGAGAGTTTCATCCCGGTACGAACCAAGGTGAAAATCCAGAAAAGTTCGTCCCGGGAAGAATTCAAAATTCGTCCTGGATGATTAGGACTTAGAAAATTTTCTACCCGCCTGCTTGATCCATTGCTCCCTAGGGGTTAATTGACATGATCGTCCCGTACGAACCAGGTTCGTCCAGTACGATCAGTTCACAAAAATTGTCCCCCAAGAGTTTGTGTTGTGATTTTTCATTCAATTACAATCACTCCCTCTCATTTAAAAACTTATAATTTACAAATGAAAAATTTGAAGTCTTCATCGCTTGGAGTTGATTTTTCTTGAAATGTTAGTACACACTAGAGCAAAAACAATTCTTCCAAAAAGTGTTAGGAGATTTATAAAACAATAATATTTGAAATCATCAAAACAATACAAGTTGCAAGAATGTAAAACATGCAAATAACAACTCTCTCTACAATCTCCCCCTTTTTGATGATGGCAAAACAATTATTGTTTGTAGGATTTCAAATTTTAAGAATCTCCTAAACTCCCCCTGAAATGATGAACTCATGAAAATAAAGAGGCATTTGAAATAAAAAAAAAATTTGTTTTTCAAAATTTTTATACAACACAAAACAACACAAAAGACAAAATAAAAACAATCAAACACACATACTAAAATATACGATAAAACAAATAAAAGATATAAAAAAAAGACACAACAAATAATTTCTCCCCCTTTTTGACAACATCAAAAAGTGAAGAAGAAAAGAAGGCTAGAAATGTAAGTAGAAGTATGAAATTCATTTGATATTTTAATCTTGGAAGTGATTGAAATAATGTATGCAAATAAACTCAAAACATTAGAAAAACACAAGATTTCATATAATTTAAGAAGTGATATAACATATGAATAAAAAGAATTTATCAAAGGCATGTGTCAATTTAGACAAGAAGATAAAGAAAATCATTGCACTAAGGATGAATAAAAAATTTTATATTTCAATTTTCAATATGAATTATAAATAAACATTAGATCAATTTGAATTAAGAGATTAAAAGAGTATGGAAAGAAGTAATTACCACATGTGGCGCTTTGCACATCTTTTTCAATTTTTAAGGCACATTTTTGTGCATCTTTTTACTTTGGGGTTATTTTGTGCCTCTTTTTGTCATTGCAAATATTTTGCACAATCCTTTTAATTTTTAAACATTTGTATAATTTTCAAAAGTAATTGAATTCTTTCCAAAATCAATAATCTAAAATTTCAAATTTTTCTAAGTGCATAAATACTAATTGAAAAGAGAAATACAAAATAAGAAAACATGTAAATTGCAATAATAATATTAAAGATAATGTAGTCTAAATAAGAGACATGGAATTGAAAATTCTAATAATTTCAAGTTATAAGCATCTCTTAAATTTAGAAAAATTATATTTGCTAATGAAATTAATTTTAATTTACAAATTAGAATAAAGCACTATTAAGATTAAAAAAAATGAATGTCATAAAGTCTAACACACATTTCTAAAACATTAAACAACAAAACATTGAAACATATATTGATATCGGATGAAGCCATTACAATTTAAAGTTCAAGATATCAATAGTAACAACACTAAAACAAGGAAAAAATAACAAACTAAAGGAAATCACTAACACATGAATTACAACAAAACACTGAACAAACACTGAACAAATACTGAACAAACACTAAACAAATCATTCAGATGGACCTTGATCTGGAGGAGGAGGAGGTGGTGCTGCACCAAAGAAGTCGAAGTAGTTACTCATCATAAACATGTTGGAATTAATGACATTTATCTGATCACGCATAAATCTCATATCCTGATTGTACTGAATATCTTGCTATTGCAAGTGAGTTTCAATTTGATCAAACCTTTGATCAAAATGAGCCTCTAAATTGTCAAATCTTTGAACCAAATCCTAATAATTTGGTCCAGCAGCATGTGATGGTTCAGCTTCTTCTTCTATTTCACTCAGAACTACATGAGTTTTGCTGGGCTTGTCCTTATTGAAGATAGCTCTAATGGATGCATCGTTGTAGTAGAGTGGTTCTTCAAAGTCTTGTTCTGGATGAATTAAATCATACTTTGTTTCCAAAATATAGGCAATCAGATGTCCTAAGGCTATGTTCTTCTTTATTTAATGATCAACATGACCAATTTTAGAGAGACCATAAATGTAGTCAATTAGGAGTTGGGCCTCATCTATAGGTTATCATGTCATTATCTTGTAGGTAACAGTAGAAAGAAAAGGAGTGATGTTGACTCTATCACCAGCTTTAGGAATAATGGAAGTTCTTAGTACATGCTGGATGATACGGGCATCACGCAATAAAGTTGATACTTTAGGCAAATGATCCTTAACTCTTATTCCTCTAATCACACGATTAACTTCAGTCCAATCAAAATTTGTGGTGGTTAAGGTGTGTGCTCTTAAGCCTTCAGTCCTTAAGTTTAGGAAGATACCAAAATCATCCTTAGTGATTTCAACTTTCTTTATGAAAACAAAAGAACTGATGACAGAATGGTCGGAGTTGAATGACATGTTTACCAAGAAATAGTGAAAGGTTTCTCTATTGTAGAAATGTACTAAAGTGAGGATTAAACCAAATTGAGTTGAGGCAAACAAGTGCATTACCTTAAAGGTTAATTGTTCATGTAGGAGAACTCTAGATGGGGTGATTTTTGCAGAGACAAACCTAGCAAAGGATTCTTCATTGGCTCTAGAAAGGAAGTTTTTGGATGTATTTCTTGGAGGACCCTTAGCCAAGGTCTTTTGGCGCTTGTTAGAACTTGCAATTGAAAGATTTGAAGAGAGGAAAGGTTTGAAAGAGATGTGTGAAAGTGACTGTTCAGTACAAAACTACCGTTAATTTAAAGAAGAATGACTGTTCGTACCAGACAAAAATTTATTCATCCCGTACAAAAATATTTCGTATGGACGAACGAATGAGTTTAAAAAATAACGGCTTTTCGTAAACACACAATTTTTGAAGCGTCCTTTCGTATAGGCTTTTGACCAAAATGATCGTACAGACAAACACATGTTCATACAGACAATCAGAAATTTAACTCGTTTTAATGGCAGTTGAAAATTGTCCCCCGCCATGAACCGACATGTGTTCGTCTGGACGAACCCAAGGTTCGTACGGATGAAGTTCATAATAAAAACTGTCTTATCCATTCAACTGCTGCATTCATTCGTTCTGTCATTTAAAAAATATTTCGTCCCGGACGATCGTGATGATCGTACAGACGAACTACAATAAAAATTGCTTTTAAGACGGTTTGAAATCACACAGTTTGTCACTTTACACACATTGTCCTGTACAAATATTTTTTGTCCCGGACGATGATGATCACAAATTTACATTTTCACACTCAAAATAAAAATGAATAAAAACAAACAAGACAAACTTAAATACACACCTTTTTAAAAAGAAAATATCACAAAAACAAACTAAAAAATACAATGAACACAAAAACAAAAACAAAATATCAATGTTGCAGAAAAATATTTTTATTTAAGCATTTAAATCAATCACTCCAAGCCTAGTTATTAATGTACTGAAAGTATCAAAGGCTAAAGGTTTTATAAAAATGTCTGCAAGTTGATTTTCTGTTGAAACATGGGTAAGTTCAATTTCTCCCTTGGATGCATGATCCCTTATGAAATGATATCTTATGTCAATGTGTTTGGTTCTTGAATGTTGAATAGGATTTTTTGAAATACAAATAGCACTAGTATTATCACAATAAATTGGTATATTGCCTATAGTTAATCCTAAATCAATCAACTGTTGTTTTAACTAAAGTACTTGTGCCACATAACTTCCTAGTGCAATGTATTCTGCTTCTATAGTAGATAGGGCCACTGAATTTTGTTTTCTACTAGACCATGAAACTAATGAATTTCCAATGAATTGACATGTTCTAGAGGTGCTTTTCCTATCCACCATACAGCCTGCAAAATCAAAGTCTGAATAACCAATAATTTCAAATGAAGAGCTAAACTTTGGATACCAAATTCCTAAGTTCTGAGTTCCTAGTAAGTATCTTAAAATCCTTTTTACTGTTGTCAAATGTGATTCTTTTGAATTAGATTGAAATCTAGCACAAAAGCAAACACTAAATATGATATCTGGTCGGCTAGCAGTCAAGTAAAGTAAAGATCCAATAATCCCTCTAAATTTCTTTTGATCAATAGATTTTCCCTTAAGGTCCTTATCCAACTGAACTGAGGAACTCATTGCTGTACTAACAGGTTTAGCATTGTCAATTTCATATTTTTTGAGGATGTCCTTAACATATTTAGATTGACTAAGAAATATACCTTCCTCAAGTTGCTTAATGCTAAAGCCTAGAAAGTAATTTAAGTTTCCCATTAGACTCATCTCAAATTCACTACTCATTATTTTAGAAAAATTATCACAAAGATTTTTATTTGAAGATCCAAAAATGATATCATCCACATAAATTTGAACAATGAGTATATCCTTTCCAAATTTCTTTGAAAAGAGAGTTGTATCCACACTTCCTTTTTCAAAAGATCTTTCAAGTAGGAAGATGTTTAACCTCTCATACCAAGCCCTAGGTGTCTGTTTTAATCCATATAATGCCTTTTTCAACTTGAAAACATGATTTGGGTATTTAGAATTTTCAAAAGCTGGAGGTTGTTCTACAAAGTCATCCTCTTCAATTATCCCATTTAAATAGGCACTTTTCAGATCCATTTGAAACAATTTGAAACCTTTAAAACAAGCAAAGGCTAACAAAACCTTAATTGCTTCAAGTCTAGCTACAAGGGAAAAAGTCTCCTCAAAATCAATTCCTTCAATCTGATTATACCCCTTAGTAACTAATCTAGCCTTATTTTTAATGACTATTCCTGAGTCATTCATTTTATTTTTGAATACCCACTTTGTTTCAACTATGCTTTGATCTTTTGGCCTTAAAGTTAATTCCCAAACTTTATTTCTTACAAATTGATTCAACTCTTCTTGCATGGCCAATATCCAAAATTCATCAAAAAGTGCTTGATCAATATTAGTGGGTTCTATTATTGAAATAAAGGTTGAATGATTGACTTTCTTGTTTAATCCACGCCTAGTTCTAACACCCTCACTAGGTTCACCTATAATCAATTCCCTTGGATGGTTTTTAGAATATCTCAAATCTCTAGCAAAGGATTTTCTATCTCCGAATTCTCTTCGACATTTTCTTTCAAGTTTATTCTATCAATCTTTTGGGAGTTATCCTCAATCTCATCTTCAATGACATTTGGCTCTTCCAAATTTCCAGATTCATCAAATACAACATGTGTGGTCTCTTCAATGACCAAAGTTCTTTTGTTGAATACCCTATAAGATTTTCCAACACTTGAATATCCAACAAAAATTCATTCATCTGATTTTGGATCAAATTTTCCTAAGGCAGATTTTCCATTATTATGAATAAACACCTTGCAACCAAAAACATGCAAATGTGACAAATTAGGTGTTCTCCCTTTTAGCAATTCATAGGGTGTTTTATTTAAATTGGATATCATATTCACCCTATTCAGAACATAACATGCAGTGCTAACCGCCTCAGCCCAAAAATATTTAGGAAGTGAGTATTCTTCCAACATTACTCTGGCGGCTTCTATTAATGTTTTGTTTTTCTATTCGACTACCCTATTTTGCTGAGGGGTTCTAGGTGCAGAAAATTGTGATCAATTCCTTTCTCTTTAAAAAAATTTTCAAATCTGTCATTCTCAAATTCTCCTCCATGATCACTTTGTATAGTAATAATTTCACACCCTAATTTCCTTTGAATCCAAGTCAAAAAATTTCTAAATTCCTCAAATGATTCACTCTTATAAAATAGAAATCTAACCCAAGTGAATCTTGAGTAATCATCCACTATAACAAATCTGTATACCTTCCCTCCTAGACTTACAGTTTCAACTGGTCAAAAAAGATCCATGTGTAAGATTTCTATGGGTTTACTAGTCCTAAGATCCTTATTGGACTGAGAACAGGATTTCACTTGCTTACTTAATTGACATGCATCATAAAGGTGGTCCTTATTAAATTCTTGTTTTGGTATACCTCTCACTAAATTCTTTTGGGTAAATTTTCTAAGGTTTTTCATGATAGAATGACAAAGTCTCCTTTGCCAAAGCCATGACTCATCAGAAACAATTTTTAAACAGAAGGCAGTAGGAGTATGAATGTAATTTAAATCTAGCATATAAATATTGTTTACCCTTTTTCCATTCAACACATCTTTACCATTTATGCTTAACATGCAACTAGTAGGAAAAAATTTTACACTATAACCCTTATCACATAGCTGACTTATACTTAACAAATTATGCTTTAATCCTTCAACCAATAACACATTGTCTATAAATTTTTTTTTCAAGTTTCCAATCATACCTGATCCAACAACCTTCTTTGTTGTATTATTTCCAAGTGTAACCTTGCCTCTACTCCTAGCTTCCAGCGTTATGAATTGAACAGTATCTCCAGTCATATGCTTTGAACATCCACTGTCAAGGTACCATATGCTCCCACGAGGTCTTGTGTGAGAGCGACCCTACAAAAATATCAAATATTAGACCTGGGAACCCAAACAAGTTTGGGTTCTCCTTTTAGCAATTTATAATCAGATGCATATATGATATATCTAGGTTTATACATCTTAGGTATCCACACCAAATCAGATTTCATCTTCAAAGTACAGGTGTTTGCTATATGTCCAAATAATCTATAATTATTACATTTGACATTAGGAAAAGTATTCCAAAGTCTTCAACCCGTTTGTTTGTCTTCTAAGGGATTCCATATATTTAGGATAAAATTTAGGATTTGTAAAATCTTCAAGTTTGGGGGGTATCGTATTATCCTCGAGAGCTTTTATTTTCAGCTTATTAAATGAATTCATATCTTCCAAGATTCGATTTGTCTAAATGATTCGATATGTTTTGCTCTCTGACTCATCCTTAAATTTTTTAAATTCTTTTTCAAGATCAGCATAGGATGATTTTAAAATCTCATAATTTTTATTCAGGTCATCGTATTCATTAAGTAATTTCATGTTGTTGTCATCTATTAAAGCATGATCTTTCCTAAGGATTTCATATTTTTTCTTAAGTTCATCCAATTCTAGACTTACACTAGCATGCATCTTTTTCATTTTCCTATAAACATCATGCATGTGTTCAAAAATTTCAAATAATTCATCATAACTTAAGTCACATACCTCTTCTTGATCTGATTGATCAAGACTATCTGCCATCAAGCAAAGATTGGTGACTTCTTCTTCCTTTTCAATCACTGATGAATATGAAGCTGTGTCCCCCCAAAAAACTCTTTGAAACTTCTTCTTGCCATTCTTTACAGTTGGTTTCTCCTCTAACTTCTCCTTGCTAGGAATGGCTTTGAGTTTTGGGCAATCAGTCTTTATATGACCTGGTTTCCTGCATTCATAACAAATCACTTCATTATAAACCTTGTCATTTCTGTTAAATTTACCTCTATTTCATTGCTGGCGTCTCTTCTGCTTCCTCTTTAGAAAGCTTCTAAATTGTCTAGTCATCAATGCAATATTGTCTTCATCCTCAGGTTGTGAGTGTTCACTCTCAGACTCTTTCACTTTTAGTGCTATATTCTTCTCCTTTCGTGGTTCACCTGCATCAATCTTTCTTTGACTAAATCATTGCTCGTAAGTAATGAGTGAACCAAGAAGATTGTCAATAGAATAAATGTTTAGATCTTTAGACTCTGTAATTGCATTAATTTTAGCATCATAAGCAGTATGTAAACAACAAAGAATCTTATTAACCATTTCAGCATTTGTTAGTTCCCTACCAAGTGCATGCAAAGAGGTGACAATTTATTTGAATCTTATATACATATCAGAAATGGATTCATTTGGTTTCATGCGAAATAATTCATAATCATGTAACAAGATATTAAGTCTTGATTGCTTAACCTCATTAGTCCCCTCATATGTTATACAAAGTCTATCACATATGTCATTTCTACTTTTGCAAGTGGAAACCTGGATGTAGTCTTCAGATTTTAAAGCACAAAAGAAACTATTTAAAAATTTAGCATTTAGTTATGCTAAGTCAAGTTCTTCTATAGTCCAATCTGCAAAAGGTGTTTCTACCCTAACTCCATCAACTAATCTAGTTGGTTTTTTATAACTTTCATGGACTAATATCCACATACGATAATCAAGTGACTGTAAGAAAGTAGACATGCGTGTTTTCCAAAAATTAAAAGGTATATTGTCAAATAGTGGAGGTCTATTAATAGAGTAACATTTAGGTGTATTTCAGTTTCAAAATGTAGCCATATACATTAATCAAAAAGTAGTTTAAACTTATGATTTTGAAATAAAGCTCTGATACCACTTGTTGAGTCTAGTGAATAGGTTGTTAAACCTAAGTTAATGTCCCAAAGCTACCAAGAGGGGGGTGAATTGATATTTTAAAAAATACCCCTCTTTTGGTAAATTGAATCGAAATTAAACTTTAATAAATTTTTATAAAAAAGTTATTCAACCAAAATTTTTTAAATAAAAAAAATGTAGAAAATAAAAAGCAGTAAAATAAATGACACACGATTTATAGTGGTTCTGTCTAAACCAGACAAACATCCACTCCCTAAAGGCACCCTCTGAGTATTGCACTAATACCAATAGTGTCTCTCTATTTGCACCCACAATAAGTCAGAGAAGTCTTTACAAACACTCTTTTCACCACTACCCGGTGCGATAGAGAACCGTCATTCTTTTACACTTTCCCTAGTATTGGCGGAGAACCATCATCCTTTCACACTCTCCTAGTGTGGGCAGAGAACCCTTCATTCTTTCAAACTCTCCTAGTGTGGGCAGAGAACCCTTCATTATTTCACACTCTACTAGTCTGGGCAGATAACCCTTCGTCCTTTCATACTCTCCTAGTGTGGGCAGAGAACCCTTCATCCTTTCACACTCTCCTAGTATCGGCAGAGAACCAGATCTCCTTGACAGATCTCTTTACAAGAAATCTAGAAGGAATAAAGAAAAAGAGTGAAGTAATCTCAAATCATAAGTAGGAAATCTTACCTTTAAACACCAAGCGAAGCCTTCACGCTCCAATGGTAGAAATCATTCTTTGAATGCTCTCTCTCACTCTCTCCTTTACTTTTCTTCCAATAGGCATGTAGATCAATGAGCAAAAAGATTGGGTGGCAGTCTAACTTGGCCTATATATACAAAAGATAAGAAAAACTGCCCAAAAACTGCAAGTTTTCAATTCTGTACGCAGTGGATCATCCCGTATGATCGTGGATCGTCCCTGACGATTTTACTTAAAGTGTCAGAAATGATCCTAATGTATATTGGTACGAACTATGTTCATACATGCTCATCGTCCCGTACAAACTAGGTTCATCTAGTACGAAATAGTTATTACATAGGTCGGTTCCCAAAATTCTACAGGACGTAACCAACTTAGGTAATTCAGTTCAGTTCGTCCTGGGATGAACAGGTTTCGTCCTGGGATGATTTTTTACAGAGAGTTTCATCCAGGGACAAAGGTTCATTTCATCCTGTACGATCTCATACAAAGAGTTTCATCCCGGTACGAACCATGTTTTTTGTTTGGACGAACAGTGCAAGGTGAGAATCCAGAGACATTCATCCCGGGAAAATCCATCATGGATGATTAGGACTTAAAAAATTTTCTACCCTCCAGTTCGATCCATTGCTCCCTAGGGGTTAATTGACATGATCGTCTTGTACGAACCAGGTTCATCCCATACGATCAGTTCACAAAAATTGTCCCCCAAGAGTGTGTGTTGTAATTTTTAACTCAATTACAATCACTCCCTCTTATTTAAAAACTTATAATTTACAAATGAATAATTTGAAGTCTTCATCGCTTGGAGTTGATTTTTCCTGAAATGTTAGTACACACTTGAGCAAAAACAAATCTTCCAAAAAGTGTTAGGATATGTATAAAACAATAATATTTGAAATCATCAAAACAATACAAGTTGTAAGAATGTAAAATATGCAAATAGCAACTCTCTCTACACCTACATCGTACGGTATGATACATTATTGATCATCGTATGGTACGATACCTCCTCTTCATACTGTACGATCCATGTCATCAATGGATTGGGATGAATTCACGCTTGCTGGTATATTATTATTGGTGTTCGTACTATACGAAAGATCCACTTTCATACTGTACGATCCACTTCAGCAAATGGATAAGAACGATAAAAAGGAGTTTGGTATGATATTAATGTCATGCGTACTGTACGATACACCTATTCGTACAATACTATACTTTTGGTCAAAAGTCATACTGACGCCCTCGGGACGATTGATATTCTTCTGATCGTACTTTACGATACCAATCGTACTGTACGTTTGGACCACCTTTTCCCGATACGTTTCGTTAGAATAGTTAATTCCATATCATAATGTATGATATACTATCGTACTGTACGACTATGGAAAGATTCTATAAATTGGCTGGCAAGGCAGAACTCACTTCACTCATCTCCACTTGCTCGTTCTCACCTTTCACTCAGCCTCTACATGATGTCAAGTTCAAGCAAGAGAGGTCGTATGGTTGTGGGAAGTGTTACGGATCAATGGTTTATGATTTTGATGATAGCAAACATTCCTTATTTCTCTACGATTGCCTTTTGTGCTAACGTTTCAGGTCCACACGATCAGACTACAATTTGGAACTAGCTCAAGATTGGGTAGACCAGGTCTGTGTCAGTTTGTAATCTTTTTCCTTTCTTGAGTCTGTTGTATTTGGTGTGGTATCTGATGATTTGTAACTTGGAAGATTTTCTGTTATGCCCTAAAAGATTTCTATTTTTGGTAACATCATCCGGGATGATGTTTATATCGTTCTGGACGATCTGACAAAAGTAGAAACCCTAATTAGGGCATCCTCATTAAAGCAGCCATTTTTTTGCAAAACACATCGGCTTGGACGATTTTGTATCGGCCAGGATGATCGGCTCAATTCAGCAAGAATTTGCCGCCATATCTACTTAGGAAAATCTTATTTTTGGATATCGTCCTGGTATATCGGACTGGACTATAAAATATCATCCTGGCCGATCCAGAGCAATTTTTCCAAAATTTCTCAGGCAGTTTTGGAAAGCAATTAACGGAGATTTCGTCCGGGCCAATCGCAAGATCGTCCGGGACGATTAGACAACGTCCAGCTTCATTTCAGGGCAATATTCAGGACGATTTTCCTCATATTTGAACTAATCGGCCAGGACGATATGCCTATCGTCCTAGACGATAATGTCGGCAACTTGCATTAATGAGCTCGTTTTTAGCTCTTCTATTTAAGCTATGACAAGGCACTTTATAAGTGTCTTTGGCAGCCATTGGAGCTTCGTTCTTGTGGGGGAGACTTGAAGAGAGAGCTTGAAAGGGAGAAAGGAAAGGGTAGAGTTTGAGAGAGGGAGAAGATCCTGTGAGGGGGGACTCAAGGGAGTGTGAAGGGGGTTCCACACGGTTGCTCCGGCAAACTCACACCTTAGTACCATCGGATTCAAGGCTTGTCTCAAGGTAAGTTCACCAAAGAAGAAGTCTCTTTGGTGTCAAAGGACCCGGCAACTCCGCCGCACCGGGAGAGGTGGAAGTGATTTTGTAAGGGCTTCTCCGCCTAGCTATTGAGGCTAAAGGAGAGACACTTGTGTTAGTGCAATACTTGGAGGGTGCCTCCAAGGAGTGGACGTAGGTCAAGGTTTGACCGAACCAATATAAATCCGGTGTGTTCTTTTCTTATTATTGCTTCCGCTTTTTAATTTCCGCACTTTGTTTTTCATTGTGGTGAATCTAGATTTCGTTGCTACCGATTCACTTCTCTTTTAATTAGCTTTGGGACTAAGTTCATAGGGCTTAACATACTAGCGAACTTTCAGGAAGCTCATCTTCCTCTCGCCGCCATAGCGCTCGGTTCTTGAATATAGAAAATGACGATGCATACCATAAGTTCAAAGCTTGGAATATCACACCATCTAGACTGCTAAATTAGGATGCTCTAAACTTCGAGGTACTGAACCTCTTTTCTTGCACCACCCTCTAATTTCGTCTCACCCTGGCCTTCCCATACAACTCTGAACTCCTTTTAGAATTCCTTGCAAACCTAACCTACGCTATCGACAACCTCACTTTTCACTCCTTTTTTTGTCGTCAAAAGGTTAAAACTACAAAAGCCGACATCGCCCAATACATTGGGCTATCTACTGAAGGGCCTATGGTTCATTCATTTCTCACGAATGACTTTGACTGGAGTGAGGTTAATCAAGTCCTTAGGAACGCCACATTTTATCAACACCAACCTTTTGTACAATCACTCACCCGAAACTCCAGAATCATTTAACACGTCCTTGGAACCTCCATTATACCCAAAGCTGGCAACCGTATCAACATGACCCCTACTTTATCTGTCGCTACCTACCTTATTTTGACCAACACCAAATTCGATGAAGCCGATTTAATTATTGACTACATTCGCCATATGACCTTTGTTCGCCTCCCTACTACTCGCCGAAAATAAAATATAGCTCTTGGTCACCTTGTAGGATATATCCTCCAAAATAAATATCAAATAACCTATCCTGGTGAACTTGACAATCTTCCTATCATTTATACGGATGCCTCTTTCCGTATTCTTTTCCATCAGGGACACGAGCCTGAAGAACCTATTTTTGATGAAGAAGAAGGAGAAGATGCCTCGGCTGTAGCTCAAGCACGTCCACGACGACATGCACCACCCCGAGCACCTGCACCAGCTTACCCTCACAGTGATCTGGTCGAACACTTCGACCAACTTCAGACTTGTCCCGACACACACATTCAAGAGCAACATCAGCAACACGAGACTGACATGCAATGGTTTGGGGAACGCTTTACTGCTATTGATCATCCCTTTGACTCTCTCTTTCAGTACTTCCAACCAAACCCACCTCCACCACCATCTGATTAGGATCCTCCATTTTAGATTATATTTGTATTGTAACTTTTTTTCTTAGTGTTTGCTCCTCTTCTTGGTGCTGTCAAAAGGGAGAGAAGGTTGTTGTAGTTTATTCTATGGTTAAATGCATTTCTTTTTATTTTGTACTGCATTTTCTTTCTTTTTCTACTTTTCTTGTTCTCATGTTTGAATAAAAAAATGCCATTAACACTTGCTTACAACAAATATTATTTGACATCATAAAAAAGGGGGAGATTGTTGCAACCAATGACCCCGAGTTTGAGATTTTGATGATGAAAAGAAATGTCGTTTGAATCATTTATTCATTGAATATTTTTTTATTTTCTATTGTCCGTGAGTACTAACATTTCAGGAAGATCACAAGCTACTCATGATGACAGGAAGAATTAAGAATGGGCGGATTAGGAGTATGAGTCTGACAATGTATTTTGGTATTTATTTTATTTTTAATTTCTTGAGTTTGGCCACAAAATGCATAATTCTGAGTAACAATGCACACACATAGGGGAGAGTGTTTTTATATGAAAATTTTAGAGTTTTCTTTCTCTTTAGATCGTACTGTAGGATTCTATTTCATACCGTATGATCAGAGCTTTGTAGGATGATTCTGTAAATAGATCATACCGTACGAATGTAAACCGTACTATACGATATGTTTAAATCCAAAACCCTAGCCATCATTTTTGAAAGTGCTCTGATGGCACTAGAAAGTTCGTTAGGGTTGTTAAACCCTTATGAACTGGCCCCAGGATAACTAAGAGAGAGGTGAATTGGATAACTTTAAAACCAAAGATAAAATAGGATCCAAAATTACCAAGAAAAAATAAGTGCGGAAGAAAATAATGCGGAAGAAATAATAAGAAAGAACACACCGGATTTATAGTGGTTCGGTCAAACCTTGACCTACGTCTACTCCTTGGAGTCACCCTCCAAATATTGCGCTAAACAAGTGTTTATCTTTTAGCCCCCAAAACTAGGCGGAGAAGCCCTTACAAAATCACTTCCAACTTCCCCGGTGCTGCGAAATCGTCGGGTACTTTAACACCAAAGAGATCTTCTTCTTTGGTGAACTTACCTCGAGACAAGCCTTGAATTCGATGGTACTACAGTGTGAGTTTGCCGGAGCAACCGTGTGAAATCCCCTCCACACTCCCTTGAGTTCTTCCCCCTCACAAGATCTTCTCCCTCTCAAACTCCACCCTTTTCTCTCTCCCTTTCAAGCTCTCTCTTCAAGTTTCCCCCACAAGAACTAAGATATAATGGCTGCCAAAGACTCTTACAAGAGCTGCCTTGCCATAGCTTAAATTAAAACTCTCAAAATGAGCTCATTAATACAAGTTGCCGACATTATCGTCCAGGACGATAGGTATAACGTTCTGGCCGATTAGTTCAAATTCAGCTCAACGGCTTGAGACGATTTGGAACAATCAGAAGGAAATTAGTTATATCGTTCTGGCTGATCTTATGATCATCCCGGCCGATTAGTTTAAAATTGATTTTAATCGTCCTGATCATCGTCCTGATTTGGTGCTAGCCGAAGTCAATCATCCTGGCCAATCATAAGATTATCCCGGACGATGTGATCGCATTAATCATCCATTAATGATTTCCAAATAATACCAGATCAATTTAGGTATGATTGAGTTAGATCATCCTGGATGATATAAATACCGTCTTGGGCGATATAAATACCGTCCTGGCCGAATTCCTAAAATAAAGAATACCTAAACTGATTATGGCTGTTGATTCTTTCTGAATTGAGAATATCATCCTGGCCGATACAAGTATCATCCAGGCCGATGTGTTTATGAAGGCTGCCTTAATGAGGATGCCCTAATTCTGGTTTCTGATTTTGGACATATCGTCTAGGACGATATAAATATCGTCTCGGCTGATATTACCAAAAATAGAAATCTTTTAGGGAATAACAGAAAATCTTCCAGGTTACAAATTAATAGGTCCCACAATAAATACAACATACTCAAGAAAAGAAAAAAGATTTCAAACTGACTCAGATCTAGTCTACCCAATCTTGAGCTGGTTCCAAATTGTAGTCCGATCGTGTGAACCTGAAATGTTAGCACATAAGGAAATCATAGGGAAATAAGGAGTGTTTGTTATCATCAAAATTATAAACCATAGATCAGCAACAAACTCCCCCTTTTTTATGATGGCAAACAATTTCAATTTGAATTTTCAAAAAACAATATTTTCTCATAATCTCCCCCTTACTAGAATAACACTTTAAAAAAAAAGGAAGATAAAAATATTTTTATTGTTTTAATTTTTTTTTTTTGAAAAGAAGGATACAAATTCAACAGAATATTCTCCCCCTTTGACTTTATCAAAAAGAGAGGAGGCACAAACAAAAAATAAAATGAACAAAAGACAAAAATTTTCCTTGATCTAGTGAAAAATAAATATTCTTAAAATGAGAAAGTTACCTCTTGGTTTTAATCAAAAACTTTGTAGAATTGGATTGACAACGCATAACCCGGAAAAGGTTAGAAATTCAGAATTTGATATTCCAAACTCAAGTTCTTTAAAAAGGCTAAAAAACTTTTAAATTTAATATCTAAATCATGAAATAAATTAGAGAAAGAAACAATCATTTTTCGAAAACTTCTTCCATAAAATATATCTAATAGAATATCAATGCATTAATTGTTGAATCATGAATCAAGATTTTCAAACTCAAGTATCGAAAGTATCAAGGGTTTTCTTAAGCTTTAAGAAGTACAAGAATGGTAAGCATTAAATTCTGTGGGCTCATTTTATGCCTCTTGACAATTAGTTGGCGCACTGCGCATATTTTGATTTTTGATACACTTTGTGTATTTTCAATTTGGCATCTTTGCGCATCTTTTATTTTTGGCATCATTGGCTAATTTTTTGAATATGCTCTCTTTCTTAAATCTTAAAAACAAAGGAAAACCCATCTTAATGACAAATCGAATTTCTTGATTAAGAAAATTATGAGTTAGATTCAACAACATGCAAAATATTCCTATGCGATAAATGAAACGTAGGGAGAAAAAATTTTATTTAAAAAACTAATTTAAATGATGAAAAAGATTTTAAATTAAAAGTAGAATATCCTCTTTTAGGAAACAGAGATTAAGTAAAAAACATGAGTTTCCTTCCTTTGACTGTTTTAGAGAAGTCAAACACAACTTACCAAAGATTTCAAGAAAAATTAGGAAGTAGATTTTTCAATTTTAGAAAAGTGAATGTGGGTGTTGATCAGAGAAACAACTTTCACGAAAATAAAAATTTTAAAGAATAAACAAAATAGAAAAAAATAAAAATAAAAAACATAAAAACAAAAAATACAAAACAAAAATACGAAAGGCTTGTAATCATTATCTCTCTCTTGGTCCGATGCTTTAGAAACCAGATCTGCCCATGAGATTTTTTGCCTTTCATTATTTCCCCAGTTCAAAGTATGTTTCGCCTTGTCCTTTTTTTTGTAGGAAGAATTTTTAAATTATGGCACTAATTTTTTATATGTCCAGATTTCTTACATCGAAAGAAAATAACGTTAGAAGGAATATGAACATCCTTACCATTTTTAACTTTTTCCACATTTGCTTATGTTTTGGTGAGCTTTGTGATTTGCTTAACAAGTCATTGCATTCGTCACCAACTAAGCAATATTTTTCCGTATCTTCAGCTTTCAGAACAATCGTTTCACCTGCATCCAAAAGTCTTTGACCCAAACTTTGCTCGTAGGCAATGAGTGAGCCAATCAAATTATCAATAGAATATACATTCAAATCTTTAGATTTATAAATAGCAATAACTTTATGATCAAATTTGTCGAGTAGACATCGAAGAATTTTGTTAACCTTTTCAAAATTTGAAAAATCATTTCCTAAAACATGTAATGAGTTTACAATTTGAATGAATCTGGTATACATATCTAAGATTATTTCAAAAGGTTTCATGGAAAATAATTCAAAATCATGCATTAACAAATTCAACTGGATTGATTGATTTCATTAGTGCCTTCGTATATGGTGTGAAATTCCTAAACTTCCTTACCGGTAGTGCACGTGGATACTAACATAAAATCATCAGAATTTAAAACACAGAAAAAGCAATTTAAAGACTTCGCATTCAGTTGAGAATTGAGTTATTCTTTCCTATTTCATTGACTAAAAGGAATATCAATTTTAACTCCATTAAAAATTTGTGATGGTGATGAATAACCAGTTAAAATCATATGCCACATGCGAAATTCAATCGATTGCAAGACTATAGACGTGTGAGTTTTCCAAAAATTAAATAAAATAATTTCAAATAAAGGAGGTCTGGTGATTGAATAACCTTCAACAATAGTATGATTAGCCATGGATCGAAATTCAAAAGCTTTTAAAACTTATTTTATGAAAACTTGCTCCGATACCACTTGAAAGTGCTCTGATGGCACTAGAAAGTTCGTTAGGATTGTTAAACCCTTATGAACTGGCCCCAGGCTAACAAAGAGAGAAGTGAATTGGGTAACTTTAAAACCAAAGAACATGATCCAAAATCACCACGGAAAAACAAGTGCGGAAGAAAATAATACGGAAGCAATAATAAGAAAGAACAAGCCGAATTTATAGTGGTTCGGTCAAACCTTGACCTACGTCCACTCCTTGAAGGCACCCTCCAAGTATTGCACTAAAAAAGTGTCTCTCCTTTAGCCCCCACAGCTAGGCGGAGAAGCCCTTACAAAATCACTTCCACCTTCCCCGGTGCGGCGAAGTCGTCGGGTCCTTTGACACCAAAGAGATCTTCTTCTTTGGTGAACTTACCTCAAGACAACCCTTGAATCCGATGGTACTAAGGTGCGAGTTTGCCAGAGCAACCTTGTGGAATCCCCTCCACACTCCCTTGAGTTCCTCCCCCTCACAAGATCTTCTCCCTCTCAAACTCCGCCCTTTCCTCTCTCCCTTTCAAGCTCTCTCTTCAGGTTTCCCCCACAAGAACGAAGCTATAATGGCTGCCAAAGACTCTTACAAGAGTTTCCATGCCAAAGCTTAAATAGAAGCTCTCAAAACGAGCTCATTAATGCAAGTTGCCAACATTATCATCCAGAATGATAGGCATAACGTTCTGGCCGATTAGTTCAAATTCAACTCAACGGCCTGGGACGATTTGGGACTATCAGGAGAAAATTGGTTAAATCGTCCTGGCCGATCTCACGATCATCCTGGCCGATTAGTTTAAAATATATTTTAATCATCCTGATCATCACCCTGAATTGGTGCTGGCTGAAGTCAATCATCCAGGCCATCGTCCTGGCCGATCATAAGATCTTCCCAGATGATGTGATCGTATCAACCAGCCCTTGATTTCCAAATAATACTAGATCAATTTAGGTATGATTGAGTTAGATCGTCTTGGACGATATAAATACCGTCCTGGCTGATTTCCTAAAATAAAGAACACCTAAACTGATTATGGCGGGTGATTCTTTTTGAATTGAGAATATCATCCAATCCAATTTGTTTATGATGGCTGCCTTAATGAGGATGCCCTAATTCAGGTTTCTAATTTTAGACATATCGTCCAGGACAATATAAATATCATCCTGGCCGATATTACCAAAAATAGAAATCTTTTAGAGAATAGCAGGAAACCTTCCAAGTTACAAATCAATAGGTCCCACAACAAATACAATAGACTCAAGAAAAGAAAAAGATTACAAACTGACTCAGACCTAGTCTACTCAATCTTGAGCTGGTTCCAAATTGTAGTCCGATCGTGTGAACCTGAAACATTAGGACATAAGGTAATCATAAGGAATTAAGGAATGTTTGCTATCATCAAAATCATAAATCATAGATCCGCAACAGTTTTAACTTAAGTAAGTTATTTTTTCGCCGTTTGTACTATACGAACAAGCTCGTATTGTATGATTTATTTTAAATACTTACTTAATTTAACCCGTGATTAGTACAAGAAATCCAGGCTTAATTATAATTTGAGCATCGTACTGTATGAACCATTTGTGCAATACGATGAACAGAGATGAATTATAATCATCCCAGGTATCGTCCTGGATGATCTCTTGGTTTTTATCTCATTGTATAGTACGATGTCAATTGCACCATATGATGAATAGAGACGACATTTGATCATCCTAGCCATCGTCCTGTATGAACAGTATTGTTGGGGATCGTATCGTACGATTCTAAATCGTACTGTATGAATGGTTTTGCCCTATTCGTACCACTTCGTACTAGGATGAAGTCTATTTATACTTATCGTACTGTACGATTAGAAACTATACTGTACGATATTAACAACTACTTTTATATTTCAGGGATTTTCGAGCCCATTTTTAGGTATCAAAATTGTAATGTTTTGAAGGTGTGAATCAGAAAGAGGGTAACATGGTTAGAGAGGGATTCTGAGGGAGAGAGCTCTTGAGAAGTTCTTTAGGGTTTGAGAGAGGGAGGAGAAGGTAAGCGTTGTGAGGGAGAAGAGGTGTGAGGGAGATCACACGGTTACTCTTAACTTGCTGCATCTTGTTCCTCCTATGGCCCTTGAAGAATTTGTGGGAGGATCTATAAGGGAAAGGCTCTTCTACATCCGTGACCTCGAGGTACTCTGCCTTCTCCAGGAGGCAGAAAAATGAGAAGGTTCTCTGCCATCGTCAGGAGGGAGAAAATAGAGTTTGGCACTCTGCCACGCCGGGTTGGTGAAAGGGACTATTGTAAGGGCTTTTCCTCCTTGCCAAGGGGGTCAAACAGAGAGGTATTGCTTGTAGTGAAATAGTCGGAGTAGAGCACTCCGAGGAGTGGACGTAGGTCATTGTTTGACCAAAGCACTATAAAAATTTCAGTGTGCTTTTTTCCTTATCGTCTTTTTATTATTACATGCATTTTATTTCATAATATTTGCTTGGGAAAATTTGTGAAAGAAAAGTTGTTTAAATTTCTTCATGTTAAAATTTTAAAAGCATAAAAAAATTAGAACTCCTGTTTAGGTTTTAATAATTGTAAAAAAGATTTCATAATTCACCCCCCTCTTGTCCATCTAGTGATTTCAATCAGGAGCCACACCAATTATAATAGACTCAAGAAAGGAAAAGGTACAAACTAACTCAGACCTAGTCTAACCAATCTTGAGCTGGTTCCAATTGCAGTCTGATCTTATGGAATTGAAATGTCAGTAGGTAAGGCAGACGTAGAGAAACAAGAGTGTTTGCTATCATTAAAATCATAATCCATGAAAATAGATTTGCAACAATCTCTCCCTTTTTTATGATGATAAACATTACTGGTTGAATTTATAAAAAAGAAATCATGTTCTCCTAATCTCCCCCTCACTAGAATAAAACTTTTAAAAATAGGGAAAATCAAAAAAAAAATTGTTGTTTTTAATTTTTGAAAGAAGAAAAAAGGATACAAATACAACAGTACATTTTCCTCCTTTGATATTATCAAAAATAGGGGGGGCACAAAATAATCAGAATAGCAAATAAAAACCAAAATGATCCCTGATCTAGTGAAAAGAAAAAAAATTATATTTCTTAAAATGAGAAAGTTATCTCAAGATTTTATTCAAAAACTTAGTAAGGAATGGATTGAGAATGCATAATCTAGAAAAAGTTAGAAATTCAGAAAGTGTTAATCCAAGCTCTAGTTCTTTTAAAGGATCAAAAACTTTTTAATCCAATATCTAAATAAAGGAATAAATTAGAAGTGGAAATACTAATTTTTCAAAACTCCTTTCATAAAATATATCTAATAGAAGATTAATGCAAAAAATGGTGAATCAAGAATCATGATTTTTATGATCAAGTATCTAAAATATCAAGGGTTTTGTTAAGCTTTAAGTAATACAGAAAAAGTAAGCATACTCTTTGTGGGCTCATTTTATACCACTTATTAGTTTTTTGGCGCACTTTGTGCATCTTTTACTTTTTGATACACATGGTGTATCTTTGGCGCATTGCTCATTTTTTATTTTGCATCATTGACAATTTTTTTTATTTGGCATCATTGCCATTTTTTTAATTAAATATGCTACCTTTCTAATTTTTTTAAAAATAGAAGTAAACCCATTCTATTGATAAAGCGAACTACTTGATTAAAAAAATTATGAGGTAGATTCAACAACTTGCAAAGGATCTCTATGTGATAAATAAAATATACGGAGATGAAAAAGACCAGCTTCAAAATCTAATTTATAATATGATGAAGATTTTGAACCAAAACTAAAATAACCTTTTTAAGAAAAGAGAGAAAGACTAAATCATGAGTTTCTTTCCATTGATTATTTTTAGAGAAGTCAATCACAACTTACATAAGAATTTAAGAGAAAATTAGGAGGTTGTTTTTTCATTTTTAGAAAGGTGAATGTATATGTTGATCAGAGAGAACTTCACAAAAAAAGGGAGAAGACAAATTAAAAAAAAATTAATGAAAAATAGAAGAAAAGAAAAAAGAAAGAAAAATAAATCCAAAAAAAATATAAAAACGAACAAAACATGCATAAAAAAATAAGCACACAAATAGTGATTTAAACATTATCTTGCTCCTGGTCCGATGATTCAGAAGCTAGGTATGCCTAGGAGATTTTTTACTTTTCATTATTTATTATTTTTATAATTTGCTTAGCTTTGCCCATTTTTTTGTAGGAAGAGTTCTCAAATTAAGGCACTGATTTTTAATGTGTCCAGGCTTCCTACATCCAAAGCGAACAATGTCGGAAGAAATCATAACATTCTTATTATTTTTACCTTTATTCCACTTTTATTGATGCTTATTCTTTGGTGGGTTTTTTAATTTTCTTGATAAGTCACAACTTTCATCACCAACTAAGCCATTTTTCTCCAAGTCTTTAGCATTAAGCACTATCATCTCACATGCATCCAAAAGTCTTTGACCCAAAGTTAGCTCGTAGGAAATGAGTGAGCCAATCAAATTATCAATAGAATATTCATTCAAATTTTTTATTCACAAATAGCAACAACTTTGGCATCAAACCTATCAAGTAGACAATGAAAAATTTTATTAACTTTTTCAAAATTTGAAAACACCTTTCCTAAAACATGTAATGATGTAACATTTTGAATAAATCTAGTATATAAGTCTAAGATCATCTCATAAGGTTTAATGCAAAAAAGTTCATAATCATGCATTAAAATATTCAACATGGATTGCTTGATTTCACTAGTGCCTTCATATATGGTGTGTAATTTATCCCAATTTTCCTTACCAGTAGTGCACGTTGAAACTAACCTACAATCTTCAGAATTTAAAGAAAAAAAAATAGTTTAAAGATTTTTCATTTAATTGAGCATTGATTTTCTCTTGTCTACTCCATTGATTAAATGGAATATCAATTTTAATTCCATATGTAATACATGACGGTACAAAATAACCTGTTAAAGTCATTTGCCACATACAAAAATTAATAGATTATAAGAAAGTAGACAGGTGAATTTTCCAAAAATAAAATAAAGTATTTCAAATAAAGGTGGTCTGGTGATTGAATAACCTTCCGCAATATTACGATTAAAAATTAGTCATGGATCAAAATTTAAAAGTTTTCAAAAACTAGATTTTATGAATCCTACTCTCATACCACTTGAAAGTTTGTTAGGGATGTTAGGCCTTTATGAACTAGCCCAAAGCTATTTAAGAGAGAGGTGAATTGATATTTTAAAAAATCTTTCACAGTAAAAAAGCCAAACCAAAATCCACCATAAAGAAAACATAATGCGGAAATTAAATACGGAAATAATAAAGGAAAGAACACATCAGATTTATAGTGGTTCGATTAAATATTGTGCTGAACTCAGTGTCTCTTCTTTAGCATTCATAGCTTGGCGGAGAAGCCCTTACAAAATCACTTCCACCTTCCCCAATGCGACGGAGTAGCCGGGTCTTTTGACACCAAAGAGATCTTCTTCTTCCTAGAACTTCCCTCAAGACAAGCCTTAAATTCGATGGTACTAAGATGCAAGCTTGCCAGAGCAATCGTGTGGAACCCCCCTCTACACTCCCTTGAAACCCCCTCCAAGTTTCTTCTCCCTCTCTCAAACTCCACCCATTCCTCTCTCCCTTTCAAGCTCTCTCTTCAAGTTCCATCTAAAAGAATGAAGCTACAATGACTGTCAAAGACACTTATAAAGTGCCTTGTCAAAGCTTAAATTGAAGAGCTCAAAATGACCTAATTAATTATAACTTGCAGACATTATCATCCAGTATGATACTAATATCATCCTGTACGATCAGCCAAAAATAAGCCTAATCAGCTGGGACGATCTGAGACAATCAGAATAAATTTATTCATATCGTCCAACATATCATCAAGGACTATCCTGCGATTGTTCATGACGATTTGATCATGCAATCAAGCCTTAATTGCTTTCCTTAAATTCCAGATTAATTTAGGAAAAATTGGGCTGGATCATCTAGGATGATCCTCTGGATGATGCCCTGGATGATGTCCAAAAATAAGTAATTCCTATATAAATTTGGTGGCTAATTTTTTCTATTTTGAGCCTATCATCCAGGCCGATATAAAATCATCCAGGATGATGTGCTTAATGACGACTGCCTTAACTAGGATCCCCTAATTAAGGTTTCTAATTTTAAACCGATCATCCAGGCTGATATAAATATCATCCCGAATGATGTTACCAAAAATAGTAAACTCTAGGGAATAGTAAAAAATTCTTCCAAGGTGTGTGTGTAGAATTACTTAGCATCAGGAGCTGCACCAATTACAATAGACTCAAGAAAGGAAAAAAATACAAATTGACTCAGACCTAGTATACCCAATCTTGAGCTGGTTCTAATTGTTGTCTGATCTTGTGGACTTGAAATGTCAATAGGTAAGGCAGATGTAAAGAAACAAGAGTTTTTGCTATCATCAAAATTGTATTCCATGAAAATAGATTCGCAACACATCATGCTTTGGTAATTGGAGCCCAATAATCTCCTCAACACCACTTTCACTCCAAGATACATGAATTCTTTTACTTCTTTGAACCCCATAATCTGAGTTATAGCCTTCTTCCTTCTTGTCTTAACAAATTTACCAAACATAATTATAGATTTTTTTGCATTTATCTTTTTCCTTGTCCACTCACAAAAATCTGAGAGAATACCTTTGATTTCCTTAACCATTTTAACACTAGCTTCAGAAAAGGTGATCATTTTTTTTAAAGAATTGAAAAAATTACATTAAGGAGAAACAAAAAAAGATATTACAAAAAAATCAAACAATGCAATTCTCATATTCCTTCTTCAAAATGCTAAACAAAGAAGGAATATTAGGAGAAGTAAAAGAGTAAAAAAAAAATAAAAATTGTTATCCAATACTAAAGAATCACACAAATCAGTAGCTTGGTTACAATTCCTAGAGGTATGATGGAAGATTACCTTATTGAAGTCATAAAGGAATGAAAGCTTCTGGGAAATCAGATTATTGCGATTGAATTGATTTTGTCATCGAGTCGTGTAGGAATTTAATGGCAATGTAGTTATCCCCCTTAATTATTAAACATTTTCTTTCAAACATCCAATCTCTAAGGCATTCTTTCAATGTAGAAATAGCATCCAACTCAAGTTGATTGATGTCCCAATGCAATTTTTTCTTACCAAAAAAGATGATCATATCATCCGCATACAATAAATAAGAGATTCGTGGACCATTGGGACAATTATGAATACCAATTGAGTTTCTTGTTAGATGAAAAACATTTGAAAGAAGTTGAGAACATAGAATGAAAATGTATGGTGATAAGGGACAACCTTGATGGAATCCACTTTTGCCATCGATCCATATAGAAGAGTTAGCATTGATTAGCAAAGAGAACATTGTATTTTCTACACATTCCATAATAAGATTTGAGAATCACCAAGGAAATCCATAATCCTCTAGAACGTTTCTCAATGTAGTCCAACACATACAATCATAAGCTTGTTCCATATAAATTTTGAAAGCAACTAACCCCTTTGAAGCTTTAGAAAATCTGATTTTGGGGAACATTTCTTGAGCAATCAACACATGCTCTGACATCGATCTTCTTTTAAGAAATGCTGCTTGTTCATCTGAAATTAGTTTAGGCAAAATATTTACCAATCTATTCAAAATTACATTGGCCACCACCTTGTACACCGTATTATATAAACTGATAGGTCTATAGCTTGCTGGATTTACCGGATTGAGAACCTTTGGTGTTAGCACAATTTGTGTTTCCTTCCTTTCCTTATTCATCTTACCTAATTAAAAAAATTGAGTAATTGCATTCCAGATATGTACCTTCGCAATCTCCCAATAATATTTGAAAAAAGAGTATGTGATTCCATCTAGTCCCGGTGCAAAGTTCCATGTAGCTTGATAAATGACTCCCTCTACTTCATCCCAAGAGACTACTATGTTTAGCAAAATATCTCAAACTCCTCCAGTGAAACTGAAGGATCTAGCCAACCATTCATAACATAGTTTCTCTCCTTCCATTTCCTATTAAAAAACCGCATAAAGATGTCTTCAATCAGATTTTGGTCTTCCACCATAGACCCATCTTCATCCTACACCTTGATTATCCAATTAGAATTTTTTCTAGCACTTGCAAAGGAATGAAAGAACTTAGAATTAGAGTCTTCACCAATCATCCACTTGACCTTAGCACGTTGTCTCCACCAAGTGTTCAATCTAGCTATGGTAGTATTTAGTTATGATATCTTAACTTTAAGCTGCCAACTCTCCTCATCTGAAAGGTATCCAACCTTAGATTCCCTCAATTGAAGATCTAAAAGCACTTTTAAAAGGAAATCTTTAAATAGAGAAAAATTCTTCAACTTAGCTTTGCTCCAAAAAAAAACAAAGATTTTAAAGCTCTTCTACATTTTATATTCAACATTTCCTAGCAATCCCCCCTTACATTTTTCCTCCAAACATTATTGATAATACCAAAGGAAGCTGGAAAGGAAGACCAAGCATCTTCAAATTTAATAAACCTATTATTTATTGATTTTATCTCAAGTAACTTTAATAACATCGGATAGTGGTCCAAAGCTACTCTCACCAGATGCCTAACAAATAATTTTTGATAGGCATTTAAAGTTGCTGGATTCAAAAAACACCTGTCCGATCTTTCTAGAATTTGTGATCCTCCAGATTTGTTATTACACCAAGTGAATCTAGGTCCACAAAACCTAACTTCATGAAGATCATTATTGATTACAAAGGATTTCATATCCTTTGACCCTTGAGAAAATACAAACCGATTGCCACCTCTTTTGTCTTCTTTTGATAACAAACAATTAAAGTCACCCCAATAACCATAGGGATGCATTTAGTTGAGAAAGCTTCTAATTCTCTCCAAAGATCTCTCATCTTGTAGAGATCTTTACTTCCATATACAACTGAGATCCTCCAAGATTCTCTATTAGCGAACAAGAGATTGCAGGATACCATTTGTTGAGATTCATATAAAATTGAGAACAAAACTGTTGAAGATTTCCACATAACAAGTATTCCTCTAGATAAACCATCAGATGGAACATGATAATACTCCCAATCCACACCGATTAATTCATCAACTTCCCTTATACTTACAGAAGATAAATTTGTTTCTAATAAACCCACAAATAGAACTCCATGCTCCTTAACAAACTCTTTCAGATAAAGAGAAGCTTGCTTCTTCTTAGCTCCTCCACAATTCCAGAATACTATTGAAGTCTTTAATTTTTGAAAGGGGAAGAAGTCCCCATTTTGTCTTTCATTTCCCCATCAAGATTTTTATTTCTAAGAGAAGACTTTATAGTCCCCAATCCTCTAAGTCCATTTGTAAGTGTCTTATTAACACAAGAAGAACTCTCGTCCTTCTTGTTGGATTCCATATTCACACCATATAAACTAACTAGCGAATCAACAATTTCTTCTCCTTTATCATTCAAAAGAGAAATTACTATATCTTCCTTTTCTAAGATCTCCCCCTTTTCTTCCAACTCACTTAACACATTAAACTTATTCAAGTTAGAAGGAATATAAATATTTTTTGAAACCATACTAGTTTCAATAATCTAAACCTGAGTCTGTTCTGGTCCAATGCTAGAGACATCAATAAATACCTTTGAAGGAGAAATTACAACTTCCACAGCACCAACAACTACGGTTTGTTCTTCAACAAAAATTTGATCATCCATACCCATTTGATCTTTCATCTCCACAGCCGCTATTTTGGAATTATTCATAACATCAATACAATTTGTAGAAATTGTTTTCTTCATAACATTCGAGTCTCGTACCAATGATCTCCAAGTGCCATTATTCTTATATTTTCTTTGTCTTCCATAGTTAACATGGATCCAAGGTCCATGGTTATCATCACCATCATAAGCATCCTCTTTCTCCTTGCAAGTAAAAACTATTTTAGAATTCACATTTGGAATATCCTCTGCTACAGACTTAACTGATTAAACATAGTCTTCTTTAACAGCATACACTTTCAGATCCGAACAGTTATTCTTCACCTGACCAACTCTACCACAGTTAAAGCATAGAGAATTCATTCTTTCGTACTCAATTTTCTAAAAAAACTTCCCCGCAAGACCTTCTACCCAAACACCAAGAGACAGCTTCTTTTCAAGTTTAATACGAACACAAATTAGAGCAAACTCACATCTACTCCATTGGAGCATGTTACAATCAACCGAGTATGGAATACCAACTTTTGAAGCAATCCTATATACATTGATCTTGTCCCAATTGGAGAGGGAGGTTAGGCATTCTTTTCTACACTAGAGCTCGTAAAACTTTCAATGTTAAAGGGGGAAAACATTAGTGACCATTTGTCCATACCAATAATATGACCTTTAACATACTATGGACCACTGTTAAGGACTAAATTTAAAGCTTGTTCTTCATTAAAAGCATATAATGTCCATCCATTACCAAGAACCGTGAGATGGAATTTGCCATATCAAGCCCACTGTCTTCTAAGTTCTCCGCTGACAGCATGGATATGTATATTTTTGCCAAATACTTTAATGACTAAAGCATTTTTAAGTTTCTTAGCATTCTCTTCCTCATTATGAAAATAAAGTCTCACTGTAGAGCAATCTTCGAATATACAATGCCCATAATCCAAATCAGATACCCGGATGTTTAATTTCTTCTTCCAAGCCTTATTTCTAGTGGGTTCTTTTGTCTTCACAATCAAATTGCCATACATTATGTCTGCATTTTGTTCTCCCAATTTACAAATCCTGATAGAGTTTAAATCTTCAGATACATTAATCGCATGAGCATTCACCGAAACCTGTTGCATAATCGTGACAGAATCAGTTGTTTTGCACTACATTTATTTTCAACAGAGCTCTTATTTTCATCAACAGTAATAATCAGAGATTCAACATTATTCACTTGATAGCATTTCTCCCTTCATATGGAAGGATATAATTATTTATCTCCTTTAAGCCAGCAAATGATTGAATTGATTCATTAATTTTGTTAACAACCACAACTCTAGGTGTAGATTTCTTATATTTGAAAATGTTGTCAACAATTTATTTTCCCTTTCCGATCTCTGGTAATATCTTCTTAGTTAAAACAAGACCACCTTCATTTATAACCAGAGCTTTGTTGTTCTTTATTTTCAATCTCGCATCCTGAGCTAAAATATTTAAATTGATACCTACCCTACCATCACCAAATGCTGGTAACATACTAGATGAGGTCGTCGAATGTCGCCGGGACCACCAGCCAAGGTAGTATGGCGAACTTCCACCTCCATCCAGTAACCCATCGAGAAAGTCTCAATAGAATTTTAAAAATCCCAAATTCTCTCTCTAGAAAAAACTAGACCTTCTCTCTCTAGAAAACTCTCTCAAATTAATCACTCCTTTCCTTAGTATAATCACATACTATATATTGTCAAATAGTCCATTTGATGAAGCCCAACGATTATGGACTACATCTATAACTTTATTAACATTAAACTTCCTGCCGCTGGAAGAAAAAAATGTGGCTTTAGGACACTTGATTGCCTATATTCTTAAAAAAAGTATAATCATATTCATCCAGACATATAATCTTCATGTTTATGTTCTTGTGCTTCATTTTGTATTATTTCCCATTGGGATTAAGGCGATGTGGGAGATGAATTTGATGAAGAAGGATGACATGGTCCAGCAACTACTCCTGCTCTTGATACTGAACCTGAGCATCATTTCTATTAAGAAATGATACAAAATTTTGATCATCTTGAGACTCAGTAGGACCAACAGAGTTTTAGATGCAGTGAGGATATGAGCTAGGTGAGAGGACAAGTTCATTCAATTAGTACTGAAGTACATATCATCAATAGCTATTTTACCCAGTTCACTCCTCCACAACCTCCTCCTAATATAGATCCTTCAAGTTTTTAGTTTAATTGTTGATTGTTATATGTTTTATTATTTAGCTCTTGTGTTGCATCTAGTTGCTTTACATTTGAGATTGTTGTATTTCCTTTATATTTGAGTCCATGTTATATATATATATATATATATATATATATATATATATATATATATATATATATATATATATATATATATATATATATATATATATATATATATATATACATATATACATATATTATTTAGTTATTGTTGGGTTTTTTTTCCTCCTCTTAATTGTCTATGAGTTATTATTGACTAATATGAAATGTTGATTTTAAAGATGAAAATATAAAATTGTTTGAATTACAAAGTTAATTTTTTTACTCAACTTAAATCAAATTATGATTAGATTTAGATAAAGGATATCATCTTCATATTCTAATAGATATTTATCTTAGAATTATAATTACTGCAAAAATTATGACCTATTCGTCTTTTCTTTTCCTATTCAATATGTTAATTTTATTATTATTATCTATTGGGTTTTGTTTTGTGGCTTACTCTTAGTTATACGAGAAAATTTGTTCTTTTATTTGGAATATAATCACACAAACTAAGATGTGTTGATTTGGTTATGGAAAGAACAAAATTTCAAAAGATGCACAAAGTGAACCAAATTGAAAAGAGGCATAAAATGAGTCCAATGTGAAAAGATGTGCAATGTTCACCAAATAAAGTTTAAATTCAAAAGATATGCAATTGCATGAATAAAAATTTCTCAACTCTAGTTTATAAAGAGGTATAAAATGAGCCCCACATTACATTTAGTTATTTCTTCAATATATATAAATTTAAAAAAAAAACTCATACTTTTTTTTTTGGGAAAAAAGGGGGAAGAGCCCGTATATTAAAAATCAAGAGTTACAAGAGGCCAAAAATTACAAGTATAGAAATTATACCACGAAAAGAGTGCAATAGAAAAGAAAATACAAAAGGAAAAGAAAAAATACTCAGGAAAAAGGTCTACATCACAATGGCATCAATGCTAAGATCATAAGTAACCCATGAAACCAACTATAGAGACACGAGTTGCCCAAAGCTTGAGAAGCCGAGCCATCACAACATCCAAAATTGTAATCCCGGTTGCCAAAGATCATTCAAGGATGCAATAGAGATGTAGACCTTACACATCATCATCCTCAAAATCTCGTAATGAAGCCATAATATGAATAGGGCGTAATAGAGAGAGCAAAAATGGCCATAGGCCCTGGAAAAAAAAACTAACATGGGGATGCTAAAACCCAGAGCAGAAAAGTCCACCACCTAGGAAAAAAATACTCCAGCTGCGAATAGAATAAAAGGATTCCAAAATAAGTAACAGCAACCAACATCCAAAAAGAGCCCAACACACAACCCAGATATTCAAATCAACCCAGAATTTCCACAAAATTATCTTTCAGTAGCTCATAATGTTTCCACTGCATAACTTTAGCTTGAATAGCATTAATGATAATACTTTTTAACTAATTAGGACTTCTCCAAAAATTAGAGAACCTTCTATTATTACGTTCTCTTTGGATAAAGTATACCAAAATAGCCAGATAAAGATAGCAAAAATTAAATTCAATCCTATTGTAATTCTGGTTACTCCCTATGAGGTCATAAACTTGAAGAAGATTAGGCCTCAAATAAAAATTTATTGTCAAAGGGAACATAGCAGTGAGGATCGAGAAAGAAAAATCACATTTAAAAAACAAATGTTAGTGAGATTCTTGATTTCCAATACAAAAGGAACAAGAGGGGTTAGCCGGAATACCCCTAATGGCAAGATTATCAGCCGTTTTGAGTTTCCCTTTCATTGCCATCCAAGCATAATAGGCATAGCGCAAGGCATAACCTTTGTTCCAGATAAATTTGGTCCAAGTCACATCAACATAATGAGAATAAAAAAGAGCCAAGAAAATCTTGGGAGACGGACTAGGTGAGCTGTTCCAAGAAATCACCGGTTTCTCACCAAAAATGTCAACATTCAAAATAGTGGATTTAGTATCAGCAAGTAAGAGCTCAGGGAGATCCCAATGATTATGCGAACACAATCCTTAACCCACAAATGGGAAAGTCTGAAGGAATAAAACATTTTAGAAACAAATTTTTTATTGTACCATGGGTCCCAAAGGAATGAGAGCTTGCAATTCCTATGGACCGAGAAGGAGATGGTATCGAGAATGGTAGTAGCCGTGAGACAAAATAGTTTCCAAAATTTAGAAGTAGTGATAGGGGGCATTTTCCAAGGAGAAAAAAACTTCTCCCTATACCAAGAGCCAAAAAAAAAATCATACTTTAAAAAATAATTTAAACTATTGAATTTGAAAATATTTGATTTTTTACCTCAACTTTTTTGTGATAATTATTCTATTTGATATTATGCTTTCTAGAACAAACATTGAAGATGGTCAACTATTCTTATCTTATTCATTCTTTGATTTAAAAGAGTTTTTGCATTAGGAATTTAATGTTGGTCTTGCAAATTTTAAATTTTTTTCCTTACCGACTTTTAGATCCATCCATAAGCCTTCATATTTAGAGGATATTTTTTTTCTATCCTCTTTTTTGGTAATGTCAAAAGGGGGAGGTAGTTTGTATTTGTTTGAAGTCTTCTATCTTATGCTTTGTTATATTTTATATTTTGTGTTTTGGTGTGTTGTATATTTCTTTTGAGTTTTATGTCAATTTTTTAATAATTAAATTTAAAAAAGAGGAGAACAAAATTCTTTCTCCCATATTTTTTTTTCATTCATCGAGGGGATGCATAGGAGAGAAGAACTTTTACTTATAATTCAAATAATAATTTTTATTCCATCATAAAAAGTGGGAGATAATTGTAACTTAGGAATCAAGATTGAGACTATGATTTTTTATGAAAAAAATATTATAGTTCTAATAATTTAATTATTTCTTCTAGCATTTATTGGATATTTCTATTTAATTTTGTGTGTACTAATATTTTAGGAAAATCATTTACTACTTCAGATTGTTGAAGACTTCAAGACATGATAGAATAAGATTTCATGTAATAGAGTATGTATATCTCTATTTTTTATTTCTTGAGTCTAAGCAAGAGTTATTATAATTGGGTAATCATACAGACACACACACATAGGGGGAGAGTTAATTTTTTTAAGTCTGACAATACTATATGATATTTAATTGTATTGTATAATTTGATAGTTTTCCTCTCCAAAATATATAGTTAATCAAATCCAGGCTTAAATTTTTTGAACTTTTCTTACTTTACCACATTAATTCATACAATTGACTGATAGAGTACAAAATTCTATTTATACCAAATGATTTTGTTTGTTTTGAACTGTTCGTACTGTATGATGTCAAGTCATATAGATGGCTAGCAAAGTACAAAATTCCTTTTGTATCGGATCATACTAAGCAAACTCTTTCATTTTAAACTATTTGTATAGTACAATGTTAGTTCATACAGATGACTAATAGTGTACAAAATTAGGTTCATACATGATAAAATATATATGTGCTCTGCCTTCACTAGAAGGGTGAAAAAGGATGAGAATGTATGTTGCCATCACTTGGAGTGTGTAAATGGTGATGGTTCTCTACCACACAAGGTTGGTGGACGAGAGTTTTTAAGGGCTTCTCTGCCTTATTATGGGGACAAAAGAAGAGTCACTTACGTTTAGTGTAATACTTGAAAAAGGAGACTCCAGGGAGTGGATGTAGGTCTAGGTCGATCGAACAACTATAAAATTTGGTGTTCTTCTATTACCTTTAATTTTTCTTGCATTTTTAGTTACTGCATTTAAATTTTATGGTTGAAAAAGTTACCTATGGTACTCATTTATATAAACAACTACAAGTTTTAGGATTAGTGATTTAACTTTAAAAAAAGATCTAAAAAAAGGTTATTAAATATCCAAGATTTTTTATATAACCAATTCACCCCCACCCCCCACCACCCCCCCCCCCCCCCCCCCCGCCCCTTTTGGTTAGCCTTAGGACAATTCTATAAGGTCTAACAACCCACACAAACTTTCAAACCATAATAATATGCTTGGAAGTGCAATAACATATATTTATTACTAGGTTAGTGAACATAGTTCACTTGATCGAACCATTCTAAAATATCATAGTAAACTATTTTGCTCTTTTACTCTTTTAATGTGGTTGATTCCTCTCCACCTCCTCATCAAGTGTTTTTTTAATAATTGTATATTCTATTTCTCTCTTTCTAAACTTTTTATGCGTACTCCTTATTTCTCTTAAACTTGATAAAGTTTTTTCATGAATAAAGGGATACAAAAAACTAAATGATCTTGTATCTAACTTATCCATTTGTATATGATATTTAAGAAAAGTGAGATAAGAAACTTGACATTTATGTGGTTAGTATAACTATACTTATATGATACCCATACTAGGTAGGCCTACAAATAATTGATGGTAACAAAGTTATATAAAAAGTAAGTTTAATATGATTGTAAAGCTCATCCATCATAAATCTTATACGGGATGTTTAATTAAGTAACTCTAACTACTATGAAAGTTCAATGGCTTTTCTTATGACCTTAAACTATAGACATAAATATAGAATCCAACAATTAGGCTTTCTTTAGATTAATTATGTTTCATGAGTTATCATAGGCACAGTTAAACCTAGAGTAGTCAAGTAATAAATTTGTTAAGTTGACCAACTAAAAGTTATATTAGGTAAGAGGGCCATTTAACCTCAATCAAATTAGAGGTTAGCAAGGTTTAAATTCTCTTATGTAATTAATAGTAAATTGGGGTGCCTCAATGATAAGACATAAGGACCAGCTAAACTAAGACAAAGTTAACTAACTTTTAATCGCATTTTATTAATTATGTGTGTGTGAGACTTATATTCCTTTATTTGTTTAGTTTAGAATATTTGAAGATTTTTTTGAATTTGAATTAAAATTTAAAGTTTTAGAACTTCATAAATTAAAATTTTTTAGTTTGGAGAATTTTTTCAAAATTATGAGAGAAATGTTATTTTAAATGCTTAAATTTTAATTATTTGATTATGAAATTAGTAAAATAATCATTTCTCACTAAGAGTGGTCAACCATCACTTCTTTCATATGGTGGTCATGGATGGAAACCCAATTAAGTTTACTATATCTAGGGTTAATTTAATGAAAATCAAGTTATTATTTTAGTAAAATTACTTTTTCATTTAGCTTAACAAATTATTAGAGTTTACTGAGTTGCATCAAATTTTAGTCAGATTATGAGTTCCATTAAATAGATTAGGTTTTTCATCTCAAAAAGTTTTCATAAATAAAGGACGCAAAATTATTTTCATGTCATAAACTAGTTACAATTCATATAACTCATACTACTTTTAACTGGTTTGTAGTTTTTTGCACATAAAGAGAGAGAGAGGGGGGGGGGGGGGAGAATTGGTGTGCCTTTTTAAATAATTTTGGATTTAAATATTTAAAAGCTTAACAACACTAAAATATTAAAAAAATTGTAAAATGAAATTTGCTGGGGGCTATGAGGTTAAAGATGTGAGATACGCACAAAACTAGAGTGCTACATGAATATGTTTAGGTTTCATGTGTTGTAAAAATAATGGAATCCGACTAAATATGCAAGTATTGGTGCTAATCAATTAATAAAGTGATAAAGAAGAGTGTCAATCCCATAAGGAAGTATTCTACTTAATTACAATTAAATTACTATGTTTTAATATAGATGTATAATTTATCCAACTGAATTTAAAATAATTATTTTTTTGTTTTTTCCACTAAAAAGAAACTTGCAAGAAAATTAGATACTAATATAAATAATATGTTTCTGACCAATGAATGAAAAACAATATAGTTTTCCTAACCAGACTCTTTATTATAAATGTGCAAAACATATGCATCTCTAGATATCTATTGAGCTTAAAGGGGTGCGAAGGGAGATTTATTGTCTGTATAATATATCCATAGATCCTAGAAAGTTTAACCTCCTATATCTAGGTATGCCAACATTCCATTTTAATACTCCTATTTGTTTTAATATTTCTCCAACAAGGTAATACATCACACTAAATATTTACTACATGCATGACCATTATATACGTTAAGTTAAGAATAAGAGGTATTAAAAACATCTATATAATAATTCAAAGCATAAGAGTCTATATTAATACTTACTATGCATTTACATCATTAGTCCAAAATACAGAGATGTAGCCGACATGGATAACACAAAAAGTAAACTCATATTTATTTCTTTCATATAAGAAAAAGATACATGGGAATTAATATAGATTAACACAAAAAGCAAAATCATATCACCCAGAAGCATCAATTGATATTTTCTACACTTGTTCTTCCAACAATAAATTTGCTTATATAATGCACATTAGGATCTCCAAATAAAAATATCTAGTACTTCTCTTACTTCCCTTAGGCTTTACTTTATGAGGAAACTAAAAGAAGACACTCAAAGTACATGACTCCACTAAAAGTAATAGAACTCTTTTAATAAAAGAACTGAAAAACTATATCTAAAAGTACATAAATGGCCTACAACATCATGATGCTGGAAGTGTTGGCACTACGGTATTATAAGATGAACTAGTGCCTTGACATTGTTGGACATGATATGCTTTGGTTGTTACAATCCAATCTGACCAAGATAGATCCTATCGTGTGAATTGTGGTAGTAAATCCCAAGATTTAGTTTTGGAATATTCAATTTCTCTTCCAAATTTAAAATTTAAAATAAATAATAAACTACAAAGCTACTAAAAATATCCAAGTATTGAAACAAAACTCATCAACAATATTTTTTTCATTTCATCCAAATGTATCAACACTATAATACATGTCTACAAATAGAAGCTACATAAATAAATAATAAACTAGCCATGACTGTAAAATAATCAAAACAAATAAATACCTAAAATTTGAGATCTAATGTTGAACATCTAATCAACAAGCTCTTCCCTTTCCCAGATCTTCAAAACCAAAAGTAAAACTATAGTAAGATACAATAGCTCGGCAGGCCACATAAACTAATTTAAACTTTTGAATTCAATTATTAAATTTTTTTTGGAATATTTAAAAGCAATTAAATGCAGTATAATAAATTATTATTCTGAGAAATATAATACAAACATAATAATTATCATATTATTTAAATAATAATACTATGAAGATAAATAAAATGATATTTGTATCACATAAGTAGTTCATATCATATTTCCTAGACCCAGACATAATCTCAAAAGAATCTAGTCCCTTATAACTCTCTTTTATATTTATATCACCAAAACATGCTCGTAGGTACTATAATATGCCTTATAAGAACCATAATATTTTGTTATACATATAAAGTCTCATAGGATTCTAATGCCCTTATCCTTCCCAACAAATATATTTTATTCATGCATACACATTTTTTTTCATATTATAGTAGTTAAGTGTAGTAGAGCCTGTGTCAAAATTGCACAGTAATCTAAAACAGTAGGCAATAAAAACCCCAGCTAAGCAAAAATGCACGTTTACAAAAAATAACAAAACTAATTCAGATTGTGTATAATACTATTTTAAGACTTTAATTGAACTACAATATTATTTTTTAACATTCAAAAAATTTCTATTCAATAAAAACCCTATAAATTCAGGAACACTTATTGTAAATTTTTTACAAAATATTTGAAATTTTCAAAATCTTAATCTGTATGACATGTAAATAGGTATGTATTGAAAGTTCCACTAGTGCAAAATTATTCCTATTTTTTGTTAATGGAAATAAATTTTAATTAAAAAATTCAATAATTATTATATATTATTTAAAATTGGGATGGGCATAGTATGACCTACCTCGAGATGAATAAATTTCTCAACTAGGTCGACTTGTGAAAATGGCTCAATGATCTCCAAAATTGAGCATTTCCATTATCTTTCCCCTCTTTTCTCTAAATTTATCCTCCTTAATATTTATTAACAAAAATGAAGGGGTTAAAATGGCTTTTAAAAAATTAGTGGAAAATATTTTTATACTAAAATATTAAATAACTATTCTAAGTATTTAATTTTTAGCACCAAAATTCATATAACTTCTTTTATATCTTCAAATCTAAAAAAAAAAAAATTATAGAAAAATTTTCATAATTAACTAAGCATGTCCAAAATACTTTGGTTAAATCGATTTGAAAACTAATGCCTAACGGTCCCAAAAACTTTACTTGTACCTATGGGTGCAATTTAAAGGAATTGTAATAGTGCCCAAAATTAGAGAAAAATTGGCATAACTAAAACATATATATATATATAGTGGAAAAAAATAGTTTATGATTTGAGTTTATAATGACCTCTGAAATATTTTTTATTGTAATAGATCAAAATAACTCTTTTAAAATTTAAAAGGTTATTACAATATATTCACCTTAAAAAATGCCATCCTCAACATTCCTAGACCAATATAAGTAAAAATAAACAACGATATGGTTGTCTTATCTCAAATTTTTAGTACAAGTAGCCTCTTTGACAATCCTATGCTTAAATCACATCGTGACCATAGGAATTTCTTTATTCTCAATTTTAACACATTATATGCCAAAATCTTGTCGGGTTCTTCTCTATATTGTAGATTCAGATGAACCTCAATATCATTAGTAATTAATTTTTTTCTAAAACCAGACACCCACTTTATCAAAGAAGACATATAAAACATGTTATGTATATCATACATATGATTATGTAATAATAACATATAAGCTAAACTATTAATCCTCTCAATGATCTCAGATGGTCAATATACCTTAGACTTAACGTGCTGATTCTCCCAAATTTATATATCATATCAGAATCAAATGCACAAAATTCATTAGTCAATCAACTACAATCAAGATAGCATCATGCCTTTGCCTTGATTTTGGAAAACCCATAGCAAAATCTATAGTCATCACTTTTCATTTTTATTTCAAAAAGGCAATGACTATAGAAGACTACATAGTCGTTGATGCTCTACCTTCACTAACTAACAGGCCCCTCACTTTAAAAAACTCTACAATATTATTCTCCAATCTAGGCCACTAAAACCATCCGTTCAAATCTCTGTATATCTTGTCACATCCCGGATGAAAAATATAGCCATAATAGTGAGCCTCTTATTAAATATATCACCTAAGATCTCCACAAATAGAAAACCACATTTTATATTTATAGAAAATAATAATATATTTAGAAACTCCTAGTTCATATTTCTTACCATATATGATCTACCTAATCAACTTAGAATATTCTATATTTAACTTCTACAACAACAACATCATCAAGCCTTTATCCCACTACGTGGGGTTGGATAGATGAATCCTTTTTCTCCATTGTGTCCTATGAAAGATCAAATTCTCTTTTAAATCTAATAAAGAAATGTCTTTCCTAATATTTTCTAACCAAGCTTTTTTAGGTCTGCCTCTACCTTTCTTATTATAAGTCAAATCTAATACCTCTACTCTCTTAACTGGGTCATTGTAAGGCTGCCATTTTATGTGACCAAACCATCTAAGGCGACTCTCTCTAATCTTATCTTCTACTGGAGCAACTCCAACCTTTTCATATATATGCTCATTTTGTATCCTATCTCTAAGGGTAAAGCCACTCATCCACCTGAGCATCCACATCTCTATCACACTTAACTTAGTATTATGCTTCTCTTTTTATGACCAACATTCAACACCATAAAGTATTGCAGACCTCACTACCATCTTATAGAATTTTCCCTTAAGTTTGAGGGGTACTTTTCTATCACATAACAAGCCCGATGCATTCCTCCACTTCAACCATCCAACTTAAATTCTGCTTAAAATATCCATATCTATTTCACCATCACTCGGAACAATAGATCCAAGATATCTAAAATGTGTACTCTTATTAATGACTTGATCTCCCAAAGTCACAATCCCCTCACTAGGTCAATTACTACTAAAATTATACTCCATATATTCCATTTTAGATCTACTCAAGTGAAAAACTTTAGTCTCTAATGTTGACCTCCATAATTCAAGTTTACTTTCAACTCCCTCTTTTGTCTTATCAACAAGAAGAATATCATCAGCAAAAAGCATACGCACAGGTACATCCTCTTGCAGATGTCTAGTGAGAACATCCATTACTAAAGCAAAAATATTTAGGCTTAAGGTTGAACCTTGATGTAACCCAACCGAAATAGGAAAATACTTGGTCAAACCACCTTGTGTTTGAACATAAGTAATAGCTCCTGCATACATATCTTTAATGATTTGAATATAAGCATTATTAACTCCTTTCTTTTCAAGAACTATCCATAGCACTTCTCTTGGAACTTTATCACATGCTTTTTCTAAATAAATAAATATCATATGTAGATCCTCCTTATTTTCTTTATATTTCTCCATCAAACCTCTTAATAAATGTATGGCTTCCATAGTCGACCTACCTGGCATGAATCCAAATTAATTTTGAGAAACATTAGTATCACGCTGCAACTTATGCTCCATAACTTGCTCCTATAGTTTTAAAGTATGACACATTAACTTTATTCCTCTATAATTCACACAATCATGTGCATCACCTTTATTCTTAAAAATAGGAATTAACACACTCATTCTCCACTCATCTAGCATCTTTTTAGTCTTCAAAATAGTATTAAAAAGTTTAGTAAGCCAAGAAATTCCTTCATCTCCTAAGCATTTCCACACCTCTATTGGAATATCATTAGGTCCAACAGCTTTTCCACCCTTCATTTTCTTTAAAGCCTCTCTAACTTCAGCTTTACTAATACGCCAATGAAAACAAAAATCTTTATTTTCATTTAGGGTGCTAAGATCATTATAGTCAATCTTATTTTAAAAATTTTCATTAAAAAGTTTAGCAAAATATCTCATCCACCTTTGTTGAATATCATCTTCTAAGAAAAGTATTTTTTTATCTTCATCCTTAATATACTTCACTTGAACTAAATCCTTACTACTCTTATTTTTGCTTGGCTAACTAATACATATATCTTTCTCCCTCCTTAGTATCTAATCTATTATATAAATCACTAAAAACTAAGGTCTTTGCATCACATATTGCTTTTTTAGATTTCTTACAAGTCTCTTTATATCTTTCCCAATTATCAGAATTTTTAAAATTAAACCAATTTTTATAACAAATTTTCTTATTCTTAATCTTTTCTTGCACATTTGGATTCCACCACCAACTATTTTTATTTTTAGGAGCTTTCCCTTTGATACTCCAAGTACACCTTTTGCAATATTCTTAATATCACTAGCCACTTTTCCCACATAATATTAGCATCCTCATGCACAGATAAAATCTTACTTTCAAATTTTTTTTTTAATATTCTTTAAATGCCCCCATCTAATCCGAGAATATTGTTTTACTTTATTTTTTTTTACTTGCCCCTTTATCTTAAAGTCCAAAATTAATAATAGATGTTGCTTACATAAATTTTCACTTGGAAAAACTTTACAATATTTACAATCTAAGCGATCTAATTTTCTTATAAGAAAATCGTCAATCTGGGTTGTACTATATCCATTTTTATAAGTGATGAGATGCTCAATCCTTTTCTTAAATAAGATATTAGAAATTAAAAAATCATAAGCTAAACAAAAATCTAATATGGTCTTTCCACCTTCATTTGTTGTTCCAAAACCATAGCCACCATGAATGTTTTTAAAATTATCTACCTCTCTACCAACATGTCCATTTAAATCTCCTCCAATAAAAACTCTTTCTGAAAGTTTGATGGGGATGTTAAGCCCTATGAACTTAGTCCCAAACTAACCAAGAGGGGCTGGGGGGGTGAATTGGTATTTTAAAAACTTCTTTTTAAACAAAGAAATAAAATCACATAAACCAAATCACACCACGAAAATAATGCGGAATTTAAAAGTGCGGAAGCAAGAAAAGGAACACAGAAATTTATAGTGGTTCGGTCGACTCGACCTACGTCCACTCCTTGGAGGCACCCTCCAAGTATTGCACTACAAAAAAAGTGACTCTCCTTTAGCCCCCACGCCTAGGTGGAGAAACCCTCACAAGAACCTCCTTTTTGCCACCCCGGCAAGGCAGAGAACCTATCTCCTTTTGCTTCCTCCTGAAGCTGGCAGAGAACCAGAACCAAAAGCAAAACTCCTTACTTCTACCGACCCTTCCACGGATGAGAAACTCTAGACGAAGACGACGCAGAGAGATCCTTGAAGTAACCCTGTGAAACCCCTCACAAGCTCCCCCTCACAAGATCCTCTCTCTCTCTTCTCTCTCTCTTTCTCTCCTCAAGGTCTTCTCAGGTCAAGGCAGCAGCCAAGGTCTTAAAAAACATTGGACAAGAGCTCTTAAATAGAAGAGCTTCAAAAGAGCTCATTAATTGCAAGTTGCCGACAATATCGTCCAGGCCGATATGGACATCGGCCTGGCCGATCAGTACAAATCAATGATGATCGGCCAGAGCATCGCCCTGGATGGGAAACAGGACGATTGAAAATTGGCTTGATCGTCCAAGCCGATCTCACGATTGTCCTGGCCGATCAGTTCAAATCAGAGAAAAATCGTCTTGACAATAGCCCTGGATACGGGCTGGCCGATATTGATCGTCCTGAAGTAACTTAGGGTTTGTGACTAGATCGGCCTGGCCGATCCTGCGATCGTCCAGGACGATCTGATCGTATCAATCATCCTTAATTACTCCCTTGCTTTCTTGTACAATTATGGCATAATCTGTTAATATCGTTCAGGCCGATCCGAGGATCGTCCTGGCCGATAATTTAAAGATACAGTATACCATACTTGACTATGGCGGCTACTTCTTTCTGTTTTGAGCTTATCGTCCTGGCCGATACACGTATCATCCAGGACGATCTGTTAATGTCGTCTGCCTTAATTAAGAATCCTTATTTAGACTTTCTGTTGTAAGCTTATCGTCCAGGCCGATCCAAGAAATCGTCCTGGCCGATATGAGTAAAAACAGAAATTCTAAGTCTCTCAAGTGTGTGTGTGAAGGGTTACATAGCATCAGTCTCTTTGACTATTACAAGTGGACTCAAAAGGTAAAAAACAAAAGTACAGACTGACTCAACCCTAAACCTACGCATTCCTGAACATGGCTCCTTTTTGATTGTCCGATCTTCGATTCCTGAAAAGTTAGAAGGAACAAGCTGTCCAAGAGAAACAGTGTTTGTCAATCATCAAAACATAAGACATGAAAAATAGATTTGCAACAATCTCCCCCTTTTTGATGATGGCAAAACACTACAAAAAAATTTAATAGCAACAATTCAGGATTGATGAAAAAAGAACCTCATAAAGTTCTCCCCCTTTTGACATATCAAAAAGGAGGGTACAAGAAAGCACAGCAAAAGAGATTCCTATTTTTTATTTTTATTTTTTAAATCAAGGCACATCAATGATATAGTATTCCATGTGATTGATTTAAAAACCTGTGAGTTAACGAGTTACCAATCTCATTTAATCCATAGAATAGGAGAATATCCATTCATGGTTTACCCTTACCCAAAAAATGTTTTCTTAGGGTAGAATCGTCTTTTGAAATCAAAGACCTAACTCAAATAATTAATTGGATATGAGAAAAAGAATCTACCCACCACTTGTCATAAGGAAAATATCTCCATAAAACAATGAGGTAGATTTGTCACAATCGAACGATAATCGAGATCAAGCCTTTGAGAATCAAAACTTCTAAGTTCTAAAAGATATAAAAAGAGAGAGTAGCTTGCTTTTGAGTGGGCTCATTTTATGCCTCTTGTCAATGTTGTGGCGCTTTGCGCATCTTTTTATAGATTTTTCAATTTTTTGGTGTCTTTGCGCTTCTTTTGTTGGCATCATTGGCCAATACATTTTTTTTTATTTTTGCAAGCTAGATTCCCTTTTAGACTCTTTTAAAAAAAACTTAGTTGTGAATATATCTTCTCAGATATTAGAGAATAGGAGCTCTCTCTCTAACATAGGGAAGAATTACCACAAGCAGGATTAATAATCGAAGACAAGAGTAACGAGGGATCATGATGTGACAAAAAAACTTTTAATCATTGTAAATACAAGATAGATTTACTTAAGCAAGCTTTAGAAAGGATCTTAGTTTCATAACAATCTTTTATTTTGAGATAGACTTTTGATTAGAAAAGAAAACTATGCCACTAATACTAAGTTTAGGGAAAGAGACACAATCACAAAATATTCATACTATCTAAGTGATTAAGTAGATGAAAACATATTAACTATAAATTGTTAAAGACAAGAACAAGAATTATAATATCATATCAGTGATGATCTAAAAAATAAAGCATATGAAAAGGTAAAAAGAAAGCAAAAAAGGTAAAAGAAAATTTAGCTAAAAAAAGGTTTCATACATTTATGTCAATCACACCCAATCTGGTCCTTAAAGAACTGAAAGTGTCGAAGGCAGTGGTTTAGTAAAGATGTCTGCCAGTTGCTTTTCAGTTGTCACATGGTGTAGCTCAATGTCTCCCTTACTCACATGATCTCTAATAAAGTGATGCCTAATGTCAATGTGTTTAGTTCTTGAATGTTGGATAGGATTTTTAGAGATGCATATGGCACTAGTGTTGTCACAAAAAATTGAGATGGTGCTTACATGTAATCCTAGATCCAATACCTGTTGTTTCAACCAAAGAACTTGGGCCACACAACTTCCAAGAGCAATGTATTCAGCTTCAGCAGTGGAAAGTGCAACAGAATTTTGGTTTCTACTAGACCAAGAGACCAAGGATTGTCCAATGAATTGACAAGTTCCAGAGGTGCTCTTTCTATCCACCTTGCATCCTGCAAAATCAGAGTCAGAAAAACCAATAATCTCAAAAGAAGTGCTATGTCTAGGGTACCAAATCCCTAATCCTTGTGTCCCCAAAAGGTATCTAAAAATCCTTTTAATAGCAGTCATGTGGGATTCCTTAGGGTCAGCTTGAAGCCTAGCACAAAGGCAAACAATAAACATAATGTCAGGTCGGCTTGCAGTCAAGTAAAGTAAAGATCCAATCATGCCTCTATACTTCTTCTGATCAACAGACTTACCACTTGGGTCCTTATCCAACGGAGCACTAGAAGTCATGGGGGTGTTAATTGGCTTGGCTTTGTCCATCTCATATTTCTTCAAAATGTCTTTTATGTATTTTGTTTGATTTAGAAAAGTTCCATCTTCCAATTGTTTTATGCTAAACCCCAAAAAGTAAGACAATTCTCCCATTAAACTCATCTCAAACTCTCTACTCATTGTTTTAGAAAAATCATCACACAAATTTTTATTAGAAGATCCAAAGAGTATATCATCAACATAAATCTGAACAATGAGTAAATCATCTCCAACTTTTTTAAGAAAAAGGGTGGTGTCTACGCTCCCTTTGACAAACTCCCTTTCTAGTAAGAATGTGCTAAGCCTCTCATACCAAGCTCTAGGTGCCTGCTTTAAACCATACAAAGCCTTTTTTAATTTAAACACATGATTTAGAAATTGAGAACACTCAAAACCTGGAGGTTGTTCTACAAACACATCTTTTTTTATCTCCCCATTTAAAAAGGCACTCTTGACATCCATTTGAAAAAGCTTAAATCCTTCATAACATGCAAAGGCTAATAGCACTCTAATGGCTTCCAATCTAGCTACAGGGGCAAAAGTCTCTTCAAAATCTATCCCTTCTATTTGATTGTACCCCTTAGCCACCAATCTTGCTTTATTCCTTACCACCACTCCTGAATCATTCACTTTGTTCTTAAATACCCACTTTGTCTCAACTACACTTTGTCCCTTAGGTCTTTCCACAAGTTCCCAAACATCGTTCCTAACAAATTGATTCAACTCTTCCTGCATTGCTAACATCCAAAACTCATCAGAGAGGGCTTGGTTAATGGTGGTGGGTTCAGTCATAGAGATAAAGGCAGAGTGGTTCACCTCCTTCGTAAGTCAATGTCTAGTCTTAACTCCACTAGAAAGGTCTCCTAAGATCAAATCCTTGGGGTGACTAGTAGAGTATCTCCAATCTTTAGGCAAAGTGTGTGAAGTTTCTCCCCTTTCATCTAAAATTTCTATTCCTTGGGTGACTCCTTCTACTCCTTCATTACTTAGGTGCTCACTCCCCTTCCCCAAATTTTCTACTCCACTTGTAATCTCTCCAACATCATCATCTTCTACTCCATGTTTCTTATGATCAGACTCATCAAAAACTACATGGGTTGTCTCTTCCACCATCAAGGTTCTCTTGTTAAACACTCTAAAAGATTTCCCAACACTAGAATATCCCAAGAATACTCCTTCATCAGATTTAGGATCAAATTTTTCCAAGTGAGACTTTCCATTATTGTGAATGAAAACCTTACAACCAAAGACATGAAGGTGGGAAAGATTGGGTGTCCTACCCTTAAGGATCTTATAGGGTGTCTTTTCTAATTTGACTCTAACATTCACCCTATTCAAAACATAACAAGCTGTGTTAACCGCTTCAGCCCAAAAGTATTTTGGAAGTGAATACTCAGCAAGCATGGCTCTAGCGGCTTCCACCAAGGTCCGGTTCTTCCTTTCAGCTACTCCATTCTGCTAAGGAGTCCTAGGGGCTGAAAAATTGTGGCTAATCCCCTTTTCCTCACAAAACTCTCCAAATATTTCATTTTCAAATTCTCCCCCATGATCACTATGGATGGTCAAAATCTCACACCCTAGCTTCTTCTAAATCTAAGTAGAAAAAGTTTTAAACTCCTCAAAAGACTCATTTTTATGAGAAAGAAATCTAGTCCAAGTGAACCTCGAGTAGTCATCAACAATCACAAAACCATAGACTTTCCCTCCCAAACTTGCTATGCTAATGGGTCCAAACAAATCCATGTGAAGGACTTTTAAAGGTCTAGAGGTGCTAATGTCCTTTATGGGGTGAAAAGAGGAGTGGATTTGCTTTCCTAGTTGACAGGCATCACAAAGGTGGTCTTTTGTAAACTTAAGTTTGGGGACACCTCTAACTAGGTCCTTTTGGGTCACTTTCCTAAGGGTTTTCATACTTGCATGACAAAGCCTCCTGTGCCACAACCAAGAATCATCAATGACAGTTTTTAAGCAAAAAGAAGCAACACATTCAATGCTATTTAAATCAAGCATATAGACGTTGTTTACCCTCTTTCCTTGCAAAATAGTGTTGTTACTTAAACTTACAATGCATGAATTCGTGAAGAATTGTACGATGAAGCCTTTGTCACAGAATTGACTGATGCTGAGCAAGTTGTGCTTCAATCCATCTACAAGCAAAACATTTTCAATCATAAGGTTCTTGGAATTACCGATTATACCTGCTCCTACCACCTTCCTGGTGGTGTTGTCTCCAAGAGTAACCTTACCTCCAGTCCTGGATTCTAGTACAACAAACTAGCTAGCATCACCAGTCATATGTCGAGAGCATCCACTGTCCAGGTACCACATACTCTCAAAAGGTCTTTTGTGAGAGACTTCCTACAAAATTATCAAATGTTAGTTTTAGGAACCCAAGCAGGTTTGGGTTCCTTCTTATGAAGCGAAGAATGCAATGCATGTGTGGTATGCTGTGGATCATGCACCTTAGGTCTCCACACCCAATGTGAACTATGGTGAATTGTGCAAGTGTGTGAGATATGTCCTAGCATGCCACAAGAAAAACAACTAACTCCAGGAAAGGGATTTCTTAAGTGATTTGAGTTATAATGCCTCTCTCTAGGTTTTGGCAATTGATTAAAAGTAGATGTCATCCTAGATTTCTTACATGCTTCTAAATCATTTTGAACCTTCAAGTTTGTGTTTTCTAAAACTTCATTTTCAATCCTCAAATTTTTTTCTATTTCTTTTGACTTCTTAAAATCAGATTCAAGAGATGTGTGTGATATTTTCAATGCATCATGCTCTTCAACTAACTTACCATGATTTTTATTTAACTCATCAAATTCATCAAGTAAAGTCATGTGATTTGAATCAATTGTTTGATGGTCTTTAATCAAAATTTCATGCTCTTTTTGTAGATTTAAGAATTCTAATTTCAAGCTAGCATGAGTTTTCTTTAATTTTCTATATGATGCATGGATTTTTTCTGAAACTTCAAGAAGTTGATCGTATGAAAGTTCACATACCTCTTCTTGATCAATTTGATCTTTTCCCATGAAACACTAGTTTGTAGTTTCTTCCTCTGGTTCAGTCTCAGAAGAATCAATACCAGATTCTGCCCAAAAGCTCCTTTGTTTTTTCTTGTCTTTCTTAGACTTAGCTTTCTCCTCACCTTTTTCTTTTTCTTTGCTTGAATGATCTTGAAGTATAGGACAATCGGCTCTTACATGACCAGGTTTCCTGCATTCAAAACAAACAACATCAGAAGATCCTTTAATATGTTTATGATCCTTACCTTTTCTCCAACTTTGATGATGCTTTTGTTTCTTCCTTAGAAAGCTTTTGAATTGCCTTGTGATGAAGGCAACTCCATCGCTTTCAGACCCGGAAGATTCAGAATCTGATTTGTGTGCCTTTAATGCAATTGTTTTCTCCTTTTTCTTCTCACCTGCATCATGATTTCTTTGATTCACCCCTTGCTCGTAAGCAATGAGTGAGCCGAGCAAGTTATCAATAAAATAGGTGTTCAGATCTTTAGATTCAGTGATTGCAGTAATTTTTGCATCATAAGACGAAGGCAAGCATCTCAAAATCTTGTTAACTTTTTCATAGTTCGAAAGTTCTTTTCCTAGTGCATGCAATGAAGTAGCAATCTGAGTAAACCTAGTGTACATGTCAGAAATCGATTCATGAGGTTTCATACGAAAAAGTTCGTAGTCATGCAAGAGAATGTTTAAACGGGATTGTTTAACTTCATTAGTGCCTTCATAAGTAATGCACAATTTATCCCAAATTTTTTTACCAGTTTTGCAAGTTGAAACACGCATGTAATCCTTAGATTTTAAAGCACAGAAAAAACAATTCAAACATTTCGCATTTAATTGAGCTAAATCTCATTCATCAAAAGTTCATTCGGTAAAAGCAACTTCAGTTTTAAAACCGTTAATTTAACGAGAAGGTGGAGAATAACCTTCTTAAATAAGCATCCACATGCGATAATCAGTAGATTGTAAAAAAGTTGACATGCGAGTTTTCCAAAAATCAAAAGGTAGGTTATCGAACAGAGGAGGTCGGGTAATAGAATACCCTTCCGTAGTGTAGCGATTCCCAAAGTTAGACATGGATCAAATTCAAAAAGTTTTTAAACTTTAATTTTCGAATCAAGCTCTGATAGCACTTGAAAGTTCGATGGGAATGTTAAGCCCTATGAACTTAGTCCCAAACTAACCAAGAGGGGGGGTGAATTGGTATTTTAAAAACTTCTTTTTAAACAAAGAAATAAAATCACATAAACCAAATCACACCACGAAAATAATGCGGAATTTAAAAGTGCGGAAGCAAGAAAAGGAACACAGAAATTTATAGTGGTTCGGTCGACTCGACCTACGTCCACTCCTTGGAGGCACCCTCCAAGTATTGCACTACAAAAAAAGTGACTCTCCTTTAGCCCCCACGGCTAGGTGGAGAAACCCTCACAAGAACCTCCTTTTTGCCACCCCGGCAAGGCAGAGAACCTATCTCCTTTTGCTTCCTCCTGAAGCTGGCAGAGAACCAGAACCAAAAGCAAAACTCCTTACCTCTACCGACCCTTCCACGGACGAGAAACTCTAGACGAAGACGACGCAGAGAGATCCTTGAAGCAACCCTTGTGAAACCCCTCACAAGCTCCCCCTTACAAGATCCTCTCTCTCTCTTCTCTCTCTCTTTCTCTCCTCAAGGTCTTCTCAGGTCAAGGCAGCAGCCAAGGTCTTAAAAAACGTTGGACAAGAGCTTTTAAATAGAAGAGCTTCAAAAGAGCTCATTAATTGCAAGTTGCCGACAATATCGTCCAGGCCGATATGGACATCGGCCTGGCCGATCAGTACAAATCAATGATGATCGGCCAGAGCATCGCCCTGGATGGGAAACAGGATGATTGAAAATTGGCTTGATCGTCCAGGCCGATCTCACGATTGTCCTGGCCGATAAGTTCAAATCAGAGAAAAATCGTCCTGACAATAGCCCTGGATACGGGCTGGCCGATATTGATCGTCCTGAAGTAACTTAGGGTTTGTGACTAGATCGGCCTGGCCGATCCTGCGATCATCCAGGACGATCTGATCGTATCAATCATCCTTAATTACTCCCTTGATTTCCTGAACAATTATGGCATAATCTTTGAATATCGTCCAGGCCGATCCTAGGATCGTCCTGGCCGATAATTTAAAGATACAGTATACCATACTTGACTATGGCGGCTACTTCTTTCTGTTTTGAGCTTATCGTCCAGGCCGATACACGTATCGTCCAGGATGATCTGTTAATGTCGGCTGCCTTAATTAAGAATCCTTATTTAGACTTTCTGTTGTAAGCTTATCGTCCAGGTCGATCCAAGAAATCGTCCTGGCCGATATGAGTAAAAACAAAAATTCTAAGTCTCTCAAGTGTGTGTGTGAAGGGTTCCATAGCATCAGTCTCTTTGACTATTACAAGTTGACTCAAAAGGTAAAAAACAAAAGTACAGACTGACACAACCCTAAACCTACGCATTCCTGAACTTGGCTCCTTTTTGATTGTCCGATCTTCGATTCCTGAAAAGTTAGAAGCAACAAGCTGTCCAAGAGAAACAGTGTTTGTCAATCATCAAAACATAAGACAAGAAAAATAGATTTGCAACACTTTCTTCTAGAGGTATCTTTTGTAATAATTCTTCTAAGTCATTCCAAAAATTTAATTTAAAACTCATATCCAAACATACTTGAGGAGCATAAGCACTTATAATATTAACAATCTTATCCTCAACAACAATCTTTAAAGCTATAATTCTATCTCCAATCTTATTAATTTTTATAACAATATCCTTCAAACTCTTATCTATAATAACACCTACACCATTTCTAGTACGACTCCGACCCAAATACCAAAGTTTAAATCCTAAACTATCAATGTCCTTATCCATCTCTCCAACCCATTAGTTTCCTGAATGCACAAAACATTTATCTTCCTATGAATCATAATATCTATTAATTCTATTAATTTTCTTGTAAGGGAACCTATATTTCAAGTTCCTATCCTAATTTTAGTTTCATGGACTAGCCTCTTTGACCATATCCATCCTTGATGTGGGAACCCTTGCCTATTTAACACTGCACCTGGGTGCCAGTACAGCAGCCCTTGCATACTTGTCACTGTATTCAGGCCATACAACATATCGTTTCCTGGGGACACCCTAGCATTAATACAGTTTCTTAAAGGATTTATGTCAATATTATTCGACAAGTTTTACGCTGGCTGTCGACTACCTAACACAACTCTCCACTTTTCTCATCTAGGACTTGGGACCTGGCTACGGTAGTGTGTTCTAACTTCTAAGGATCCCAAATATTTTTCTTATAAAGAGGGCATAATGATCATCTGAGCTTATATATCAAAATCTAAATCAACAAAAGAAATCACTTCTAATTATAATCTCTCCATATATCATAATAAATACTCATTATAAGCAAGATGTATACATGATAATTTAAATGAATTCTTACTTAGAGCATGTGTCATTATATTATCCTTACCAGGTTGACACTGAAGAGTCAAATCATAGTCTTTAATCAACTCATGCAATATCCTATTTCTCAGGTTCAGATCCATCTAAGTGAATATATATTTCAAACTCTAATTATAGATGAAAATCTTACATATGACATCGCACAAATAAACCAAATCTTGAAAGTAAATATAAAGCGAGTAACTCTAGATCATGTGTCAAATAGTTCCTCCCACGTGACTTTAACTATTTAAAAGCATAAGTTATAACTTTGTCATGTTGCATCAGAACACATCCTAAATCTCTCAGTGAAGCATCACTAAATACCTAAAAACCTTCTATACCAGATAGATGATAAGCCAAAACTGGAGCATAAGTCAAATAATTATTCAATCTCTAAAAACTAGCTTCACATTCTAGTATAAAGATAAAGTTACTAACTTCTCCGTTAGTTTTTTAGAGGTACAAAAATATGAGAAAATCCCTTTACAAACTTCTTGTAATATTTAGCTATATCTAATAAAGTATATATCTAAAATATAGTAGTAGGCCTCACTTAAATAGTGATCGATTGAACTTTCTAGGTTTCGACATAAATACCTACACTACTCACCATGTGTCCTAGAAAAAAATACTCTTACGCCAAAACTTATATTTGAAGAAGTTTGCTTATAGGTGATATTACCATAGAGTCTCCCAAATAATTTTAAATTATTTGTCATAATCTTCCTCAAAGCAAAATAAATTAGAATATTATCTATGAAAAGATTTACAAAATGATCAAAAAAACCTTTGAACACCCTATTTATCATTTCATAAAGACAGCTGGTGTATCTATCACCCCATAAGGCATGACCGAAACCTCATAAGGCATGACCAAAACCTCATAAGGCATGACCAAAACCTCATAGTATTTTACTCCCTCCTAGAGTTGGTACAGAATCATCATTTAGTGATGAAGAATGTTTGCCTGGATCCACCCAAAAATTAAAGAAGAGACTTGAAGATGATTGGAAGGAACTTTTGTTAGAGTAATTTTCTGAAGCTCTCATAACTCCCCCTCATAAGATCTCTCCCACTTTTCTCTCCCAAAGCTCTCCTCAACTCTCTCTATAAGTTCCCTCTCAAACAACATAATAACAAAAGATTCTCTTTATAAGACAATATGAGAGCTTAAATAGAGAGCCTCCAAAGAAGCCCTAATATGGGTTTCTGATCATTCAGTTTGATCCAAGATTATCATGTACGATTAGTTTAAAATAACACTTTAAGGCAGTACATATTGCATTGGTCTTGATGATCAATTCAGTAGATTCTACTAAGCATCATGTACTATCCTATATTTAACATGTATGATCAGCTCAAGTATTGAACTAATTGTCTAGTACAATAACGTCAATTAAATATCATACTATGTAGAGATCATTTTGTATCATACAAAGTTTAGGGATTGTCCAATACGATCAATAAAAAATTAGGGTTTTTCATCTTGGATGATGGTCAACATTTAATTAGCATCCATGCATGAATCAGTTCATAAAGTACAATCATTTTCAATCATCCTATACAATATGATTGAAGAATTTAACTATAATTAAACACCTAATCACATGATCAATTTAATTATGATTATCATCGATCATACAATATGATGAAGATTGTATAGTATGATTAGACACAAATTTTAAACATTAAATATTACCTAAATTATGATTAGTAGCTATTTTATTGATTATAGCTAATTATATAGTATGATGAGTTTAATCAATCTTAATTAACTAAGATGCTCTAATTAGGGCTTTCTATTTTAATGAATTGTTCAATATGATCTAAGTCATAATGTATGATTAGGTCAAAAAGAAAATTATAACTCTCCAACTCACTCCCTCGAGTGTGTATGTGCAAGGTTACTTAGCTTAGTATCCACCATGTACATGGCTTGACTCAAGAAAGGTAAAAGTACATTAAAGTATAAATTATAAATTGACTCAACCCTAGTTTACCTAATCTTTAGTTGATCGAGGTTTCAAGTGAATGGTTGACATAAAATGTAAGTGAGTAGGGCAAAATAAATATGCAGTAGATTTAAATAGCATTGTTAAAAGTCTAAAAATATTTGTTATCATCAAAATCACATGACTTGGGTCTAAATTTACAACAATCTTCCCCTTTTTTTATGATGACAAATATTATTGGTTTTTGATTCAAGTGTATTTTGCTATTCCCTAGCACCCCCCCCCCCCCCCCCCCCACTAAGAATTTTTCAAAAATAGGGGAGTTATAAAAAAAATTATTTTAAAAGGAAAAAGAAAAAAAATAACACATAACATGAGAACATAGATGATGAAAAGATAAATATTGAAATAAATATTTCAAAGCAAAACACAAACTAATACATGCTACTCTCCCTTTTAACATCATAAAAAAAGAAAAAAAAAATAACATCAAAGAAATAGGAAACTACAAAACAAGAAAAGTACAAATACCATAAAAAATAGAATTAAAGAATAGTACAAATATAGTAAAATAACATATGGCAAACTATAAAAAGGAAGAATCCTGATTAGGTGGAGATGGTGGTGGTGGCTAAAATAAGCAGTGAATGGAAGCAAATTTCTTCCCAAACTAAGCCATATCATTATTGTGTTGTTGTTGCTACTGTGCTGCATAGATTTCAAAATGAACAAAATCATTTGCATGTTATTGCTGCTGCCTAGTTACATAGATTTCAAATCTTGCCTCCTACTGATCAAATCTCTGAACTAGCTGATCAATATGAAATTTCTAGCATATAGGGGTTGGTGCTTGAGGTTATTCTCCCACTCCCTCCTCTGGCTCAGGGTAAGCATATTAAACATGGTGGTGATGAGTGCTGTGAAGGTCATGGAAGGAGCTATTGGAATAGAAGAATGGGAGTTGATCAAGTGAAGTAGGATATTCGTGGTTATATTTTTTTTTTAGGACATAGGAAACAAGATATCCTAAGGCAAGGTTAGGCTTCCTATTATGTTTAGGATCTCTAATATAGGTTAGATTATCAAGATATCAAATTATAAGGTCAGTTGCATTAAAGTCCATTTGAGCCAGGATATAATATATATCAAGTGAGAGAACTGTTGTAATGTTACTCCTATCATGAACTTTATGAATTACATAATTTCTAAGTATGTGTTAGATGATGCAGGCAACAAGGACTAGATTATTAACTTGTATAATATAACAATTAACATTGTACTCCCTAAGGATTGTGTTGGTAGGGGTCTAATTGTAGTAAGGATTTTTGGTAAAATATGAATTTTGTCCTTAGTGGTGGAAGATGAAGAAAGTCATAAAAGTTTTGTTAATTTATTTTATTAGGCCTTATACTAACATTTGATTATAAAGTAGTGATGTCATTATTAATACAAAAGCTTGCAAATAAATCACATAAAAGCTCAGAGTTGAATGGAAAGACAAGGGTGAGGATAAAACTGAGAGTGGTATGAGCAATGAAATTAAGTACCTAAAAGTTTAGGAAATCTTGGTTAACAATTTTGGATGGTATGATCCCAGCTATTTTGTACCACTGATAGACTTCTTTATTAGCAGCCTCAGTGAATCTAGGATTGATTGTTTGTTTGGAGGAACTACCCACTAGTGCTCAAGATCATTTTCACCAGCCATTATAAGGAAGGAGAGTACAAGAATGAATTAATGGATTAGAAGATTGGAATGGTGTGAAGAAATTGAAAGAATTTTGGCTATTTAAATAGAATTGATCGAATCATATAGTACGATCATGAGATAGTACGATCATGAGATCGTACTGGATGATCTAGTACAACTAATTCATCCAAACGATTAGTCAAAAAAAGTAGTATTATCATAAAGTATGATTAGACATCGTACTAGATGTTTAGCAATAGGGTAATCATCTTGAAGAGTCAACCTATATGATTGTTGAGTTTTGAGTTCGTATAGTACAAACTGGTCGATTGTACAATACTATATGGTATTAAAGATTTTATCAACTGAATTCAATTTGTCCAACTTTTCCTGCCACGTGGATCGTACAATATCATCACTAATAATTAATTGATATTAGCCATTGGATGCGTTGTGATTAGAGATTTGATATTTTTTTTAGATCGTATAATACAATATAAATTATACTAGATGATGTAAACAAAAATTAGAAAAGTTATGGGATGGAATGTGATGATTATGAAGAGTCCATAATAAAACTAAAATAAAAATAAAATAAAACAAATTAAGAACCAAGAAAAATAAACACAAAATATTTTTTTAAAGAATCAATCAATAGTATTAAATGATAATTTTATCTAATGATTATATCAATAAGAAATATATTAATAATGCTTAAATCTAGAAAGTAACGTTTAGAAAATTAAAATTTTTTAACCCTACCTTAGACTCCTTAGAGGTTAAAAATCTTGTTAAACTAAAATTCTAATTTAGAAAATAAATTAGATAGGAAATGTATCTTTTTAAACTTATTTTTATAAATATATTAAAGAGATTAACATTGCAAGGTGATGAACAAAAAATCAAAATTTTCAAATTTAGGTGTAGACGATATCAATTGGCATGTGGATTTATCTAAGATTTAAAGATTTGAAAGGAAGAGAAGCCAATTCATTGTGGGATCATTTTGTGCCTCTTTTATCCTTATTTGGTGCACTTTATGTACCTTTTGATTTTTGATACACTTTGTTCATCTTTTAATTTTTTGGCATTTATTACACATCTTTTTATCTTTTGGGTTCATTTTATGCCTCTTTTTTGCTATGAGAGAAGAAGAACACACTCTCTTATATAAGGAAGTGTAAACCACAAACCAAAACCTGCTCCATATGATATTGACAAATAACTTGATTAAGAATATTTGAAAATGATTAATTGACTTGTAAAAATATTTAAATAAGATAGAGAACTGTAAGAAGATGAAACATATATCTATTTATTGGTCCAATTTTTAAATTTGACATAGATTTTGATTCAAAAAGAAATTACACCCTTAAATGAGTTAGAGGAAGAGAGAAAATCTTCAATTTCTTCTCTTAAATTATTTTTAGAGAAGTCATACACTGCTTACAAAAAAGGCAAGTTTTTCATTTAGAGAAGAGTTCAACTACTGAAGTGAGTAGTGATCAGATTCTTAAACTTTTTTTAAGAAAATAAACAATACATATATACAAAATAATAATAAAATATTAAAAAACAAAACAAACAAATAGAAAATAACCAAAATAAGAAAATATCAATCAGATTTAAGAATTTTAAAGAATTCAGATTCAAGCATGAATATCTATGACACCTAATCTAGTTCTAAAGGTGCTAAATGTTTCAAATGTTAATGGTTTTGTAAATATATATGCAAGCTAAATTTTAGTTGCTACATGATGTATCTCTATGCCTCCTTTTTTTATATGGTCTCTAATAAAATGATGCCTTATATCTATATGTTTGGTCCTAGAGTTTTGGATTGGACTATTTGAAATACAGATGGAACTAAGATTGGATTGGGGCCTACAGGTACTCCTAAATCTACAAATTATTACTTTAACCAAATAACCTATGCCACACAACTTCTTAAGGCTATGTATTCAACTTCTATAGTGGACATGATAACTGAGTTCTATTTTCTATTGAACCAAGTAAATAAAAATTGTCCAATGAATTGGGAAGTTCCATAAGTACTTTTCCTATCAACCCTACATCTAGTAAAGTCTAAATTGAAATATCCTTTGATTTTAAAGTAAGTGCTATGCCTAAGATACAATATTCCCAAGTTTTAGGTTCTTAAGAGATATTGAAGGATTCTCTTAACAATAGTCAGGTGAGACTCTTTTGGATCAGCCTAAAATCTAGCACAGAGAGAAACATTAAATAAAATAGCAGGTTTGCTAGCTATCAAGTAAAGAGGTGATCTAATTATACAAATATAATTTATATGATCAACTAATTTTCTATTAGAGTCCTTATTTAATTGAATAGTAGAAATCATGGGAGTATTTATTGCCTTGGCCTTATCCATTTCACACTTCTTAGGGATGTCCTTAATGTATTTTGATTAACTAAGAACAAATTCATCATCTTTCTGCCTTATATTAAATCCAAGAAAGTAAGTCAGTTCTCCCATCATAATCATCTCAAACTCCTTTCTCATTATTTTAAAACATTTGTCACATAACTTTTTATTAGAAGATCTAAAAAAATATCTTCAATATAGATCTTGATAATTAGTAGTTCATCTCCTTTTTTTATAAAAAGAGTTGTGTTTACGCTCCCCTTAATAAAGGTTATATCCTATAGGAATGTGCTTAGCCTTTCATACCATGCTCTAGGTGCTTGTTCTAGTCCATACAACACCTTTTTAATTTGAACACATGATTTGGAAATTATGAATTGTCAAATCGTAGGGGTTGTTCAACATAGCCATCTTTTTCTATTATCACATTAAAAAAGGAACTTTTGATATCCATTTTGTACAATTTGAATATCTTAAAGTAAGCAAAATCTAGTAGCACTCTTATGGATTCTAGTATAGCTACAAGAGAAATGGTTTATTCAAAATCAATTCCTTCTATCTAGTTATACCCCTTAGCAACTAATCTTACTTTATTTCTTACAACTACACCAAAATCATTCATTTTTTTTAAATAACCCCATTTAATTACAACAACACTCTTGTCCTTAGGTCTTTTAATTAGCTCTCAAATATCATTTCTCACAAATTAATTTAATTCTTCTTGAATAGCTAGAATCCATAATTGATCCAATAGTGCTTGATTTATATTTGTGGGTTCAATCATTGAGATAAAAGCATAGTGGTTCACTTCTTTCTTAAGTCCATGCTTAGTTCTAACACCTTTAGATGGGTCTCTTAAGATCAATTTTTTTGGATGACTTGAAGAATATCTCCATTCTCTAGAAGTGATTTTTCAGCTTCTACCCTTTCTTCCAGATTTACAAATTCTTCTCTTTGGGTGACATCCACTACTTCTTTTTTTTCTACCAGAGACCCTCCAAAATTATCATATTCATTAAAATTTATATAAGTGGTCCCCTCTACCATTAGTGTCCTTTTATTAAAACTCTAAATGATTTTCCACTATTTGTCTATCCTAGGAGGACTCCTTCATAAAAATTTGGGGCAAAGTTTCCTAACAGAGAATTCCCATTATTTGTAATGAACACTATACATTTAAAGATATAAATGTGAGAGAGGTTAGGTGTCTTTCCCTTAAGATTTCCTAGGGTGTCTTGTTATGTTTGGATCTAACATTAACCTTATTTAGAACATAACAGGCTATATTTATCACTTCTGCTCAAAAGTTTTTAAGAAGTGAGTATTTATAATATGGCCCTAGCAGCTTCCCCCAAGGTCTAATTCTTTCTTTCAGCTATCTTGTTCTTTTGAGGGGTCCTAAAAGTTGAAAATTTATGATCTATCCCTTTCTCCTTATAGTAGGATTCAAATATTTCATTCTAAATTTTCCACCATGATCATTATAAATGGTTAAATTTTCACAACCTAGGTTCCTCTTAATCAAAGTGGAGAATGATCTAAACTCCTTGAATGATTCACTTTTTTGAGAAAGGAATCTAACCCAAGTAAACCTCAAGCAATCATTAACAATCACATACCCAAAAACATTCACTCCTAGGCTTGTAGTGGTAATAGGTCCAAAGATATCCAAGAGAAGGACTTCTAAACGTTTTCTTTTATTAATGTCTTTAATTGAGTGGAAGGAGGATTTGACTTCTTTTTCTAACTAACAGACATCGAACAGGTGGTCTTTAGTGAACTCTAATTTGGTTACGCCTCTCACTAAGTCTTTTTGGGTGATTTTTTATGATTTTTCATGCTTGTATGAAATTGTCTTCTTTTACACAACCAGAATTCAATAATAATAGTTTTTAGGAAAAGAGAGTTAGCAGGTTCAACACAATTTAAATCAAGCATGTAAGTATTATTAATTCTTTTTCGTTAAATCACAATATTTCCATTTAAGCTTATTATGCAGCTAGTAGAAAAATATTTAATGCTAAAACCTTTATCACAGAGCTAGCTTATGCTAAGTAGATTAAGTTTTAAGACATCTATTAGTAAAACATTTTTAATGAGGAAATCTTTTAAGTTTTCAATTATATATGAGCCCACCACTCTCCTGGTGGTGTTATCTCTAAGTATTACCTTCCCTCATGCCCTAGCCTCCAATGAAATGAATTAATTTATATCTCTAGTTTTATGTCTTGAACATCCATTATCCATGTACCGCATGCTCTCACGAGGCCTTTTGGAAGAGCATCCCTATAAAATCATCAAAGGTTAGATTTAAGAACCTAAATAAGTTTGGGTTCTACCTTATGAATTGAAGAATGAGATGCATGAATGATATGCTATGGTATATATAATTTTGGTCTCCACACCAAATGTAATCTATAGTAGATAGTGCAAGTGTTGGACAAATGTCCTTGCATGCGACAAGAAAAAAATATCTAATACCAAGAAAAAGATTTACTAATCTATGTGGGTAATGGTGCCTCTTCTTAGGTTTGAATGCATGTTGTGTTAATAGTTTAAAAAACTCTACCACTTAAGGTAGTGTTCTGTTTTCTTTAAAAGCAATTAATTTCACTTGCAATAATTTTTTTGTACTTTCATGAATTGAATTATTAAATTTTAAAGCTTGCTCACTATTTTCTAATTGAGATGTAAGAGTATCTAGTTATTTGAATGCATTTTCTAGTTCAACATGTGATATTTTCAAAGAATCATGTTCAACAATTAAATTAAGATGCTTCCTATCTAAAGTATCAAATTCATCTAATAAAACCATATGATTACTATCCAAAGTAGAATGTATTGTAAATCTAAGTTTATGGATTAGACTTTTGATGATAGCAAACATTCATAATTGTCTACAATTACCTTGCCTACTAACTTTTCAGGTCCACAAGATCGAGTGCAACTCAAGCCAGCTCAAGATTGGATAGATTTAGTTTGAGTCAGTTTGTAATTTTTCCTTTCTTGAGTCCATTATAAAAGTTCTTCTAGATGCTAAGTAACCTTGCACACACACATGAGGGTTTTTTTTTTTTTTATTTTCTATTTTGAGTACATCGTCCTGGATGATGTTCATATTAGCCAGGATGATCTGACTAAAAATAGAAACCCTAATTAGGGCATCCTAGTTAATGCAGCCATCATTAAGCACATCATCCTTGATGGTCCTTGTATCGGCCAGGACAATAAGCTCAAATAAAAAAGAATCAGCCGCTAGATCTATTTAGGTAAGATTTATTTTTGTACATCGGCCAGACCGATCCATTACATCGGCCTGGATGATTTAACACAATTATGCCTAAATTAATCGGGTAATTAATAAAAATAATTAAGGCTTGATTGACATGATCACATCATCCTGGACGATCACAAGATCGTCTGAGATGATCAGTTCAAAAATCCTTGGTTACTCTTAGATGATTAAATATCAACCAATACTTTTTCGAGCAGTGTTCTAGATATTTTTCCTCATATTTGAACTAATCGTTCGGGATGATCGTGAGATCGGCCCAAACAACCAAGATAATTTTGGATCATCCTACTCTCCTTTCCAAGTGATTGTCTGGCTAATAATCTGTGATTTGAACTAATCGCATAAGACAATATTTTATCATACTAGACGATATGAATAAAATTTCTTTTGATCATCCCATGTTGTCCATGTTGTTTGAGCTTAATTTGTACTGATCGTACATGACGATAGAAATATCATCCTTGACGGTAATATATATCCTTGAAATTCTATTAAAAGGACCCAAATTTTCTCATGCTTAAGACCTTAAGTACTACTATCTTGACCTGAGAGAGCCTAGGAAGAGAGAGAGAGAGAGAGAGAGAGAGAGAGAGAGAGAGAGAGAGAGAGAGAGAGAGAGAGAGAGAGAAAGAGAGAGGAACTTGTGAGGGGGAGTTTATGAGAGGGTTCACAAAGGTTGCTCGAAGCAAGATAGTAAGTCATCTTCTCCATTCTTCGTCCTTCATCCTTTGGAGGTTCTTGGGATGTTTACTTTAGCAAACAGTCTGAGTTATCATCCCGCTTCAGGAGGAAGCAAAAAGAGTCAGTTCTCTACCGCATCGGGGTTGTTGAAAAAGAGTATGTTGTAAAGGCTTCTCCACCTAGCTGTGGGAGCTAAATGAGAGATACTTAGTTAGTGCTATACTCAAATGGTGCCTTCGAGGAGTGGACGTAGTTTAAGGTTTGATCGAACCACTATAAATCCGGTGTGATCTTTCTTTATTTTATTTTCGCATTTAATTTCAACATCCATTACTCTTTGTGGTGAATTGTTTTGGTTTTAGTTTTGTGCTTTACTTAATAAAATTTTTAAAACATAAATTCACCCCTCCCCTCTTGGTTAGCCTCAGGCTAGTTCCTAAGGGCTTAACATCCCTAATGAACTTTCAAGTGGTATCATAGCATGATTCATAATATTAAGTTTGAAAACTTTTTAAATTTTTGATCCATGGCTAACTCTAGTAATCATACTACTGCGGAAGAGTATTCTATTACCCGACCACCTTTATTTGATAATATTTCCTTTGATTTTTGGAAAACTCACATGTCTACGCCGTTACAATCAATTGATTATCGGTAAAGAGATTTGAGATCTTGTGCAACTTAATGCAAAATATCTGAACTATTTTTTTTGTGCTTTAAAATATGAAGATTACATGCGTGTTTCAACTTGCACAACTGGTAAATAGATTTGAGATAAATTGTGTATCACTTATGAAGGAACCAATGAAGTTAAGCTATATCATTTGAATATTGTATTGCATGATTATGAACTTTTTCATATGAAATCTAATGAAATGATTTTTGAAATGTATATAAGGTTTACTCAGATTGTTACTTGATTGCATGCATTAGGAAGAGAACTTACTAACTATGAAAAAGTGAACTAAATTTTAAGATATTTGTCTTCCTCTTTTGATGCTAAAATAACTGCAATTTCTAAATCTAAAGTTTTAAATACCTATTCGATCAATAACTTACTATGTTCACTCATTGTTTACAAGCGAGGGGTAAACTAAAGAAATCTTGATTCAGGTGAGAGGAAGAAGGAGAAGACGGTGGCACTTAAGGCAAACAACTCGGACACTGAATCCTCCAAGTCTGAAAGTGATGATTATGTCTTAATCACGAGGCAATTTTAGAGCTTTCGAAGGAAGAAGCACAAGAATCATCATAAGTGGAATAAAGGTAAGGGTAATAAAAAATTCAATAATTCTAATGATATAATTTTTTTAAATCTAGGAAGCCAGGACATGTTAAAGCTGATTGCCCTACACTCAAGTCTCACACAAGAAAGGAAAATGGTGTGGAGAAACCCAAGTACAAGAAGGACAAGAAGAGATTCCAAAAGGCATTCTGGGCAGACTCTGCATCAGACTCCTCTGAGACTGAACCTGAAGAGGGGACAATAATCTTGTGCTTAATGGCAGACAATAATCTTGGTCAAAGTGACCAAGAAGAGGTATGTGAACCAACTTATGATCAATTTCTAGAAATTTGTGAGCACATGCATGCTCATATAAAAAACTAAAAAAATCTCAAGCCAGTTTGAAAATAGAATTTTTAAATTTATAAAAGGAGCATGAAAATATTTTAAAAGGTCACTACCAAATTGATAGCAATCACATTACTTTATTTGATGAATTTGATGCATTAAACAAAAAGCACATTGAATTAACCAATGCACATGATTCTTTAAAAATATCTCATGCTGAGTTAAAAAAAGAATTAACAAATCATAAAGTTTTTGAAAATAAACCATTACATGCTTTTTAAAACTTTAAAATGAAGCATCACAATAGCACTAGATTAGTTCATCATTTTCCAGGAGTTAGATGTTTTTCATGTGGCATGCTAGGGTATATAGCACACACTTGCACCATTCACCATAGTATATATTTGGTCTAGAGACCCAAGTTACATGATTCACAACATATATTACATTCTACTTTCTATAAGAAGGAGCCCAAATATGTTTGGGTTCCTAAATCTGACATTTGATAATTTTGTAGGCAAGTTCTCATAAAAGGCCTCATGAGAGCATGTGGTACCTGGACAGTGGATGCTCTCAATATATGACTGACAATGCCAATCAATTCATATTGCTAGAGACCAGGAAAGGAGCCAAGGTGACTCTTATAGACAACACCACCAGGAAGGTGGTAGGCTTAGGTATAATTGGTAATTCCAAGAACCTTTTGATTGAAAATATTTTGCTTGTAGATGGACTGAAACATAACTTGCTCAACATCAGTCAGCTTTACGACAAGGGTTTCATCATAAATTTTTTGGCAAATTCATGCATTATCAGCTTAAATAATAACACTATTTTGCAGGGAAAGTGGATCAAAAACATTTACATGCTTGATTTAAATAACATTGAATGTGCTGTTTCATTTTTCTTAAAAACTATTGTTGATGATTCATGATTGTGGCATAGGAGATCATGTCATGCCAGTATAATAACCCTTAGGAAAGTGACCCAAAAAGACCTAGTTAGAGGTCCCCAAGCTTAAGTTTTCAAAAGACCACCTTTGTGATGCCAGCCAATTAGGAAAGCAAGTCTACTCTACGTTTCACTCCATTAAGGACATTAGCACCTCTAGACCTTTAGAAGTCCTTCACATGGATTTGTTTGGACCCATTAGCATTGCCAGCTTGGGAGGAAAAGTCTATGGTTTTGTGATTTTTGATGATCACTCGAGGTTTACTTGGATTAAATTTCTGTCACACAAAAATGAGTCTTTTAATGAGTTTAGAGCCTTCTTCACTTGGATTCAGAAAAGACTATGTTGTGAGATCTTAACCATCCATAGTGACCATGGGAGAGAGTTTAAAAATGAGTGATTTGGAGAGTTTTTTTAGGACAAGGGGATTAGTCACAACTTCTCAGCTCCTAGGACCCCTCAGTAGAATGGGATAACTCAAAAGAAGAATTGGACCTTAGTGAAAATGGATAGAGCCATGCTTACTGAGTATTCACTTTCAAAATACTTTAGGCTGAAGCGATTAACATAGCTTATTATGTGTTGAATAGAGTGAATGTTAGAACCAAATTAGATAAGACACCATGTGAAATTCTTAAAGGTAGGACACCCATTCTTTCCCACCTTTATGTCTTTGGTTGTAAGGTTTTCATTCACAATAATGGGAAGTCTCACTTAGGAAAATTTGACCTAAAATCTGATGGAGTGTTCTTAGGATATTCTAGTGTTGGTAAGTCTTTTAGGGTGTTTAATAAAGGACTTTAGTAGTGGAGGAAACTACTGATGTAGTGTTTGATGAGTATGATCCTAGAAAGCCTAGAGTTGAGAATGATGATGATGTTGGAGAGATTACCACTGGAGTAAAAAATTTAGAGAAGAGGATAGAGCACCAGAACACTGAAGGAGTGGGAGAGGTTACCCAAGGAGTAGAAAATGTAGATCTGGAGGAAAGGGTTGAACCTTCACACACTTTGCCTAGAGATTAGAGATACTCTTTGAGTCACCCTAAAGATCTGATCTTAGGAGACCCTTCTGATGGAGTTAGGACTAGACATGGACTTAGGAAGGAAGTGAACCTCTCTTCCTTTATCTCAATAACTGAACCCACCAACATAAACCAAATCCTTTCTGATGAGTTTTGGATCATAGTCATGCAGGAAGAGTTAAACCAATTTGTTAGAAATGATATTTGGGAGCTTGTGGAAAGACCTAAGGGACAAAGTGTTGTTGGAACCAAGTGGGTCTTTAAGAATAAGGTGAATGATTTTGGAGTGTTGGTTAGGAATAAGGCAAGATTAGTGGCTAAGGGGTATAACCAAATAGAAGGGATAGATTTTGAGGAGACTTTTGACCCTATAGTTAGAATGGAAGCCATTAGATTGCTATTAGCCTTTTCCTGTTATATGGGATTTAAGTTTTTCCAAATGGATATTAAGAGTGTCTTTTTAAATGGGGAAATAAAAGAGGATGTGTTTGTAGAACAACCCCGAGATTTTGAGAGTTCCTAATTTTCAAATCATGTTTTCAAATTAAAAAAGGCCTTATATGGATTAAAGTAGGCACCCAGAGCTTGGTATGAGAGGCTTAGCACATTTTTACTAAAACGGGAGTTTGTTAAGGGTAGCGTAGACACCACCCTTTTTCTAAGGAAAGTAGGAGATGATTTACTCATTATTAAGATCTACGTTGATGATATACTTTTTGAATCTTCTGATATGAGTCTATGTGATGAATTTTCTAAAATAATGAGTAGAGAGTTTGAGATGAGTATGATGGGAGAGTTGTACTACTTTTTGGGATTTAGCTTAAGACAATTAGATGATGGAACTTTTCTAAATCAATCAAAATACATAAAGGACATCATGAAGAAGTATGAGATGGATAAATCCAAGCCAATTAATACTCCCATGACCTCCAGTGTTTAGTTAGATATGGACCCAAGTGGGAAGTCTGTTGATCAAAAGAAGTACAGAGGGATGATTGGATCATTACTTTACCTGACTGCTAGCCGACCTGATATAATATTTAGCTTTTAATTTTGTGCTAGATTTCAAGCTGACCCTAAGAAATCCCACCTTACTACAGTTAAGAGAACTCTTAGATACCTTTTAAGGACCCAAAATATAGGAATCTAGTACCCTAGGCACAACACTTCTTTTGAGGATATTCTGATTCTGATTTTGCGGGATATAAGGTGGATAAAAAAAGCACTTCTGAAACCTGTCAATTCATAGGACAGTCTTTAGTCTCTTGGTCTAGTATAAATCAAAACTCTGTTGCACTTTCAACTGCTGAAGCCGATTACATAGCTTTAAGAAGTTGTGTGGTCAAAGTTCTTTGGTTAAAATAACAAGTATTGGATTTAGGATTATATGTAGGCACCTTCTCAGTTCTTTGTGACAACACTAGTGCCATCTGCATTTCTAAAAATCCTATCCAACATTCAAGGACTAAGCACATTAACATAAGGCATCACTTTATTAGAGATCTTGTGACTAAGGGAGACATTGAGTTACACCATATGGTGACTGAGAATCAACTGGCTGACATATTTACTAAACCACTGGCCTTCGACACTTTCACCACCTTAAGGACCAGATTGGGTGTGATTGACATTAATCTGTGAACTTGATTTCTACTAAATTTTTTTCTGCTGATTACGTTGCTTTATTTTTTGGTAGTTTTTTGTTGTTTATCTTTTTTGTAGTTGTTTTCCTTGCTTTTGGTACTTTAGTCTTCGTGTGCCTTAATTTATTTTTCTAATCATTGCTGAATTGATATCTTATGCCTTATTTTTGTCTTTTTAAGAATTTGTAATTAATGTTTAACATCTCTTAATCTGCTAAAGGGTAAAATTACAGTTGATTGTGTCTCTTTCTCTAACCTATTTTGGTGGTGAAATTTTTTTTCTAAATAAAAGTCTATCTCAAATTAACAAATAGATTTTGCAATTGAGATCTTTTCTACCTTGCTATAGTAATCTAGCTTATATTTATAATAATAAAAAATAAAATTTACTTCAAGATTTCTCGCTATCATATCATTGCATCTCTCATATGATATTTGATTTTATTTTGTAGTTTGTTCTTCCCTATATTAGAGAGTGAGTTTTTCTTCTCTGATATCTAGAAGATATACTCACAACTAAGAATTTTTAAGAGTTTTTGGAAAAGAATCAAGATTGCAAAAAATAATAATAATAAAGTGGCCAATGATGCCAAAAGCAAAAGATACGCAATGACGCTTATATATATATATATATATATATAGACACACACACACACACACACACACACACACAAAGTGTGTCAAAAATTAAAAGATGCACAAAGTGTTCCAATCAATGAATAAGAGGCATAAAATGAGCCCATCAAAAAGCAAGCTATCTTCCTTTCTTCCAACTCTTAAAATTTAAAAGATTTCATGTATCACTTGAGATTTTCAAAGACTTGATTTTGAATTTCACGATTGTAACAAACTACTTTGATACATTAAGATATTTTTCTGAAACCAAGTCTTGATTAGATCTCTTTTTCTTATCCAATTGATTTTTCTGAGTTAGGCATTTTGATTTCAAAAGATGATTTTACCCTAAAAGAAGTCTGAGCTTAGGGTTAACATGATCGGATAATTTACCATTTTTTGGATTTTGATGTTGTTAAATTCATTAACTTATAAATTTTTAAAATGAATCATATGGAGATTATATCATGTTTATGCCTTGATTAAAAAAAAACTTTAATTCTTTGCTAGTTTTTAAGCATTTTTCGTGTTTTATTGTTGTTATTTTTAGTTGATTTTATTATTTTTGGACCTTCTTTGATCATCTTCATCCTTCCTCTAATTTCAAAAATTTTATCACATCATCCTAGATGATATTTATATCATCCTGAATGATCTATTCATCTTTTTTCAAAAACTCCATCTATTGAATATTTTAACTTTTCTACTCTTCATCGTCCTGGACGATCTATTATCGTCTTGAATGATCCATTATGATCCTGGACGATATGATCGTCCTCTACTATAATTATCTTGATCGCCCTGGATGATCCATTTCTATTTTTACTCATATCGGCCATGACGAATTTTTTATCGGCCTGGACGATCAGGCTTAAAACAGAAAGTCTAAATAAGGATTCTTAATTAAGGCAGCTGACATTATCATATCGTCCTGGACGATACGTGTATCGGCCAGGACGATCTTCTCAAAATAGAAAGAAGTTGTCGCCATTGACAATTAAGGTATACTGTATTTTTAAATTATCGGCTAGGACGATCCTTGATCGGCCTGGACGATATTCACAAATTATGTCTTATTTGTTCAGGAAATCAAGGGAGTAATTAAGGATAATTGATACGATCATATCATCCTGGATGATCGTAAGATCAGCCAGGACGATCCAGTCAAAAACCTTAAGTTACTTCAAGACGATAAATATCGGCCAGCTCGTATCCAGGGCTATTGTCAGGATGATTTGCCTCTGATTTGAACTGATCGGCCAGGACGATTATGAGATCGGTCTGGATGATCAAGCCAAATTTCAATCGTCCATGAATGCATCTAAGGCGATGCTCTGGCCGATCTTTGTTGATTTATACTGATCGGCCAGGCCGATGTCCATATCGGCCTGGACGATAAAGTCGGCAACTTGCAATTAATGAGCTCCTTTGAAGCTCTTCTATTTAAGAGCTCATGTTCAACATTTTTGAAGACCTTTGGCTGCTGCCTTGACCTAAGAAGACCTTGAGGAGAGAAAGAGAGAGTGGGAGAGAGAGAGGATCTTGTGAGGGGGAGCTTGTGAGGGGATTCACAAGGGTTGCTTCAAGGATCGCTCTGCTTGTTCTTCGTCTAGAGTTTCTCGTCCGTATAAAGGTCGGTAGAGGTAAGGAGTTAGCTTTTGGTTGTGGTTCTCTTCCAGCTTCAGGTGGAAGCAAAAGGAGGTAGGTTCTCTGCCTTGCCGGGGGGAAAAAAAGGAGGTGCTTGTGAGGGCTTCTCCGCCTAGCCGTGGGGGCTAAAGGAGAGTCACGTTTTATAGTGCAATACTTGGAGGGTGCCTCCAAGGATTGGACGTAGGTCGAGTTGACCGAACCACTATAAATTTTTGTATTCTTATTTTTGCTTCCGCACTTTTAATTCTGCATTTATTTTTGTGGTGAGATTTTGGTTTGTGATTTTCAATCTTAGTAAATTTTTTTTTTTTAAATACCAATTAACCCCCCCCCCCCCCTCTTGGTTAGCTTGGGCCAGTTCTATAGGGCTTAACATCCCTAGCAAAGTTTCAAGTGGTATCTGAGCAGGATTCAAAATTTTAAGTTTGAAAACGTTTTGAATTAGATCCATGGCTAACCTAGGGAATCGTAACACTACAGAAGGGTATTCTATTACCTGACCTCCCCTGTTCGATAACCTACCTTTTGATTTTTGGAAAACCCGTATGTCAACGTTTTTACAATCTACTGATTATCGCATGTGGATGCTTATTCAAGAAGGTTATTCTCCACCTTCTCGTGAAATTAATGGTGTTAAAACTGAAATTTCTTTTATTGAATGGACTTTTGATGAACGTGATTTAGCTCAATTAAATGCAAAATGTTTGAACTGTTTTTTCTGTGCTCTAAAATCTGAGGATTACATGCGTGTCTCAACTTGCAAAACTGGTAAGGAGATTTGGGATAACTTGTGCATCACCTATGAAGGCACTAAAAAAGTTAAACAATCCCGTTTGAACATTCTCTTGCATGACTATGAACTTTTTTGTATGAAACCTCATGAATCGATTTCTGACATGTACACTAGGTTTACTTAGATAGTGACTTCACTGCATGAACTAGGAAAAGAACTTTCAAACTATAAAAAAGTTAACAAGATTTTGGGATGCTTGCCTTTGTCATATGATGCTAAAATCACTGCAATCACTGAATCTACGGATTTGAACACCTATTCTATTGATAACTTACTTGGCTCACTCATTGCTTACGAGCAAGGGATGAATCAAAGAAATCTTGATGCAGGTGAGAAGAAAAAGGAGAAAACAATTGTACTGAAGGCGTACAAATTGGATTCTAAATCTTTTGGGTCTGAAAGCGATGAAGTTGCCTTCATCACAAGGCAATTCAAAAGCTTTCTAAGGAAGAAACAAAAGCATCATCAAAGTTGGAGAAAAGATAAGAAAAAAAAACATGTTAAAGTATCTTCTGATGTTTTATGTTTTGAATGCAGGAAACCTGGACATGTGAGAATCGATTGCCCAACACTTCAAGATAACATAAGCAAGGAAAAGATTGAGGAAAAATCTAAGTTTAAGAAGGAGAAGAAGAGAATTCAAAAGGCATTCTGGGCAGAATCTGATACTGATTCCTCTAAGACTGAACCAGAGGAAGAGACAACAAACCTGTGCTTAATAGGGCAAGATCATCTTGAGCAAAGTGATGAGGAAGAGGTATGTAAACCAACCTATAATGAATTGTTTAAAATTTGTGAAAAATCCATGCATCATACAAAAAACTCAAGAATACACATGCTAGATTAAAAGTGGAACTTGTAAATTTGCAGAAAGAGTATGAAGTCATTCTCAAAGATCATACAATGATTGATTCAAATCATATGGCTCTTCTTGATGAATTTGATGAATTAAACAAAAAAATATTCAGAATTAATTGATGAACAAAAGGCATTAAAAGTTTCACACACCTCACTTAATTTTGATCTTAAAAAATCTAAAGAGATTGAAAAAAATTTGAGGATTGAGAATGATGCATTAAAGAAAACTAATTTGAGGATTCAAAATAATTTGGATACATGTAAGAAAAATTGGATGACATCTACTTTTGATCCCAAGCCAAAACCTAGGAAGAGGCATTATAACTCAAACCATTTAAGAAACTCTTTTCCTGGAGTTAGATGTTTCTCATGTGGCATGCTAGGACACATCTCACACACTTGCACCATTCACCGTAGTACACATTGGGAGTGGAGACCTAAGATGCATGATTCACAGCATACCGTATATGCATTGCACTTTACTTTTCCTAAGAAGGAGCCCAAACCTATTTGGGTTCCTAAATCTAACATTTGATTATTTTGCAGGTGTGCTCTCACCAAAGACCTCATGGTAGCATAGGATAACTGGACAAAAGGAGGCTGGCAGCTCAAAAATAGCTTAAACTCGCTGCCTTATGACTTGCTTGAAATGTTTAGTTTTTGTGTTATTTGTTTTCGTTTTTGTGCTAGTTTTGTGCTTGCTTTGTGTTGTTCTAGTTTGCTTTGTTTTAATTTTTGTTTGGTGTCACATATGGTGAATCTTTTCAAGCTTTTAGATTTTGGAGTTTTGGAGATAGTTTTTAGCTTTTTCTAAATTGGTTAAAGGGAGAAATACTGTTGATGTTTTCCCTCCTTCTGACCTTATTTAGTGGTATGATTTTCTTCTCTAAACAAAAGTCTAAACTCATTCTAACCAATAGTTTTTTAATTAAGATTCTTTTTCTTATCTTGCTACATTAATTTATCTTATGCATAATAGCCAAAGTTCTTATATATCTTTCAAGTTTTTTGAAATCTTGTCATTGCATTTATCACATGATTTTGATTTTGTGTTGTGGATTGTTCTTCCCTATGTTAGAGAGAGAGCTCCTATTCTCTAATATTTGGAGGATATACTCACAACTAAGTTTTTTTTAAAAGGGTATATTAAAGAGTTTCAAGCTTACAAGAATCAAAAAGGAAAAGAGGCCAATGAAGTCAAATTGAAAAGAAAGCTATATACACAAAAGTGTATCAAAAAATCAAAAGATGCTCAAAGAGCCAATCAAAGTAACAAGAGGCATAAAATGAGCCCACTAAATGCAAGCTATCCTCTCTTTACTAAAACTCTTAAAACTTAGAGAACTCATTGATCATGTGATGCTTTCAAATACTTGATTTTAATTTCCATGATTGAGAAAAATTACTTTGTTTTATTAACTATGAGATATTTTCTTTGTAAACAAGTTTTGAATGGATCTTCTTATCCTATTTAGTTATTCTGAGTTAGGCCTCTATTTTCCAAAAGAATTTTGTACCCTGAAGGATGTCCGATCTAGGGTTAACAGAATCAGATGTTCTACATTCTTCTGATTGGGATTTTTTAAACTCCTTGATCTCTTGGAACTTTAAAAGTTTAACTTTTTGAAAAATTCTCATATGTTGCCTCCATAAAATAAAAAAATAAAAAATAAATTATCTAAAAATATTCGTTTTTGATTTTTCTTGTATTTTTGCTTTCTATTACTGTGTTTTTTGTCTGTTTTTCTTTTGTTTTATTTTTTAGGGCCTTGATCATCACCATCTTTTCCTTGGTTTCATTTTCTAGTCACATCGTCCTGGCCAATAACTTTATCATCTTGGACGATAGGGCAAATTCTCTTCAAAATCCATCTGCTGAACTTTTCTGTGCTTGCTATCTCTGATCGTCCTGGACGATCCTAGATCGTCCTGGATGATATGATAAAACTCTGTTGCAATCATGATGATAGTCCTGGCCGATAGAATATTTTTGTCTGGCCGATGCAATTTATGTGCATCGTCTAGGCCGATACACTGGATCGTCCTGGACGATCCACGTGTCAGCACATTTAAATCTTTAAATTCGGCCCCGGACGATCCATTATTGGACAATCGGCCGGGCCGATCCACTATTCGTCCTGGACGATACATGTGGCAGTGATTTAAAACATTTTAACTTCAGCCGGTACGATCAATTATTATGCATCATCCTGGACGATACACCTAATCGGCCTGGACGATCTGCTTTTTCAACGGTCGTCCGGCATGACTCCTCGGGACGATCGTATGTGTCTAATCAGCCTGGCTGATATCTAATCAGCTTGGCCGATATCTGATCGGCCCGGACGATCGGACCGCCTTTTTGACCAATCGGCCTGTACGCAATTATTGAACCATATCGGCCTGGACGATTCTGCGATCGGCTAGGACGATATGGTCGTTTCTTTAAATTCAGGCCGTTCCAGCCATGATTTTTCACTCTTCACCCTTTCTCCTCTTGTGTTTTTGCTTAGTCCTCTCTATGGCTGGTGGGAAACGCATCCGAGAAACTTTTGGGAGTTCTTCGAGGGCAAGGATTGACCCTCGTTTCAGGGAAGCAGAAGATGAAGCCGCCTACCATCGTTACAAAGAGTATGGGATAACTGTCTCCAGAATCATCAATCCTGTCACATCTCTTACCCGGTAATGGATCTTTTCGCTCACACCTCCCTTTGCTTCATTCTGTCTCTTGCTTTCCCTTTCAATTCCGAGTTTCTTCAAGAGTTTTTCGCAAACCTTTGCATTAACCCTACCTTCACAGCCCTGACCTCCTATGTGAATCGACGCCCTATCGAAATCTTATATCAAGATTGTGTTGATCTTTTACAGCTATCGACCACCGGGGATAAGCTGCATTTAATCGCCTCTGATCCTGATCTTGACTAGTCCACGGCGAATCACTTCCTTCGACAGACCAATGTACCTTACCATGTTGGAGAGACTAGCTCTTTAGTCAAAGATGCTAGGACAATCCAACATGTCCTTCGCACCTCCGTAATTCCAAAAACTGGCAACCAAATCCACATCACCCCTACTTTCCCTCACTACTTTCTACATCATGGCTCATAGGGAATTTAATACTGCGGACCTAATTTTTCGATACATTGGTCACTTAACCACAATCCGTGATCCAGGTCACAAAAGGAAACCCAATCTAGCCTTAGGACACATCGTAGCATATGTCCTTGAAACCAAATACCAACTTCATTATCCTATTCCACCAAACCTCCCAACTCCCTTCTACTCAAACAGTTCCTTCAGTACCCTTCACAGTACTCGTCTCCACCCTGAGAAACCTCGGGGGGCTAGAGAGGAGGAGGCTCCCGCTCCAGCTCCCTTTCCTGACCCTGTTCCTCTCCATCAGCACTCAGCGATTGATCAGTTGATTGAGAGGTTTGATCGATGGGAGACCCGCTTTGACGCCTACGTTGCTGCACAGGAGCAGCAACACTCTGAGGACATTTCTCGTTATGAGCAGCACCGCACTGAGGATTTAGCCCGATTTAACAGTTTCCTTACTCACCAACAGCAACAGCATGACCAGTACATCGCCTAGTTCAATGCTCAGTTTACCATGCTTGCCAGTTACTTTCAGCAGCCACCTCCACCACCTCCATCTGATGATCAGGATCCCTCGTTCTTTTAATCTGTGCTTTTAGTTGTTTGTTTCCTATTTTTTTGTAGTTTGCTTTTTAGTCTTTGTTTGTTTGTTTTTTCTTTTGTATCTAGACCCTCTTTTTGTGATGACAAAAGGGGGAGTGCGGTAGGAAAAATTATTGAATCTTTGAAATTTTAATGGACTTTTTTGGATATTTTCCTACTTGTGTTTGCCATCATAAAAAATGGGGAGATTGTTGCAAATCTATTTTCATAGCTTATGTTTTGATGATTGAAAAACACTACATCTCTTGGACTTCTTGTTGCTTCTAACATTTTAGGAATCGAAGATCGGACGAACAAGACAAAACCAATTCAGGATTGCATAGGTTTAGGATTGAGTCAGTCTGTACTTTTGTTTTTCACTTCTTGACTCTACTTGTAATGGTCAAAAAGACTGATGCTAAGTAACCCTTCACACACACACTTGTGAGTCTTAGAATTTCTATTTTTACTCATATCGGCCAGGATAAATTTTTTATCGGCCTGGACGATCAGGCTTAAAATAGAAAGTCTAAATAAGGATTCTTAATTAAGGCAGCCGACATTATCATATTGTCCTGGATGATACGTGTATCGGCCAGGATGATCTTCTCAAAACAGAAAGAAGTTGCCGCCATTGACAATTAAGGTATACTGTATTTTTAAATTATCGGCCAGGACGATCCTTGATCGGCCTGGACGATATTCACAAATTATGTCTTATTTGTTCAGGAAATCAAGGGCATAATTAAGGATAATTGATACGATCATATCGTCTTGGACGATCGCAGTATCGACCAGGACGATCTAGTCAAAAACCTTAAGTTACTTCAGGACGATAAATATCGGCCAGCTCGTATCCAGGGCTATTGTCAGGACAATTTGCCTCTGATTTAAACTGATCGGCCAGGACGATCGTGAGATCGGCCTGGATGATCAAGCCAAATTTCAATCGTCCAGGAATGCATCCAGGGCGATGCTCTGGCCAATCTTTGTTGATTTGTACTGATCGGCCAGGCTATGTCCATATCGGCCTGGATGATAAAGTCGGCAACTTGCAAATAATGAGCTCCTTTGAAGCTCTTTTATTTAAGAGCTCATGTTCAACGTTTTTGAAGACCTTTGGCTGCTGCCTTGACCTGAGAAGACCTTGAGGAGAGAAAGAGAGAGAGGGAGAGAGAGAGGATCTTGTGACGAGGAGCTTGTGAGGGGATTCACAAGGGTTGCTTCAAGGATCGCTCTGCTTGTTCTTCGTCTAGAGTTTCTCATCCGTGGAAGGGTCGGTAGAGGTAAGGAGTTAGCTTTTGGTTGTGGTTCTCTACCAGCTTCAGGTGGAAGCAAAAGGAGGTAGGTTCTCTGCCTTGCCGGGGTGGCAAAAAGGAGGTGCTTGTGAGGGCTTCTCCGCCTAGCCGTGGGGGCTAAAGGAGAGTCACATTTTGTAGTACAATACTTAGAGGGTGCCTCCAAGGAGTGGACGTAGGTTGAGTTGACCGAACCACTATAAATTTCTGTGTTCTTATTTTTGCTTCTGAACTTTTAATTCTGCATTTATTTTTGTGGTGAGATTTTGGTTTGTGATTTTCATTCTTAGTAAAAAGAATTTTTTAAAATACCAATTCACCCCCCCTCGTGGTTAGCTTGGGCCAGTTCTATAGGGCTTAACATCCCTAGCGAACTTTCGGCATATGATTTAAAACTTTTTAAATTCGGCCGATACGATCCATTATTGAGCATCGTCCTGAACAATCCACATAATTAGCCTGGATGATCTGCTTTTTCAACGATCATCCGGCCTGACTCCTCAGGATGATCGCCTGTGTCTAATCATCCCAGATGATATTTAATCGTCCTGATTGATCGCACCGCCTTTTTGACCAATCAGCCAGCCACATTAATTGCATCAGATTGTCCTGGACAATCTTGCAATTAGCTTGAATGATCCAACCGATCCGGCCGATCCTTTAAATTCTGAGCCTTCCCGCAAGATTTTTCACACCAAACTCTTCCTTTGCCTTCTTCTTTCTTGTTCCTTGCTATTCTTTGCTAATGCCTGGTAGCAAGCGTTCTCGTTACACGTCTGGAAGCTCCTAGAGGGCCACGCTCGACCCTCAATTTTGGGAGGCAAAAGATCACGCTGCCTACCACCGATACAAAGATTGTAGCATTACTCTCTCCATATTAATCAATCCAAACCACCTCTCCTATACGGTACTTGACCTTTTCACTCACACCTCTTTATGTTTTATTCTCACTCTCGCAATCCCTTTTAATTCATAACTTCTCTTTAAATTTTATGCCAACCTCCGAATCAATTCTTCCTATACTGCTCTCACCTCGTATGTGAATCGACACCCTATCGAGATCACATACCAGGATTGTGCAAAATTGCTACAGCTTTCCACCACTGGGGATAAGCTGCATACCATTATTTCTGATCTTGATTTTAACTAGGCTACGACCAATCACTTTCTTCTTCACACCAATGCCCCCATTCATGTTGGAAAGACTAGCTCTTTACTTAAAGATGCTAGGATGATCCAATATGTCCTTTTCACCTCTGGGATTCCCAAAGCCAATGACTAAATCCATATCACTCCCCTTATTTCACTCACCACTTTTTACATCATGGTTAATTGTGAATTCAGTGCAACCGACCTGATTTTTCACTACATCGAACATTTGACTACAATTTGAGATCCAGGTCATACAAGGAAGCCCAATCTTGCTCTAGGACACATCATTGTATATGTTCTAGAATATAAATACAACCTTCAATATCCTGTTCCTCCCGACCTTCAGCCACCCTTCTACTCAAATAGTTCCTTCAACATCCTTCATAGTATTTGTCTCCACCTAGGGGATGAGGAAGCTCAGGGGGCCGAGGAGGAGGAGGCACCTACTCCTCATCCTGCACCTGTTCCTCTCCTCCAGCACTCTCAGCTAGATCAGTTGGTGGAGAGATTTGATTAGTGGGAGACCTGCTTTGAGGCCTATGTTGCTGTACAGGAGTAGCAACATACTAAGGACATCATCCATATTGACCAGTTACTTTTCACCATAACCACCACCACCTCCTCCGTCTAATGATCAGGGTCCCTCATTTGTTTAGTTTTTTATTTATTATGTTATTTTTCTATAGTTTTTTTCTTATGGTTATTTTAGTTTATATTTTTTTTTTAGTTTCCTCCTCCTTTTTGTGATGTCAAAAAGGGGAAGTAGTCTTATGTACCTTGTACTTTGATTCTAGAATTTAGTAAAAGGTGGACTCAACAATGTTTCCATTAAATTGTCGAAACTGCTTAAACTTTTCTGATTATGTTTGTCATCATCAAAAAGGGAGAGATCGTTAAAAATCTAAGTTTATGGATTAGACTTTTGATGATAGCAAACATTCATAATTATCTGCGACTGCCTTGCTACTAACTTTTCAGGTCCATAAGATCGAGTTCAACTCAAGCCAGGTTAATCTAGTTTAGTTTGAGTCAATTTGTAATTTTTCCTTTCTTGAGTCCATTGTAAAAGTGATTCCTGATGCTAAATAACCTTGTACACACACACTTGAGGGTTTTTTTTGTTGTTTTCTAGTTTGAGTGCATCATCCTAGATGATGTTCATATTGGCCAGGACGATCCGACTAAGCACAAAAACCCTAATTAGGGCATCCTGGTTAAGGCAGCCATCATTAAGCACATTGTCCTAGACGATCCTTGTGTCAGCCAGGACGATAAGCTCAAATCAGAAAGAATCAGCTGCCAGATCTATTTAGATAAGATTTATTTTTGGACATCGGCCAAGCCGATCCATTACATCGGCCTAGATGATTTAATATAATTATACCTAAATTAATATGGTAATTAAAGAAAGTAATTAAGGCTAGATTGATATGATCACATCATCCTACACAATCGCAGGATCATCCGGGACGATCAGTTCAAAAATCCTTGGTTACTTCTGGACGATCAAACATCGGCCAACTCTTTTCCAAGTGATGTTCTGGACTATTTTCTTCAATTTTGAACTAATCGTCTGGGACGATCGTGGGATTAGCCCAGATGTTCAAGCTAGTTTAGGATCGTCCAGACCTCCTTTTCGAGCTATTATCTGGCCGATAATCTGTGATTTGAACTAATCATACAAGATGATATTTTATTATCTTGGACGATGTAAACAAATTTTTTCTAACCATCCCATGATGTCCACGCTGATTGAGCTTAATTTGTACTGATTTTACAGGTCAATAGAAATATCATCCTCGATGATAATCTCAGTTCTTGAAATTATATTTATAGGACCTGAGTTTTCTCATGCTTAAGACCTTGAGTGCTACTATCTTGACCTGAGAGAGCCTAGGGAGAGGGAGAGAGGGATAGAGAGAGAGAGAGAGAGAGAGAGAGAGAGAGAGAGGAACTTATGTGGGGGAGTTTGTGAGAGGGTTCACAAAGGTTGCTCCAAACAAGGTTCCAAGTCATCTTTTTCATTCTTCATCCTTCAACCTTGGGAGGTTCTTGGGAGGTCTACTTCAGCAAACGATCCAGGTTGTCTGCTCGCTTCAGGAGGATGCAAAAGGAGTCGGTTCTTTACCGCACCAGGGTTGGTGAAAAGAGTCTATTGTAAAGCCTTCTCCTCCTAGCTATGGGAGCAAAAGGAGAGACACTTAGTTAGTGCAATACTCAGAGGGTGCCTCCGAGGAGTGGACATTGGTCAAGGTTTGACCGAACCATGATAAATTTGGTACGATCTTTCTTTATTTTATTTTTGCATTTAATTTTCGCATCTGTTACTCTTTGTGGTGAATTGTTTTGCTTTTAATTTTGTGCTTTTCTTAAGAAAATTTTTAAAACTCCAATTCACCCCCCCCCCCCCCCCTCTTGGTTAGCCTCAGGCCAGTTCCTAAGGGCTTAACATCCCTAACGAACTTTCAGAATGGTCTTTCGTAAGGAATTCGTGCTTTTTCTATAGTTTTGAAATATCAGAATTCAAGCTTACATACATTTTCTGAGCTTCCAATATGCATTATGAATTTTTTCTGCAACTTCAAATAGTTTATCATAAGAAAGCTCACATACCTCCGCTTGATCAGAATGATCAACTTGATTATCTGCCACTAAGCACTAGTTAGTCACCTCCTATTTTGCTTAAATTTCAAATGAGTCTAAAGTAGAGCCTACTCAGAAAGCCTTTTGAGTCATTTACTTACCCTTTTTAAGCTTAAGTTTTTTTCTTCACTCTTCTCCTTAATTGGGTTAGTTTTTAGATTTGGGCAATCCGACTTCAAATGCCCTTCCTTCATGCTTTAAAAATAGATTACATCAGCAAAATCTTAGAGTTTTTATTATCTTTACCTTTGTTTCATTATTGATGATGATTTTACTTTTTATTTAGAAATATCTTGAATTGCCTTATCTTCAGTATTATGGCATCATTATCCTTAGGTGTAGAATTGTCACTATAAGAATTATTAGCCTTTATGGCTATAATTTTTTCTTTTCTCTTTTCACCAGCATTAAATTGTCTTTGACTCACTTTTTGCTCATAGACAATGAGTGATCCAAGTAAGTTCTCAATGGATTAAACATTTAGATCCTTATATTCAATAATATAAGTGATTTTTTCATGTTATGAAGAAGGTAGATAACATAAGATTTTATTTATTTTTTTAAAGTTAGTAAGTTCTCTTCCTAAAGCATGTAGGAAAATAATAATCTAAGTAAACCTAATATACATTTCAGAGATTGATTCACTAGGTTTCATGCAAAAGTGTTTATAATCATGGAGTAAAATGTTCAACCTAGGTTATTTTACTTCATTTATTCCTTTATAGGTTATGCCAAGTTTGTCCCAAATTTATTTACACATTATGCACGTATAACCACACATTAATCTTAAGATTTTAGTATACATAAAAACTATTTTTTGACATTTAGCATTCAATTAGGCTAAATATCTATCTTCTATGCTCCATTCGAAAAAAGGGGGTAATTTTTATGCCATTAACAACACGTGAAGGTATAGAATATCCTTCCTAAATTAACACCCACATGCAATAATCTATAGATTTTAACATAGTATATTTTAGAATTTTCCCAAAGTCAAAATGGAATATTATCAAATAAAGTTGGTCACGTGACTGAATATCCTTCGGTAGGATTACAATTTCCAAAATTAGACATTAATCATTAAAAGTTTTTTAAAACTTAGTTCTTGAATCTCACTATAATACAACTTAAAAGTTTGTGAAAGTTATTAAACCTCTAAGAACTTGCCCAAGGCTAACCAAGAGGAGGGATGAATTGATAATTTTAAAACTTCTTTAAGAAAAAAAGAAAATCCCACTTTTTTAAAGCTTTTTAAAATATATGAATAAATTAATTTTATCGCTTGATGTGAAAGCAAATTAATTTCTCAATAACAATAAAATCAAAGTTTTCAACCCCACAATATAAAAAATAAAAAAATTGTGGAACTTAAAATGCAGAAAAGTAAAAAATAAAAAAAATAAACACACTAGATTTTTTAGTGGCTTGATCAAATCTGACCTACGTCCACTCTCCATAGTTTTTCGCTCCAAGCATTGCACTAAACCATTTATTGTCTTTCTTTTAGCACCCACAGCTAGGCAGAAAAAATCTTACAGAAATCTCTTCCACTAACATGTTGCGGCAGAGTACCTTAAATCTTTTTCACCTTGTGAATGTTGACAACTTAAAATCCTTTTTATCCCTTCTGTAGATGGAAGAGAACCAATAATCTTTTACTCCCTAAAGGATTTGGAAGAGAACCATGAGTCTTTTTACTCCCTCTCAGAGTTGGTAGAGAATTAAGATCAACTGTTGAAGAATGTCTATCCGGATAAGTATTCTAAATATAAATACACATGAAATAAAAAAAATAATAAACACATAGAAAGACTCAAACTACCCTACTTGAATTATTCCTATAGCTCTATTTTAGGATCCATTTCAAAATTAATGCTCTTATACAATAAAACTTGTCCCAACCCAACCTCATTAGGAAAGGTCCTACTGTATTGAGCTGTGAAAGGAAAATCCTAAGGTCTACTTTTGGAATGTTTAGATTCTCTTCTAAATTCAAACTTTAAAATAAATAACAAACTACAGAACTATAAAAAATAACTTAGAATTGAAACAAAACTCACCCATAATATTTTTTCCATTTCATCCAAATATATATATATATATATATATATATATATATATATATATATATATATATATATATATATATATATATATATATATATATATATATATATATATATATATATATATATATATATATGTGTGTGTGTGTGTGTGTGTGTGTGTGTGTGTGTGTGTGTGTGTGTGTGTGTGTGTGTGCGTGTGTGCGCGCTACAGTACATGGCTATAAATAGAAATAATAAAATTGAAGAATAAATAAGCTATGACTTTATAAAAATAATAATAGAGAAATACCTATAAACTTAGATTTGATCATGAACTACTAATCAGCAAGCTCATTCCCTTTCCTAGATCCTAAAATCTAAAAGTAAAATAATAGTGAGCTACAATAGCTCAGTAGATAAACAAACTGATCTAAATTTTTGAATATTTTAATTAAATATTTTGTTGATAATTTAAAAGAAGTTAAATGTAGTCTAATAAATCACTCTATTGAAATATGACAAAAAAATTATCTATTTAAAAAAATATTGAAAAGATAAATAAATTGAAATTCATATTATAAAATAATTCATATCATATTTCTCTGAACAAAATAGAATCTTAAAGGATTCTGGTCTCTTAAAAGTTTTTTATACTTATAGCACTAAAGCATGCTCGTACGCACCAGACTATACCTTTTAGCCATAAGATTGTCTTATAGGCACTAAAATATTTCAAAACACAAACAAAATCTTAAAGAATTTTGACTCCTTATATGTCGTAACAAAAATATTAAATCACATATATAGATTTTTTATCATATTATAACAGTTAAAGGGCAATTGAGCATGTGTTAGAATTGTAAATTGTTTTTATAAAGGTAGGCAACAAAAAAACTTACGAAGCAAAAAAATTCATTTCTAATAAATAATTAAATTATTAGAGTTAGAGACTATGCATAATACTATTTTAAGACTTCCAATTTACTACAAATTTATTTTTAACATGAAAACTTTTTTTATTCACAAAAACCTAATAAAATTCCAAAACCTCTTGTTGGTGGAATTTTGGAAAATGTGTTTTGAAAAATATTAGTTTTCTTTGGGGATTTTAAGATTAAGGTTAAGTTCTAATTCTAAGGTCGAATCGACTCGTTAGAAAGAGTATATCACCCCGGAGGACGAAAATAAACTTTCATAATGGTGTTCAGACTTAGAATTATGAAATCCATCTTGAATATTGTGAGCGGATGCTAAAGAGAAATTCATATGACCCCGAAGGGTCAAAATGAGTTTCAATTGAATATCGAGCTACAATATTCAAGAAGTGTGATCATTAGGTTCACATCCAAAGCCTTATCAAAGAAAGATATATCTCTCCGAAGGGAGAAAATATCATTCAATGATAATTCTTTAAATATGATAATAATGATCACTAGTATTTTAAGTTCTCCCAAAGAAATCCAATTGAATTTTGAAAAAATCAATTTTTAAAATCAGGTGTGTGTGGTTCTAAATCTCCTACGAGCGCAAGCCCTCGTAGTTAATTACATCGTAGGGAAATAAAATCCCCCTACAAAAACTCTCGATTAAAATAATGGCAGAATTTTGTTTAGAGTTTCTAGGAGTGATATCAAAGTATGAATAGAATTATTGGAAAATCAAAAGGGAATGGATCAAAATTGAGCAGTTATTAACGGAGTTAAAGGAGGAGATGTAGGAGACACCTTAAGATTCCAGAACCATCCGGAAGTGTCCCAACTTAGTCTAAGTGTTGGGCTTTATGTTTTGGACTTGAAATGATATTTAATTAGAGTTGAGCATTTTATTAGAAATTTGGGATTAGATTCCCGAAGTTTGGGGTCTTATAATCAAAGATCTGCCCCGAAACCTAAATCTATTTTGGACACTGGACCACAGTCGTCCGATCCTAACTAATGCAGTGCAAGGTCTGGACTTACCCCGGCCTGGATTGGGGAGCCAGCTAATCACCTAATCGATTTAAAATATATGAATCCGGTCCTTTATGAAAGAGTGGTAGGGACGTTGTAATTAAAGTTTTGGAAAGTTGGGGCCGACATCTAGAGATTCTCCTAATTGGCCCCATGGACTTATGTTGGGTGCTAAAATGCTAAGGACTATGAAATTAAAATTTTGACTCTTTAATTTGTATCTAATGCAATGCATGCTGGTTAACAACCTCAAATCAAATATGCTTGAAATCTTTAAAAACAGGCTTATAAAATAATTTTTTAGAAGACTGGACTTCCCCAGGTCCGGCACCTCATCCTCATAGGTCAGACTATCCGGACTCTACCCGCAGGCGGGGAAGGGTCTAAAGCAAGGAAAGAAGAATGCAAAAATATGCATGCGACCCCGGGGTCGATCCCCGGCTAATTCCCTAGATTCGTTATCTTTCTATGTTATTTAGACTCACTAAAATTTTAGACTTTTAAGATTATGAGTATAAAAATTTCACACCCTCACGAGCCTCGCGTATCCAGGCGAAAACAAAGAACGGCATGCAATCGCCAAAAAAACTAGTAAAAGCAAGTAATTCTAAAGGCAATCATTTCAACACATCAGATATAAAATGAATTAATTAATGAATGTCCATAGGCAAAGTTGCCTTGCTTATTACAAACCAGAATATTACAGAAAGTAAAGTGGCCGGGCACCACTGACAACAACCCGGATTCTAAGCCTAGTAATGACGCAAGTTATTTTGAGTGGGATACTCTCAATCTTCAAGTCTTCAAATCTTCAATCTCACTCTTCTTTAGACTCCTTCTCTTTGATCTTCTTGGAATCTTCGTAGTGGATTACCCAAATGGATAAGAGGGCACTTCCCTCAAAGGGGAAGGCCACTCTTTCCTCTTTGGGTAAGGAAGAGGTGATCCAAATTTGGATCTCCAAATGGAAAAGGAGTGTTCCCCAAAGGGGTATCCTTTCCTCTTTGGAATCCAAGCTTTGGATCTATGTATCCCAACTCAAAATAAACTTTCACAACACTTGACACTTACACAAATTACATTGATATCAAAATAAAAATCTAGACTCACCTGCAGGGTTATCCTAAGCAATTAATATATAAAAAGCAGTTATTCCCAAGCAGTTGTATATGAGCAGAAAAGAAAGTAAACACACTAGCCACGCTCTTTTTATTTGGGGGCTTTAGCAGCTGAAGCACCTGTGCAAAGAGTTTATAATATTTATGCATTTTTAATTTGCCCCCTTTTTATATTGCCCTGCATGAGCGTGGCCACCTGCAGAAAACTGTGTCAACATCCAGATCGTACCTAACCTAAGGGTAATCTAGTCGCCAAACACATCAATCCATCCACAGAGTACAGAAAAAGTAAGCAGACACAGCAAAGCAATTTCATCCACAACATGCAGTGAAAACTACGAAAAATCCGGCACACAGCAGTAAAGTAAACACCGGCCTATCCTAGATCTAGAGTTGGTTGTCCTAGCACATCATCTAAACTGTGTGACAAAGGTCGTGTGGCTGGGGTAGATCCTAAAGTGGGTTATTAATTGAAGTTGTCGAAAAGTGTGAATTTGTTAAGGCTTAGGAGGGAATTTAGATTAAAATTTAAGTATTAATGAATTAAGAATTTTAATTAAATATATTTTAAAAGTTAATTGATTGCTACCTTTGTTTCACACCGAGGCCGTGAAGTTTATTTCACCTTCCTTGGGGCTAAGCTAATAGCCTCGTAGGCCTGGGTTACCCAGTAGCAATCGGGGTTGATTAAGTTGATTTAAATTGGTTAGAATTAAAAGAGTGGATTAATATTAAAATGAGTTGGTTGCTGATTTTTAAAGTTTGATTAATTTAAGTTTGCCATTAATTGATTCGTGGCGTTGTGCCACCAGGCTCGAGGAACCAGCCTCCTTAGGACACTTAGCCCCGCAGCCCGGAGTAGTCCAGCCGATAAACCAAATTAATGTGATTGAATTAGAGATTTTTAAAATGTTAAATAATTAAAGATTAATCTATTTTAAGATTTAACATCCCTTAGAATCCATTCGTGGCGTTGTGCCACCAGGCTCGAGGAACCAGCCTCCTTAGGACACTTAGCCCCGCAGCCCGGAGTAGTCCAGCCAATAAACTTCAACTTTAGGGTGGTTGTTGTGTTTTAAAGAATTTGTTAAGTGTTTTAAGCATTAAACTAATATTTTCTGAGTTTTAGAATGATTTTGATCTTTTATGAGTTTTTAGAATATTTTAATGATTTAATTAAGGAGTTGAAAATTGACTTTTTAATTAAGTTCAAATTCTGGAATGTTTGTATTTTATTAAAATACTAGACCTGACTACGATCAGTTAGAAGGTAAGTACGTTGAAATCGGATTTTTCTACATTTTATTACGAAGGTTTGAAGTTTTGAACTAGTTTTGACTTAGAGTTGACCGATTTGTTGACTTTTTAAAATATTGCAAATTTCTGGAATTTAATATTTTTAATAAATACTAGAGCTTATTAGGAGTTGAATGCAAGTGAGTTTGAGTGATTTGGATTTTACTGGAATTAGTTATGGATTATCGAAGTTTGGATATTTATTGAATTTTAGGAATTTCTTAATTAGAGGGTCTCTCTTGTGATTTTGCTTCAAACAAATTCCCAATCTCTTGAAAACACCTCCAAAGGTCAGGAACAACCTAAGGAGGGATCCCCAAGTGTTTGGGAGATTTTTAGATTTTTATATTATTATTAATCAATTATCTTAATTAAATATTGGTTTTCACTTAAAATTAAATTAGGGTTTAAGTTGTTGTCAAATCAAAGGGCTTTTAATTATCACAGATTAAGGACTGAATTCTGGTCAGTTTGAGGGTTTATATGTAATTTTTGGATTTAAATTGGATTTATTACAATTTTTAGAAGTTTTAAAGGCTTAATTAAGGGTTTAAGACTTAGAAAATTAATTAGGGGACCTAATGACCTCAAAAATCAGTGAAAATTTCTCTAGGGGCTGAGGATGTCACTAAGTTCAAATGTTCAAAGTTTTAAGTCAAGGGGAAGTGAATCCTAATTATTGAAATTTTTCTAAGTTTTCTATATATGGGTCCTTAATTATTGTCCTTAAATATGTCACTAATTTTGATGGGCTTGAATCAATGTTTGAACTAACCCTCATACTCAATACACAAGGCATGCATGAACCACATAAACACATTCAATACCTAAATCTAGGAGAGCCTTAGACTAAGTGGTGTGTGCACCTTAAGCATGCAATTAACTAATTAACATAATTAAGATAAAATTAGTGAATAATCAAGGAATGATTATCCACTAATCATCCCCATTAATTCCATTCACATAGGCTTGATCTAGGTTTAGAACTTCAATAACCCTCTCAAGAATTTAAAGGGTCTAAAATATATATATAATTTCAAAGTACTTTTTTTTAAATAAATAAATATCAACATACTTATATATATATATAATCATAAATTTAAAATAATTAACAAAATATTTTTGAAATAACATTTTAAAGACTTGAGAGACCCTCAGATTTATTTAAAATATTTTGGAATTAGAGCTTTGCTAATTCAAAATATTTAACTTAATAGTAAAATATAAATTAGATATTTAATTAAATAGTCTAAATTATCTAAAGGAAAACTCAAATATTTAAAATATATTATAGTTTGAATAGTGAATTTTATTTTGGAATACCCTCCATGCTTTGAAATAATTCCAAAATAAAATATTTTTAGATTAATTTGATTTATTTTAAGTAACTATTAATTAAAATATCAAGTTTTGAGTATTTTTTAATTATTCAAAATATATTAAATATTTTAGAGAAAGCTTTTAATTTTATTTGAAAGATATTAAAATTCTGAAAATTTTGATATTTTTAAAATAATTTTTGGATTTATAAATAATTTTTAATTAATTTTCAAAGTTTCTGTAATTAAATAGGTTTAATTTTAAATTAAACTCATTTAATCGGGTTCGGCGGCTGTTAGTGGGACAAGTGGCACGTTCTGATTCGACCAGCCAAAACGCGGCGACGGCGGGATGCCACGTGGAAGGCGGCGGTCATCCACGCGTCGGCTGCAAACCGCGGGACGCGGTTTCACTTAACCACGTCAGCGAGCGCTGCGGACCGTTCGATCGAACGCCTGGATCGTTCAACGGCGGGGATTAGATCCCGCCGTCTGACCCGATTTGACCAAGATCCAACCGCAGAGAGTTCGTCCCGCGGTTTTGAATGGACGGCCAGGATCGCGCCGGACGGCTGATCGAATGACAGATCGAATGCGCGGTCGGATCAGACCGCGGAAGGGCTCGATCTGGACCGTTGATCGAACGATCAACGGTCCAAAAAACGTACACTCGCCGGAGACCGTGAGTGACGCCCTAGAAAACGTATTTCGCTTCGTTCTCTCGATCGGATCGACCATTTCACTTAAAATTTTAAACATAGATTAAGGACATGAACAGAAATTATGGGGAATAGTTTGTTTTAGCTAAAACCCTAAAAACGTAAAGCTATTTAGGCCTAACTAATGTGACCTAGATCTAGGGTTTTAGGGAGCTATACCGTTAGATCTTCGAAATTTTGGATGGTTGAGCTTGTAGATTGTCCAAGTGAAGATTCCCAGCGAAAATCCAAGCTCGAACGCGTCTGGATCGGCTGCTATGGGCTTGGGACGGTCTAGGTGGTGGGTTCGCCGGAGAACTCGCCGCCGGTGACGTGCAACCACCTGGGTTTTGTAGTGGGAAGGTAGAGGAGGCCCTGGAGATTCAAAACGAACTGAAAGTTCGGTCTGGGAGGCTAGGGTTAGTGAGAGAGGCTGCTTTGATCAATTGCCCTCAAAATCAACTTTTTTTTCCTATTCAAGCGGCCTGGGTGAATTGGACGGCTGGGATTGACTCCTGGGCTCTCCAGATGATGCCACCTGTCCCTGGGAAAGCTGGAAGGCTGCCCCAAAGGCTGGACATGCCTCATTCCCATTGGGTGGACTTGGGATGAGTGGAGGAGAGGGATTGCCATTTATGGCTAAACCAGGGGCAGAGCTCGGTTAAGGGGCCTATTAGAGAGCTTTAGGGCACTAATGGGTCGGCCTTGGGCAGCTTAAATCAAGGGAAAGGAGCTTAGCATGTGATAAAGCCTTCTAGAAGGGGTTTAGGCTTGAGTTTGACCAGGTTGACCAGTCAACAGGTCAAGGCTGGTGATGTGGCATTAAGGGAAATAGGAGCAGCCAATGGGAGAGCTTCCAAGCCTAATCTCACACTCCTTGAAGTTAAATAGATGGTTTGACCAATTCAAGGAGGGATTTAGGGCTTTGTTGACTTTGTTTGACCAGTCAACTAGGTCAAAGTTAGTGATGTGGCATTTGGAGAGGTAAAAGGTCATTTAGGATAGTTTGATTAAGAGTCAAAAGTCAAAAGTCAAGGGTAGGGAAAATGGGAGCCAATGTCACTAAGGATTGAGGGTTGACTTGGTCAACTCAAGTTGAGTCAAGTTGACCAAATGTCAAGTGACACTTGAGCCTTATCCAAGAATTGATTTGAATAGGTAATAGGGGTTGAAGAGCTCAGATGAGTTAATTTAACCCATTTAGACCCTCTAAGAGCTAATGGGTCAACCTAAGTTGACTGGGTCAACCAGGCTGACCCAATGGGTGAATCTGGGCTGGACAAATTTGAAAAGATATTTTAAGACCATTGAGGGTGGTTCCTAGGTCTGGGGAGGTCAAATTGACCAAAATCCCTATTTGAGCCCCTAAGGGCCTGTTTGGTCAACCTGGGTTGACTTGGTCAACCAGGTTGACCCAGGGTCTGGGTTTGGGCTCAACAGGTTTGAAATGATATTTTAAGGTTAATGGAAGTGGTTGGGTGACTTAGAGAGGTCATTTGGGTCAAAACACATGTTTGGACCCTTAAAGGGCCCCTTGGGTCAAACCAGTTGACTTGGTCAACCAGGTTGACTCAAGGGTTGGAAATAGGTTCAAAAGTTTTGAAATGGCATTTGAAATTTGTTAAAGGTGGTTGCATCCCATTTGGAGCTCATTTGGTTTGAAATCCCCATTTGAGCCCCATAGGGGTGTTTTGGTCAATTTTGACCTATTGGTCAACTAAGGTCAAAAAGGGTTTGAAAAATGCAGTTTACTGCTCAATGGGTTAAAATCAAGGATCTGGAAGTGATTGGAGGCTTGGATAAGGGTTCCAAGGTCAAGATCTCAAAGGGGTTAGGCTCAGTGGCACAGGCTGTAAATATTTGAAGGTTTTACAGCCTTTGAATTTTAATTCAGATTCTGGGGTTAGAGACCTCAGAATGAGCTCAAACTTGGAGGGTAGCCTTTAGAGACATGTCTTATCACTTTGCAAGTGATAGACCCTGAATCAGAGGCCATTTGACTGGGTTTTGAAATGTTTGAAAAAACTCTGAAAAGGGTGTTTAGGACAGGGCCTTAAAGGTTTGAATTTGAGTTTAAACTCTGGGTTTGGATTTGATTTGAAGTTTGAATTAATTTGGAATTGAATTGGATGGAGTTTGAGATTCAAATTGGTCACATGTAGGAGTCAAATTAAAATTAAAATGGATTAAATATAGGAATTGATTTAAAATTGAGGTTGATCAAAGGTGGAGGTTGATTTGAAGTTGGAGTGATCCTAAGATTTAGGAGAGTTCTAAGATCTAGGATTTAAAGGAATCCTAGGCTCTAGAGTAGGCTCTAAAGTCTAGTTCTATGAAAGATCCTAAGGTCTAGAGTGGATCCTAGGGTCTAGGATTAAATTTAGAATCTGGAAGGGTCTTAGTGACCTCATACAAAAATGAGGCCAACAAATGGACCCCCAATGTGTGTGGTAGAAGAAACTTCTGCTGCACACATTGGCGTTGACCGAATGGAAGTAGAATTTTGAGAATGGAAGGGAGATCATCTCCCAACCCCAAGCTTATAGGATGCTAATGGAAGGCTTACACCTATTGGATAAAGAAAGCTGGTAAAACCAAGGTAGGGAATACCTAACCTTGGGTCTGAGGAAGGGCATCACCCAACCTTAGGTCTACAGGATGCTGATAGAAGACTTACTCCTAGTAGACAAGGAAACTGGAGAAACCAAGGTAGGGAATACCTAGCCTTGGGTCTAAGGGAGGGCATCACCCAACCTTAGGTCTACAGGATGCTGATAGAAGACTTACTCCTAGTAGACAAGGAAACTGGAGAAACCAAGGTAGGGAATACCTAGCCTTGGGTCTAAGGAAGGGCATCACCCAACCTTAGGCCTATAGGATGCTGATAGAAGACTTACTCCAAATAGGCAGATTAACTGGAAACCAAGGTAGGGAATACCTAGCCTTGGGTCTAAGGAAGGGCATCACCCAACCTTAGGTCTACAGGATGCTGATAGAAGACTTACTCCTAGTAGACGGATCAACTGGAAACCAAGGTAGGGAATACCTAGCCTTGGGTCTAAGGGAGGGCATCACCCAACCTTAGGCCTATAGGATGCTGATAGAAGACTTACTCCAAATAGGCAGATTAACTGGAAACCAAGGTAGGGAATACCTAGCCTTGGGTCTAAGGAAGGGCATCACCCAACCTTAGGTCTACAGGATGCTGATAGAAGACTTACTCCTAGTAGACGGATCAACTGGAAACCAAGGTAGGGAATACCTAGCCTTGGGTCTAAGGAAGGGCATCACCCAACCTTAGGCCTATAGGATGCTGATAGAAGACTTACTCCTAATAGGCAAATTAACTGGAAACCAAAGTAGGGAATACCTAGCTTTGGGTCTAAGGAAGGGCATCACCCAACCTTAGGTCTACAGGATGCTGATAGAAGACTTACTCCTAGTAGACGGATCAACTGGAAACCAAGGTAGGGAATACCTAACCTTGGGTCTAAGGAAGGGCATCACCCAACCTTAGGCCTATAGGATGCTGATAGAAGACTTACTCCTAATAGGCAAATTAACTGGAAACCAAAGTAGGGAATACCTAGCTTTGGGTCTAAGGAAGGGCATCACCCAACCTTAGGTCTACAGGATGCTGATAGAAGACTTACTCCTAGTAGACGGATCAACTGGAAACCAAGGTAGGGAATACCTAACCTTGGGTCTAAGGAAGGGCATCACCCAACCTTAGGCCTATAGGATGCTGATAGAAGACTTACTCCTAATAGGCAAATTAACTGGCAAACTAGGATGGTGCCACGAAGGGCGTACTCCATCACTAGCGAATGGGAATCAGGATGGTGCCACGAAGGGCGTACTCCACCACTAATCCCCGGGTGAAATGCCAGGGTGGTGCCACAGAGGGCGTACTCCACCACTAGCGGGTCTAATCCTAAGGGAAGGAAGGACCTAACCTTAAGGAAAAGGCGAAGAGCGTTAAAAACTTAACTTAAAAAAAGGTAGAATCAAGCTATAAATCAAGAAAAGAAAGTTTTATTGATTGATAAAATGAGCTACATCAAGCATAGTATTTCTTAAGGAAACGCCCATTAACAGGTAGCATTGGGTGGTTCCCTTTACAATCTACTAACTGATACGAGCCTCCTTCGTAGACAGTCTCTATAACGAAGGGTCCTTCCCATGTAGGTTCAAATTTGCCTCCCAACTTCCGATGGGCCAAGATAGGCCTCCGAAGGACCAAAACCAAGTCTCCCGCTTGGAAGGTCCTAGGTCGCACTAACTTATCATGGGCTTGAACCATACGGGATTTATACAACTCTAAACTTTGTTGAGCTTGGAGACGTCGCTCTTCAAGGCCTTCGAGTTCTTCCAATCGTAGTCTTGCATTTTGTTCATTGGTAATTTGATTCTGAACTGCAATTCTAAGCGAAGGGATTTGTATTTCCAAGGGTAGAACAGCCTCAGATCCATACACTAGTGCAAACGGGGTGGATTGGGTCGGGGTTCTATAAGTGGTACGATAAGCCCACAGAGCTTCCACCAACCGCTCATCCCACTGCCGTTTGTTATCATCAAGGGTCTTTTTGACAATTTGCACCAAGGTTTTGTTGAAGGCCTCGGCCAATCCATTCGCCCGAGGGTAATAGATCGTCGAATATCTCCAATCAATATTATGGCGCCTTACAAAACTATTGATTTTTGTAGACTTGAATGCGGACCCATTATCGGATATGATTCTGCGGGGTACGCCGAATCGATATACAATATGGTCACGAAAGAATTTTAAGACATGGTGTGATGTTACGTTTCGTAGGGGAATTGCTTCCGCCCATTTTGAAAAGTAATCAGTTGCAGCTAATATGAAACGATGACCTCTCGCGGAGGGAGGGTCAATCGGCCCAATGATATCCGTGCCCCAACTTTCAAAGGGCCACGAGGCTATCGTAGGGTGTAACACATTAGGCGGCTGATGTAAAACCACACCATGGACCTGACATTGATGACAGTGCTTTGCAGTATTCATGCAATCGTCAATCATTGTAGGCCAGTAGTATCCAAGTCTTTTAATCTTTAATTTCATTTTTGGACCCGATTGATGAGCACCGCACAGTCCTGAATGAACTTCATTAACAATTTTCTGGGCTTCTCGCTTGTTCAAACAGCGCAGCCACATGTGATCAAAGGACCGACGGTACAACAGATCGTTAACTAGTGCATATGATAGGGCACGTTTCTTAATCTGGTTGGAGAGTGATTTATCCTGGGGAAGCTTCCCTTCTTAAGGTAATCGACTAAGGGTCGTCTCCAATCGCCTTCTTCGTCAGTCGTCGAAGAGGCAGAAAGGATCTGAAGGGGAGTCTTACTAATATGTTCCAAGTCTATAAGAGAAAGGGTCTTACGACCCTGTATCTCTATAGGGATGGAATCCTCCTCAGGACATGCAAATTCCTTTGCAAGTTTTGCTAAGGCATCCGCCGCAGAATTGCTTCCACGGGGAACCCTATACAAAGTAGCAATGGGAATTTGTTCCAACAAGTGAAGCGTGTACTGGTGATATTTTAGGAGATTCGGATTCAAGACTTTATAAGTTCCGGCGACTTGGTTAATAACTAGTTGGGAATCTCCAAAGATCTTAATCTCTTTAATCTCCATTAGAATTGCAAGTTCCAAACCAGTTATCAGAGCTTCGTATTCAGCTTCGTTGTTTGTGCAAGGCTCCGATAAGTGGTAGGAAAAATGCATCATTCCTTTTTCTGGTGTAATAAAAATTAAACCGACTCCAGCCTTTCCAGGAATTACAGATTGTTGGGTCGCAATCCTACGAGAGGATGCTGCCCCATCAAAATATAATTCCCAGATGGCCTCGCCAGATTCCCCCAAACTCATGATTTGTTCGTCGGGTAAGTCATCGTTCAGAGGAGAATCTGCCGGCAGCGGGTGTGCTGCCAGAAAATCGGCGACAGCCTGTCCTTTCACAGCACGAAGGGGAGTGAAAGTAATCTCAAATTGCAACAATATCATAGACCAACGAGCTAAACGTCCTGACAAAGTAGGTCGGGTCATAAGATATTGCAAAGGATTAACTTTTGAAATCAAACTAATTGAGTGAGAAAGCATGTAATGCCTTAGTTTCTGAGCTGCAAAAACCAGAGCAAGACAATGCTTCTCAATTGACGGGTATCGAATTTCAGTAGGAAGGAGTCTTCGACTAAGGTAGTAGAGAGCATTCTCTTTTCCCTCGTCGTTAACTTGAGCTAACAGAGCACCTAAAGACTCATCTAGAGCTGCGGTGTAGAGGATTAATGGCTTTCCGGGAATCGGAGCTGCCAAGACTGGCGGGTTAGACAGGTATTGTTTGATATCATCAAAAGCATTTTGACACTTCTCGCCCCATACGAATTTAGTATCCTTTTTCGCAAGGACAGAAAAGGGTTGACATCTCCCGGAAAGATTAGAAATAAACCTCCTTATATATGCCAATCTACCTTGTAGAGACCTTAATTGAGTAAGGCTCTTAGGGGATGGCATATCTAAGATGGCTTCAATTTTAGCAGGATCTATCTCGATTCCGCGGTGCCTCACTACGAATCCTAAGAATTTTCCCGAAGCGACGCCGAAGGCGCACTTCAAGGGGTTCATTTTCAAATCGTAGCGGCGCAACCGTTCGAAAACAACTCTTAAGTCATGCAGGTGAGCCTCTTTAACCTTGCTCTTGACAACTAAATCATCAATATAACATTCAACTTGATTATGAATTAAGTCGTCAAAGATACGGGTCATGGCCCGTTGGTAGGTTGCTCCGGCATTCTTTAGGCCGAATGGCATTACCTTATAACAAAAGATTCCAATAGGGGTTCTGAACGCCGTATTTCTCTCATCTTCAGGGGCCATCTTGATTTGGTTATAACCCGACGAGCCATCCATGAAGGAGAAAATAGCATGTGAGGAGGCAATGTCCACCATGAGTTCTGGTATTGGTAAAGGGAACTCATCCTTAGGGCATGCCTTATTCAGATCCCTATAGTCGACACAAATCCGAATCTGACCATTTTTCTTCCGAACTGGCACGACGCTGGCCACCCAAGAGGGGTATTGTTCCTCTCGAATGAATCCGGCCTCCGCCAATTTCTTAACTTCAGAAACGACTTGTTGCTCAATCTCTAAGCGCATGCGTCGAGGAGCTTGTTTAACAGGGATGGCATCATGCCGAACCCCAAGTTTGTGAACTGCTACCTCAGCAGGCAAACCTGGCATTTCGTCATATGTCCAGGCAAAGCAGTCCCTAAACTCGAATAACAACTGGATTAAGTCTTGAGTTTCACCCTCGCTTAACAGAGTACTTATAAAAATCGGACGGGGGTCATCATCGTTTCCCAAGTTAATTTCTCTTAACTCATCGACTGTCGACTTAATTTCCTCTTCAAATTCAGGGGGTGCATCCCGAACTTGAAGATCATCGGGATCGTCTAAAGTCTCCAAACAGAGTCCATCCAAAGGACAAGGAGGATCTGTAGGGACATTTGGAGAATCAAGATGGTAAGTTATCATTAGGCAATACTCATCATCATCAAATGAACTAACGGTCCCAAAGCCAATACCACTTGTTGGATTTTTATTTATTTTTGTTCGCCAAATGTTCTCGTGGTATCTAGCTTGACCCTTAGTCCATCGGTATGGTACAGAACCTTTAGAAAAAGTATTTTTTACACAAACAGGGAAGTAGCCGAAAGGTAATTCCATTAATTCATTAAAATCTGCCTCCTCAAGGGTTACATCACCTTCGTCCCTTGCGGAGGAGGAGCCAGGAAAGAATTTCTGGACTTTCTTAACTTCACCATCCAAGTTGGGGGCCACTTTGACTTCTAACCCTACAACCCTGCCTGCCGACAGTGGGGTCAGAGAAAGGGCCTCAATCCTTCTAGTGAGCTTTTCATACATTGTTAATTCAGGCTCGTCACTTTTAACTTTTGAAATATCTACCTCAGGGTCACTGTCCTGGTCTAAGGTGAGATCAAATTTTGGAGGAGTATTTATGCTTTGATAATCGAGAGAGAGGGCAGCACCTTGACTTTCTAGTTCACTATCGGAATCTGATTCCAAATCAATGTATACGGGTGCTGCTCTCCTGTCTAATGAAGCGCGGCCTCGACCTCGTGCCCTTAAAGCCATCCTCCCACCTCTTTGAGGTAATGTGCTTGGAGGTCTAAGGACAACAATATCAGAGTCGTCTTCACTACTCGATTGAATCATTTCTTGATTGATATTCTTATCTTTTTCTTTCTTTTGGTTGAATTTTTGTTCAACCATTTTCTCCTCAAATTTGATCTCTAATTTAGAACGGGACGAGGACCCTTTTGGTACAAAATATGCAGCATCTTCGTAGATCCCAATTTCTTGAATCGAGAATGGTTGCAAATCACCCTTAATCACATGTTCAATGCCATCTCGTTGATACTTAATGCATTGGTGTAGGGTAGATGGAACCATTCTATATTCGTGAATCCAAGGTCTACCTAGAAGTGCGTTAAAGGACGTAGTCGAATCAATTATATGAAATTTAGCTTCAGTTTTTAAACCTCCTATTTCTAGGAGTAGAGTGATCGAACCTAAAGCTCTCTCGCCCTTCTCGTTGAACCCACGAAGCACCAACCTGTCGGTTGAAAGCTTGCTAGTATCAACTCTGAGATAAGCAAGGGTCTTTATGTTCATCACGTTGACCGATGCACCCGGATCAACAAGGACTCTTGATAACTTGAAATTTCCCACATCTACAGTAATGTAGAGGGGACGATTGTGGTCAGCAGTTCTCAAGAGTAAATCTTCGTCTGAAAAGGTAACCCCAGGGACCTCTTTGAAGTAGAGAGCCTCACCTTCTGAAGTTGCAGCCAACTGTGTTAAGCAAATCTCGGGATCGAGAAGTGCTTTAATTAAAGACTCCCTCATTTCTTTGGAAAGAAGGAGGGCGTCATAAATACTTAATTTTGCTGGCAACTTCCTAAGGTGGGCTAGAACATTATAATCAACCTTAGGAACGACAGACTCGAAACCCGGAGGAATTAAAGGAGATTCTGGTTGTTGAGGGGAATCCGGACTTAAAATTTCGAATGAAGGTTGCTTGCCTTTATCCTGAGGGGGCATCCTAGGGGGTAAGACTTTACCGCCACGGAGTTGCACCTGCTCGATGTCTTCGGGCGGGCAAACTAGAGCAGTGTCTACACACACCATAGGTGTCGGATCATCATTTTCTGAAAGCGAGTCAGAATCTGAAAGTTCTATCAAGATAGGATTTCCTTGGAAATTAATTTGAGGGAAATCACTTTCTGATAAAGCTTCAAATTCGACCTCTTCTTGAATAGTCGATTCAGTGAGGTTGGTTTGATTAGCCTCAATATTTGGTTCATTAGGAGTTTGATTCAAAGCAGGAGAGTCATCAATTTGCATTTGAGATTCATGGTTAATCATCAAGACAGAAGTAGAAGGATGTTTTTTATTCATCTTTTGACCCTTCGCCTTTGATGGGGCAAAGTAAAAGTCAGATAACAAAAGAGGGGAAAGGGTTTTAACACCACCATCCGCCATTCTAATACATCTCTCATCTACACACTTCCTCTCTACAAAATCAGATTTTTCTTTTTTCACATTTTTCTCAGTAGTTCCTAAGACTACTGGAGAGGGAAGTGGCTCAACATCCTTCTGCGAAGCGTCCAGGTCAACCTTCCACACCGGGGCCTGGGCTATCGTAGTCAGCTGTTGAGAAAGATGAAAAGACTTGTTAATCGACTTTTTAAGTGCCCGGGACAAAGCAATGTCCCAACCATCTTCAACAAAACAAGAAGAGTTAAGAGGATTACCTGAAATGGTCTTAATTGAAGCCTTTTCTGGATCGACCAAGTATTCCTTAGGTATTATGATGTTACCTTGGGTGTAGTTCCTCTCAAGCCAATCTTTGAACACAACGCAGTCCTCAAGAGGGTGACTAAGCATCCTGTGGTAGGGGCAGTACTTGGGATCATCTTTCTTGCTCTCATCCTCAGGCCTTCTAGCCTCTGGCAACTGGAAATCCGGTTTCTTTAACAGACTCCTGAAGATCTTCTTAACTGACTCCCTTTTAAATGGATAAGGTTTTGCCAATCTCTCTCTAAAAGGGATGAAAGAGGGATCTCTAGTATATTGAGGAACTATCTGAAAGGGCTGCTTCTGAGGCGGCTGTGGTGGAAGTGGAGTGCTAGGCTGACTAACCATTGGCCTCTTTCCTTTATCTACTGCTGAAACCACAGCTTTCTTTTCAAATGTCTTTACCAGTTTTGGACCCTTCCTTTCTTCAGACTGCTCTCGTAAGAATGGCATCCTAGGAGCCTCTTTCTGCAAATTGCTAGCCTTATTAAGAAGTTTCTCAAAAGTTTTAATAGTGAAACCCTTCAGGAGAAAAGCAACAGGACCGTGGATATTCTTCAACAGAATCTCCACAGCATGTTGTTCTTGCAACTGGGGTTCACACTTCATCGAGAGGTTTCGCCACCTCAAGATGTACTCAACTAGAGACTCTCCCGGCTTTTGCTTTTCAACCACGAGATCGCCCACGGTGGTGCGTTGTTGCGCTCCAGAAAATCTCTTAAGAAAGAGGTTTTCTAGGTCGCTAAAGGTTCTTACTGAACCGTTGGGCAGATCGGCGTACCATTCAAAAGCAATGCCAGATAGACTACTTACAAATTGGCGAAATAGTAGAGCATCTGACCCTCCTGCATTGCAACAGCTTGCTCGGAAGTGGGCCAGATGCTGTCTCGGATTTTCAATTCCGGTGAAAACTTTAAAAGTTGGTGGCACAAAGCCCTTTGGATAAGGAACTAGGTCATATTCCTCGGGGTAGGGTCTACCCTTTGCAATAGACACAGTTCCTTGAGCATGGGCTAAGGCCTCCCTTACCTGGTCCTCAATTAACTGCTTGATATCCTTCTGAGGTGGGATCGGAGGAATGGTGGAAACTGTAGGGTGAACTGGAGGTGTCTCTACTGGACAAGGGAGAGTCGCAGGTGGTGACTCGAGAGGTCTGGATTTAAGCTCTGCCCTTTTGGCCTTTTCTGTGAGCTCTCGAGCTGATTGGTGAATCACAAAAGACTCTTGCTGTGATTTGTCCAACTTTTCTTGCATTTCTCTAACTTGTGACATCATGGTAGCAAGCTGAGTCTCCAAGTTCTTTATATGTTCTTCATCTTTATCTTTCACAGACTCATCTGATTCTGACTCAACAGCATGCGGATCATCATCTTTAACAAATCGGCGTTTGCTGGGCTCAGCTTCTTTATTAGACCCTCTAGTCTCAACCACATGAATGCCTCCAACATAATCATCTTCATTTCCAAGGAGATCATCCATATCAGGGTCAAAAGAAGCCATTCCTTCTTTGTTCAACAAGATGTTTCTTATTTCTTGAACTACCTCCTCGACCGGTCTATCCCCAATTGATTTAGGGTCGAGGGGTAAGTATCCTTTATACTCAGCCATATCAAACAACTCTTCAGAATCCATAAGGGCAATGATTTCTGTAAGTTTTGGATTAGGATCTGGTTGAGACTTTGTATCTGGCTCATCTTCCATCTCTAAATCCTGGTCAACTCTCTCCTCTTCGACTATCCCAAAGCTGGTAGTCAGAAGAGTGGCATCCTCTACAGGGAGAGGGACATATTCCTCAGGGGAAGTAGGAGCTTGTAAAGTGATAGTTCCCACATCCGGTAAGGTAAGGTCCTCAGACACCTGACTAAGGGGCCTAGGAATGACACTCGGACTTTGGGGATCATCAACTGGGGTAGCAGGAACGGTAACTATTGGATCTGGGGTTAAACTGGCCGTGGTAGGACTGTCAACTGTAACAACTGGAGTACTAGCCTGAACATCCATCAATTCAACTGCACTTGGAGTAGGGTTGATTGAAACTCGTTGGAGCTGCAGAATGAACTTAGAAGTTCTAGGAGGTGGTGGCAGACTCTCCAACTTAGTTCTTTTCGGCACATATCTCCTTTCAGGAGATTTATGTCTTTTTCCTTTAAGATCCACAGACTTTTGAACTTCAACCCCCTTTGGTTTGACAATCACTGAGGCCAATCTCACAGGTTTATGTGGGGGTACCGGGGGTCTACCAGTAAAATGGCGGCCTCTCTCGGACCCAGTCAACACAATACCCTCTGTTTGAGAGGACAGAGGGCGTGGCGCCCAGTGATATCCATCAACCAGCACCGAAGTAGCAGGCTGTCTAGCATACTTCTTATTCTTCCTAACGAATTGAGGGGTTAAATTCTTTGCTTCAGATGCTTCTTCCTTCAATACTTCTTTTTGGAAGCGATGTGAGATCACTCCCTTTAACTGTTTCACATATTCCTCTTTAGTCTGTCCGGTCTGTGCAGCGCAGGTGTGAATTATATTTCTCAAAGTTCTTGTCTTTTGAAGGTGTTTTTCTTTCTGAGTCTTCTTGGTCGAGTAGTCGACCGGGCATGGTGGAGAACGGGCTATCCTAGCTATCCTCTCCTCCCCTTGAGCTGAAGCCAAGGGGTAAAAGCGACTTCCCTTTAGGAGGGGAGAGGAAGCAGGAATAGGTAGTTCCTCAACAGCCTCAGGTTCTACTTGGGCCAAGGTCTTAAAAGGTAGGACTCTCTTAGCCTTAGAGATTTTCTTCCTAAGTCTCCTCAAATAATTCTTCTTCTGATTCTTAGTGGTGAATCTAAGTCCAGAACTAGACCCTTCTTCAAAGACAGACTTAATTTCAGTGGAAGGCTCAACAACTGGTTCAGGCTGTTCCTGATCATCACTGACTACTGGCAAGGTGGGTGCAGATCCCACAATTAACTCAACTACTGGGGGAGTTTCCTTACTGGCATCCAGGCTCACAATTTGGTGTCCATCCATAGAGAGCTCTAGAGTACTAAATCCCATTCCAAAGATAACAGTACTCCCTTGGTCATTAACAGTCGAATTCAACTCTCGGTCAAAGGAGAAAATCAGTTGGCCAGCCATTTGAAATTTTCTGAAAGTTAAAGAAAATGATTGAAATTAGATTTTTTTGAAAAGAGTAGTAGAAAGTATTTTATTATTATTTTTTTGAAAGTATGACATATATTAGCCCACAAGGAAATCGTATGGGGTAACATATGTCAACTTGGAGTTTAAGAAAATCTTTGAAGAAATTTTGAGAATTTGAAATGGGTTCTCTTACGAATTCCAAAACACAACGGACAGAGTTTCCCCTTGCCCGAAGGCTTATGGAATTGTGAGAAAGCCCAAGTAAAAGGATAGTTTAACCCTCCCCACCCTTAGAAACCAAAGGGGGGAAATGAGGGGGGTTAAAACTAACAAGTTTGGAATGAAAATAAAAAAAAAAATTGAATGCTTTTCAATTTTAAGGATTTATATGTTGAATGAAAAATTTATCGACTATAAATCCATAAAATTAAAAAAAGGATACCCAGAGATCTGATTTGACACTGTCGCCTCACAGGCTGTGCTGGGGCAGAAGGTCAAAATCAGAACAGAAGTCTAAATAAAATCAAATTTAGAGGTGAAACCTCTCTTTTAATGTTTTATTATTATTTTAGATGTTGGCCACACTAACCCAAGGAAGAAATGGGCAAAAGGGACCAACGGAAGAAAGGTAGTTAAGACTACCGATGAAACAAAATTTTGCCATTATTAAAGATGGAGAGAGAGATTTGTCCCACCGGGCGTGCCATTTTTTTGTTGGTGGAATTTTGGAAAATGTGTTTTGAAAAATATTAGTTTTCTTTGGGGATTTTAAGATTAAGGTTAAGTTCTAATTCTAAGGTCGAATCGACTCGTTAGAAAGAGTATATCACCCCGGAGGACGAAAATAAACTTTCATAATGGTGTTCAGACTTAGAATTATGAAATCCATCTTGAATATTGTGAGCGGATGCTAAAGAGAAATTCATATGACCCCGAAGGGTCAAAATGAGTTTCAATTGAATATCGAGCTACAATATTCAAGAAGTGTGATCATTAGGTTCACATCCAAAGCCTTATCAAAGAAAGATATATCTCTCCGAAGGGAGAAAATATCATTCAATGATAATTCTTTAAATATGATAATAATGATCACTAGTATTTTAAGTTCTCCAAAGAAATCCAATTGAATTTTGAAAAAATCAATTTTTAAAATCAGGTGTGTGTGGTTCTAAATCTCCTACGAGCGCAAGCCCTCGTAGTTAATTACATCGTAGGGAAATAAAATCCCCTACAAAAACTCTCGATTAAAATAATGGCAGAATTTTGTTTAGAGTTTCTAGGAGTGATATCAAAGTATGAATAGAATTATTGGAAAATCAAAAGGGAATGGATCAAAATTGAGCAGTTATTAACGGAGTTAAAGGAGGAGAGGTAGGAGACACCTTAAGATTCCAGAACCATCCGGAAGTGTCCCAACTTAATCTAAGTGTTGGGCTTTATGTTTTGGACTTGAAATGATATTTAATTAGAGTTGAGCATTTTATTAGAAATTTGGGATTAGATTCCCGAAGTTTGGGGTCTTATAATCAAAGATCTGCCCCGGAACCTAAATCTATTTTGGACACTGGACCACAGTCGTCCGATCCTAACTAATGCAGTGCAAGGTCTGGACTTACCCCGGCCTGGATTGAGGAGCCAGCTAACCACCTAATCGATTTAAAATATATGAATCCGGTCTTTTATGAAAGAGTGGTAGGGACGTGTAATTGAAAGTTGGGGCCGACATCTAGAGATTCTCCTAATTGGCCCCATGGACTTATGTTGGGTGCTAAAATGCTAAGGACTATGAAATTAAAATTTTGACTCTTTAATTTGTATCTAATGCAATGCATGCTGGTTAACAACCTCAAATCAAATATGCTTGAAATCTTTAAAAACAGGCTTATAAAATAATTTTTTAGAAGACTGGACTTCCCCAGGTCCGGCACCTCGTCCTCATAGGTCAGACTATCCGGACTCTACCCGCAGGCGGGGAAGGGTCTAAAGCAAGGAAAGAAGAATGCAAAAATATGCATGCGACCCCGGGGTCGATCCCCGGCTAATTCCCTAGATTCGTTATCTTTCTATGTTATTTAGACTCACTAAAATTTTAGACTTTTAAGATTATGAGTATAAAAATTTCACACCCTCACGAGCCTCGCGTATCCAGGCGAAAACAAAGAACGGCATGCAATCGCCAAAAAAATTAGTAAAAGCAAGTAATTCTAAAGGCAATCATTTCAACACATCAGATATAAAATGAATTAATTAATGAATGTCCATAGGCAAAGTTGCCTTGCTTATTACAAACCAGAATATTACAGAAAGTAAAGTGGCCGGGCACCACTGACAACAACCCGGATTCTAAGCCTAGTAATGACGCAAGTTATTTTGAGTGGGATACTCTCAATCTTCAAGTCTTCAAATCTTCAATCTCACTCTTCTTTAGACTCCTTTCTCTTTGATCTTCTTGGAATCTTCGTAGTGGATTACCCAAATGGATAAGAGGGCACTTCCCTCAAAGGGGAAGGCCACTCTTTTCTCTTTGGGTAAGGAAGAGGTGATCCAAATTTGGATCTCCAAATGGAAAAGGAGTGTTCCCCAAAGGGGTATCCTTTCCTCTTTGGAATCCAAGCTTTGGATCTATGTATCCCAACTCAAAATAAACTTTCACAACACTTGACACTTACACAAATTACATTGATATCAAAATAAAAATCTAGACTCACCTGCAGGGTTATCCTAAGCAATTAATATATAAAAAGCAGTTATTCCCAAGCAGTTGTATATGAGCAGAAAAGAAAGTAAACACACTAGCCACGCTCTTTTTATTTGGGGGCTTTAGCAGCTGAAGCACCTGTGCAAAGAGTTTATAATATTTATGCATTTTTAATTTGCCCCCTTTTTATATTGCCCTGCATGAGCGTGGCCACCTGCAGAAAACTGTGTCAACTTCCAGATCGTACCTAACCTAAGGGTAATCTAGTCGCCAAACACATCAATCCATCCATAGAGTACAGAAAAAGTAAGCAGACACAGCAAAGCAATTTCATCCACAACATGCAGTGAAAACTACGAAAAATCCGGCACACAGCAGTAAAGTAAACACCGGCCTATCCTAGATCTAGAGTTGGTTGTCCTAGCACATCATCTAAAGTGTGTGACAAAGGTCGTGTGGCTGGGGTAGATCCTAAAGTGGGTTATTAATTGAAGTTGTCGAAAAGTGTGAATTTGTTAAGGCTTAGGAGGGAATTTAGATTAAAATTTAAGTATTAATGAATTAAGAATTTTAATTAAATATATTTTAAAAGTTAATTGATTGCTACCTTTGTTTCACACCGAGGCCGTGAAGTTTATTTCACCTTCCTTGGGGCTAAGCTAATAGCCTCGTAGGCCTGGGTTACCCAGTAGCAATCGGGGTTGATTAAGTTGATTTAAATTGGTTAGAATTAAAAGAGTGGATTAATATTAAAATGAGTTGGTTGCTGATTTTTAAAGTTTGATTAATTTAAGTTTGCCATTAATTGATTCGTGGCGTTGTGTCACCAGGCTCGAGGAACCAGCCTCCTTAGGACACTTAGCCCCGCAGCCCGGAGTAGTCCAGCCGATAAACCAAATTAATGTGATTGAATTAGAGATTTTTAAAATGTTAAATAATTAAAGATTAATCTATTTTAAGATTTAACATCCCTTAGAATCCATTCGTGGCGTTGTGCCACCAGGCTCGAGGAACCAGCCTCCTTAGGACACTTAGCCCCGCAGCCCGGAGTAGTCCAGCCAATAAACTTCAACTTTAGGGTGGTTGTTGTGTTTTAAAGAATTTGTTAAGTGTTTTAAGCATTAAACTAATATTTTCTGAGTTTTAGAATGATTTTGATCTTTTATGAGTTTTTAGAATATTTTAATGATTTAATTAAGGAGTTGAAAATTGACTTTTTAATTAAGTTCAAATTCTGGAATGTTTGTATTTTATTAAAATACTAGACCTGACTACGATCAGTTAGAAGGTAAGTACGTTGAAATCGGATTTTTCTACATTTTATTACGAAGGTTTGAAGTTTTGAACTAGTTTTGACTTAGAGTTGACCGATTTGTTGACTTTTTAAAATATTGCAAATTTCTGGAATTTAATATTTTTAATAAATACTAGAGCTTATTAGGAGTTGAATGCTAGTGAGTTTGAGTGATTTGGATTTTACTGGAATTAGTTATGGATTATCGAAGTTTGGATATTTATTGAATTTTAGGAATTTCTTAATTAGAGGGTCTCTCTTGTGATTTTGCTTCAAACAAATTCCCAATCTCTTGAAAACACCTCCAAAGGTCAGGAACAACCTAAGGAGGGATCCCCAAGTGTTTGGGAGATTTTTAGATTTTTATATTATTATTAATCAATTATCTTAATTAAATATTGGTTTTCACTTAAAATTAAATTAGGGTTTAAGTTGCTGTCAAATCAAAGGGCTTTTAATTATCACAGATTAAGGACTGAATTCTGGTCAGTTTGAGGGTTTATATGTAATTTTTAGATTTAAATTGGATTTATTACAATTTTTAGAAGTTTTAAAGGCTTAATTAAGGGTTTAAGACTTAGAAAATTAATTAAGAGACCTAATGATCTCAAAAATCAGTGAAAATTTCTCTTGGGGCTGAGGATGTCACTAAGTTCAAATGTTCAAAGTTTTAAGTCAAGGGGAAGTGAATCCTAATTATTGAAATTTTTCTAAGTTTTCTATATATGGGTCCTTAATTATTGTCCTTAAATATGTCACTAATTTTGATGGGCTTGAATCAATGTTTGAACTAACCCTCATACTCAATACACAAGGCATGCATGAACCACATAAACACATTCAATACCTAAATCTAGGAGAGCCTTAGACTAAGTGGTGTGTGCACCTTAAGCATGCAATTAACTAATTAACATAATTAAGATAAAATTAGTGAATAATCAAGGAATGATTATCCACTAATCATCCCCATTAATTCCATTCACATAGGCTTGATCTAGGTTTAGAACTTCAATAACCCTCTCAAGAATTTAAAGGGTCTAAAATATATATATAATTTCAAAGTACTTTTTTTTAAATAAATAAATATCAACATACTTATATATATATATAATCATAAATTTAAAATAATTAACAAAATATTTTTGAAATAACATTTTAAAGACTTGAGAGACCCTCAGATTTATTTAAAATATTTTGGAATTAGAGCTTTGCTAATTCAAAATATTTAACTTAATAGTAAAATATAAATTAGATATTTAATTAAATAGTCTAAATTATCTAAAGGAAAACTCAAATATTTAAAATATATTATAGTTTGAATAGTGAATTTTATTTTGGAATACCCTCCATGCTCTGAAATAATTCCAAAATAAAATATTTTTAGATTAATTTGATTTATTTTAAGTAACTATTAATTAAAATATCAAGTTTTGAGTATTTTTTAATTATTCAAAATATATTAAATATTTTAGAGAAAGCTTTTAATTTTATTTGAAAGATATTAAAATTCTGAAAATTTTGATATTTTTAAAATAATTTTTGGATTTATAAATAATTTTTAATTAATTTTCAAAGTTTCTGTAATTAAATAGGTTTAATTTTAAATTAAACTCATTTAATCGGGTTCGGCGGCTGTTAGTGGGACAAGTGGCACGTTCTGATTCGACCAGCCAAAACGCGGCGACGGCGGGATGCCACGTGGAAGGCGGCGGTCATCCACGCGTCGGCTGCAAACCGCGGGATGCGGTTTCACTTAACCACGTCAGCGAGCGCTGCGGACCGTTCGATCGAACGCCTGGATCGTTCAACGGCGGGGATTAGATCCCGCCGTCTGACCCGATTTGACCAAGATCCAACCGCAGAGAGTTCGTCCCGCGGTTTTGAATGGACGGCCAGGATCGCGCCGGACGGCTGATCGAATGACTGATCGAATGCGCGGTCGGATCAGACCGCGGAAGGGCTTGATCTGGACCGTTGATCGAACGATCAACGGTCCAGAAAACGTACACTCGCCGGAGACCGTGAGTGACGCCCTAGAAAACGTATTTCGCTTCGTTCTCTCGATCGGATCGACCATTTCACTTAAAATTTTAAACATAGATTAAGGACATGAACAGAAATTATGGGGAATAGTTTGTTTTAGCTAAAACCCTAAAAACGTAAAGCTATTTAGGCCTAACTAATGTGACCTAGATCTAGGGTTTTAGGGAGCTATACCGTTAGATCTTCGAAATTTCTGGATGGTTGAGCTTGTAGATTGTCCAAGTGAAGATTCCCAGCGAAAATCCAAGCTCGAACGCGTCTGGATCGGCTGCTATGGGCTTGGGACGGTCTAGGTGGTGGGTTCGCCGGAGAACTCGCCGCCGGTGACGTGCAACCACCTGGGTTTTGTAGTGGGAAGGTAGAGGAGGCCCTGGAGATTCAAAACGAACTAAAAGTTCGGTCTGGGAGGCTAGGGTTAGTGAGAGAGGCTGCTTTGATAATTTGCCCTCAAAATCAACTTTTTTTTCCTATTCAAGCGGCCTGGGTGAATTTGGATGGCTGGGATTGACTCCTGGGCTCTCCAGATGATGCCACCTGTCCCTGGGAAAGCTGGAAGGCTGCCCCAAAGGCTGGACATGCCTCATTCCCATTGGGTGGACTTGGGATGAGTGGAGGAGAGGGATTGCCATTTATGGCTAAACCAGGGCAGAGCTCGGTTAAGGGGCCTATTAGAGAGCTTTAGGGCACTAATGGGTCGGCCTTGGGCAGCTTAAATCAAGGGAAAGGAGCTTAGCATGTGATAAAGCCTTCTAGAAGGGGTTTAGGCTTGAGTTTGACCAGGTTGACCAGTCAACAGGTCAAGGCTGGTGATGTGGCATTAAGGGAAATAGGACCAGCCAATGGGAGAGCTTCCAAGCCTAATCTCACACTCCTTGAAGTTAAATAGATGGTTTGACCAATTCAAGGAGGGATTTAGGGCTTTGTTGACTTTGTTTGACCAGTCAACTAGGTCAAAGTTAGTGATGTGGCATTTGGAGAGGTAAAAGGTCATTTAGGATAGTTTGATTAAGAGTCAAAAGTCAAAAGTCAAGGGTAGGGAAAATGGGAGCCAATGTCACTAAGGATTGAGGGTTGACTTGGTCAACTCAAGTTGAGTCAAGTTGACCAAATGTCAAGTGACACTTGAGCCTTATCCAAGAATTGATTTGAATAGGTAATAGGGGTTGAAGAGCTCAGATGAGTTAATTTAACCCATTTAGACCCTCTAAGAGCTAATGGGTCAACCTAAGTTGACTGGGTCAACCAGGCTGACCCAATGGGTGAATCTGGGCTGGACAAATTTGAAAAGATATTTTAAGACCATTGAGGGTGGTTCCTAGGTCTGGGGAGGTCAAATTGACCAAAATCCCTATTTGAGCCCCTAAGGGCCTGTTTGGTCAACCTGGGTTGACTTGGTCAACCAGGTTGACCCAGGGTCTGGGTTTGGGCTCAACAGGTTTGAAATGATATTTTAAGGTTAATGGAAGTGGTTGGGTGACTTAGAGAGGTCATTTGGGTCAAAACACATGTTTGGACCCTTAAAGGGCCCCTTGGGTCAAACCAGTTGACTTGGTCAACCAGGTTGACTCAAGGGTTGGAAATAGGTTCAAAAGTTTTGAAATGGCATTTGAAATTTGTTAAAGGTGGTTGCATCCCATTTGGAGCTCATTTGGTTTGAAATCCCCATTTGAGCCCCATAGGGGTGTTTTGGTCAATTTTGACCTATTGGTCAACTAAGGTCAAAAAGGGTTTGAAAAATACAGTTTACTGCTCAATGGGTTAAAATCAAGGATCTGGAAGTGATTGGAGGCTTGGATAAGGGTTCCAAGGTCAAGATCTCAAAGGGGTTAGGCTCAGTGGCACAGGCTGTAAATATTTGAAGGTTTTACAGCCTTTGAGTTTTAATTCAGATTCTGGGGTGAGAGACCTCAGAATGAGCTCAAACTTGGAGGGTAGCCTTTAGAGACATGTCTTATCACTTTGCAAGTGATAGACCCTGAATCAGAGGCCATTTGACTGGGTTTTGAAATGTTTGAAAAAACTCTGAAAAGGGTGTTTAGGATAGGGCCTTAAAGGTTTGAATTTGAGTTTAAACTCTGGGTTTGGATTTGATTTGAAGTTTGAATTAATTTGGAATTGAATTGGATGGAGTTTGAGATTCAAATTGGTCACATGTAGGAGTCAAATTGAAATTAAAATGGATTAAATATAGGAATTGATTTAAAATTGAGGTTGATCAAAGGTGGAGGTTGATTTGAAGTTGGAGTGATCCTAAGATTTAGGAGAGTTCTAAGATCTAGGATTTAAAGGAATCCTAGGCTCTAGAGTAGGCTCTAAAGTCTAGTTCTATGAAAGATCCTAAGGTCTAGAGTGGATCCTAGGGTCTAGGATTAAATTTAGAATCTGGAAGGGTCTTAGTGACCTCATACAAAAATGAGGCCAACACCTCTATTGTTAAATTTCTTAAAGATATTCAAAATGTTCAAAATCTTAATTTCTATAGCATATAAAAAGTTACATAGTGAAAGTTTTACGAATGAAAAGTTATCTAAATTTTTTAGTAACGAAAACAAAATTTTATTAAAAAAATCAGTAAAAATTATTAAATTTTAAATTTGAGATGGTCATAGTATGACCTACCTCATGATGAACAAATATATCAACTAGGCTGACTAATAAAAATTGATCTATAACTTCTAAAATTTAGCTTTCACTTTCTCTCTCTTCTATTTTCTCTCAATTTCTCCTTTGAACTCTACGTTAATAGAAGTGAAGGGATTAAAATATATTTTAAAGAGTTTTTTGTTAGTAGAAAATAATTTATAATAAAATATTATATAATTAATCTATGTATATAATTTTTACCATCAAAATTCATATAAATTCTTTTAAATCATTAAATCCAAAAATCTAAAAAAATATTCATAAATTAACTAAACATGTTCAAAACACTCTTAATTTAAAAATAAATACAATTTATAAGTTTTTTATATAATAGACGCCTAATGATCCCAAAAACCCCACTTATATTGTCAATACTAATTTCATATGAAATTGTACTAGTGCCCAAAATTTAGGAAAATATTAGTGTAGGTAAATCACAATAATATATATATATATATATATAATGATGAAAGTGGTTTGTGATTTTGACTTATAATTAAAAGTTTGAGGAGTTTGTGACCCTAATGCTCGAGGCGAACCAATAGTGGGGTGAATTGGAGAATTTAAAATCTAATAGCTCTATTTAAAAATAAAGACCATATATATATATATGGAATTTTCATTATATGAAACAAATTAGTAGCAACTTTCACTTAGTGCAAAAGCAAGATGAATTTACCAAAACATGAAAATAACAAAATGAAATTTTAATCAGTAGAGCTAATCGTTGAGTATGATTTTTCACCAAGGAATTATGACAAACTTAAAGTGTAAAAAGTAAAATGTAGAAAATATAAATTAGAATAAACACACATGAGATTTATAGTAATTCAATAAAAAAATGACCTACGTTCACTCCCTAGAGTCCTTTACTTTGAGTATTGCACTATCACTATAGTGTCTCTCTTTTACCCCTATAGCAAGGTGGAGAAACCCTTACACAAATTCCTTCCACCAAACCTAATGCGGTGGAGAGCCGAAAGCTTTGTCACTGTCCAGTTGATAGAAACAGACCTTTAATATTTTTTTACCTCCTAAAAAAGACAGAGAACCTTGAACTTCTTTCTCTCCCTCTTGGTGATGGTAGTGAACCATGTTCTTGTACTAAAAAATTTCTCCCTTTAGCCACCTTAGAAACCTAGTTTGACACTTGGAAGAACAAGGCAAGACACTTGCTTGGAGAAATGGTGTGATCCCCTTACACTATTTCTCAATTAAAAACAAACTCTCCCTCTTCTTCCCAAAGCTCTCACAGATTTCTTCTCAAAGCTCCCCCTCAAGAACACTCAATAGCTAAGAAATTTTTTGAAATAAATTAATGAGAGAGATTAAATAAAAGGCCTAAAAAAATACTTAAATTCAATTCTAGCAACTCTGATTGTCTAGTAAGATTATGGATCATCCTGTACAATTAGTTCAAGCACTCTTGTTATTACTGCTTGAAGAGCTAAGTGTTATACGATTAGTTCAAAGATTTTAGCTGATTGTCCAGGATGATTTAGAGCATAATCTATTATGATTAGTTCAAATAATTTGGATTATCATTTAGTACAATCAAAGATGATTTAATAATCTTCCCATAAAGAAATCAGGTTGTATAATATGATTGGGCAAATCATCACGTATGATATAACTAGATCAATTAATCCAAATTTGTTTCATAATAATATTATTAATTTAGTCAAGATTTAAATATATCGTACAATATGATACTGATCGTATAGTATGATGAGAACAAAACTTGAATTTCAAAATATTGCCTAAATTTGGATTGGTGGCTGGGATCCTGATTTTCAATTGATTGTGTTGTATAATATATATCCTACACTATGATTAGTTCATCTTGCATTAATTATCAGAATTAGTTGTTTTGATCTTTTTTTTTATTCACTGATTGTACAGTATGATATGGATTGCACAATATGATTAGTTTAGAAAACCTAACTTTTGATATTATCACTAAATCACTCCCTTGAATGTGTGTGTGTGGTTTCCAAGTATAGTATCAACCAAATATATTTTTTGACTCAAGAAAGATAAAAATACATGCTCTTCATAATTTATTTAACCCTAGTCTACCCAATCTTGAGTTGATCAATCTTGCAAGCATACAGTGGACCTAAAATGTCTGTGCATGGAAAACCAGATATGCAGTAATAGCATTTAACATGAGATAACACAATAAGAAATCCAATAAAGTTTGTTATCATCAAAATCACAAGACTGGAGTCCAGATTTGTAATAATTGCCCTCTTTTTTATAATGGTAAACATTATTGTTAAACAAACTCAAAATGTATTTTTGGTATTTCCTAAACTCTTACTTATTACGTGAAACTGGTATTGGTGCTGGTGTTGGACCTCCCTCTGCTTCCATTGGCTTTTCATCCACATAACAAAATTACGGTGTTGAGTACTGTGAAGGACATGGAAAGAGCTATTAGAATAGAAAAATTGGAAGGCGATTTGTGGGTGCAGGTAATTAGAAGCTATATTTTAATTTAAAGATGAAAGAAATTATGTGGCTTACAAAAAGATTTAACTTTTTTTTGCATCTAGGATCTCTAATGTAGGTTAGATGCATAATATATCAAATGATTAGATCAATTGCATTGGAATTTATCTCAGTAATCATGAAGAAGGTAGTCATGGATAGAAGAGGTGTGATGTTAATTCAATCCCAAGCTTTTGAAATTATGGAGTTTTGAAGGATATGCTGGATGATTACCATCTTGTACTAAGGTATTCACATATGCAATGCGATATGTATTATTTATTTCTTAAAGGGTAGTATTTGAAAGGGTCCAATCATAGTCAGGATTTGAAGTTAGAAGGTGAATTTTTTTTGCTAGTTGTGGAAAGGTGGAGAAATTTATGAAAGCCTTGTTAGGTAATTTTGATAGGCCTCATATTTACATAAGATTGGAGGGAAATGCCCTCACTATTGATTTAGAGACTAGAAAAAAAAATAGAAAAGTAGTTCTGAATTAAATGTGTAGGAAAGTGTGAGAGTAAACTATAGGGTGGTGCGAGCAAAGAGAGAAAGTACCTGGAAGTTTAGAACTTCCTAGTTTACGATCTTGGAATGTGTGATCCCAATAGTTTTATACCAATTGTAAGCTTATTCATCAGTGGCTTTGGCAAATAGAAGATCCACGGGGCATAAAAAAAACTTTCTACAAGAGCTCATGAACACATTCCTCCGGCCATTTTAAAGAACAAGATCTTTAGGGAGAAGGAAATAATAGTGGAATAGGGATTGAGTGAAGAAAAGCTTTGAATTTTCTCCATTTTTATAGAATGGCCAAATCATATAGTATGATAAAGACATCGTACAGTATGAACGAGTGAATTCAATTTTGCCCAGTCTGATCAGTCAAAAAGGAGGTTTTATATTACAATATGATCAGAATCATACAAGATAATTAAAGAGATGTTTGTCTCGAGGTGTCAACCTAGATGATCGTTGGTTTGTCAGATAATCATGTTTGAACATTTATTCATTCAGTATGATACGATGTTAAATATCATAGCGGTCGAATTCAATTCATCTAACATCTATTATCACGTGTATTGTATAGTGAGAAGTAGGTGTTAGTACAGGACGATCAATAAGGATTGATGAATATTAGTTATTGGATGTGTTATAATCATTGATCTAATGTTTTTTTTTTTTGTGAAGATCATATAGTATAATGTGAAATCATATAGTACAATATAAACAAAATTAAGAAGGTGGTGTATGATGAACATGAAAGCTCCATAAAAAGAACATAAAACAAATCACAAGAAATAATACAATGAATCATAAAACAAATATAAAATAAAAACACACAACAACATAATTTTTTTTACTTCCTTTTACAAAAATTGAAGCAACAAAAATTCAAAAGAAACAAAAAGAAGATTTTTTTTTTTTTAATTTTCAAATCATCCTGATTCAAGCATGAATATTTAAAACACCTAGTCTAGTTCCTAAGGTGTTAAAGGTTTCAAAAGCTAGGGTTTTATAAATATATTTGCTAATTAATTTTTAGTAGCTTCATGATGTAGCTCTATATCCCCTTTTGTCACATGGTCTCTAATGAAATGCTGCCTAATGTAAATGTGTTTGGTCATTAAAGTTGGATTGGATTCTTTGATATGAAAATGGCACTAGTGTTATCACACATTATTTGAATGGTCACTATAGAAGTTCAAGATCTATGATTTGTTTTTTAAGGCATAGGGCCATAGAGTTTTATTTTATACTAGACTAGGATATTAAAGCATATTCTATGAATTGGCATGTTCTAAAGGTGCTTTTCCTATCAATCCTAGAACCTACAAAGTTTGAATTGGAATATCATATGATCTTAAAGGAATTATTATATCTAGGATATTGGATTCTTAAGTTTTGGGTTCCAAGAAGGAATCTAAGAATCCTTTTACAATAGTAATATGTGATTTTCTGGGATTTACCAGAAATTTAGCATAGAGATAAGCACTAAACATGATATCAGGTCTACTGGTAGTCATGTACATGAGTGATCCAGTTATCTCTTTATACTTCTTCTGATCATTTAATTTTTTATTTGAATCTTTTTCAAATTAAATAGTAGAGCTCAAGGGAGTTTTTATTGCATTAACATTATCAATTTAATATTTATTAAGGATATCCTTGATGTATTTTGATTGACTAAAGAAAGTTTCATCATACTTATGTTTCATACTAAATCTAAGAAACTAGTTTAGATCTCCTATCATGCTTATCTAAAACACCTCACTCATAATTTTTGTGAATTTATCACAAAGTTTTTTATTTATTGATCTAAATAGTATATCATAAAAATAAATTTGCACTATGAGTAGGGCTTTCTCCTTCTTTCTTTAGGAAGAGGGTTGTCTCTACACTACCCTTAATAATGGCTCTTTCTAGAAGGAATATCCTTATCCTTCCTACCAAGCTCTTGGTGCTTACTTCAACTCATACAAGACCTTTTTTAGTTTGAATACATGATTAGGAAATTTTGAGTTCTCAAAACCTAGGGGTTGCTCAATATAAATATCCTCTTTGATTAACCTTTTTAAGAAAGCATTTTAACATCATTTTTTATAACTTAAATCCTTTAGACCATGAAAAGGCTAAGAGCACTCTAATACCTTCTATTCTAGCAACTGGGGAAAAAGTCTTTTCAAAATAAATTACTTCAATATGATTTTATCCCTTAGCTAGTAATATAGCCTTATTCACTACTAGGAAAGTGTCATTCATTTTATTCTTAAAAAATCATTTAGCTCCATTCATTTTACGTCTACTCACCAACTCCCAAATATTATTCCTAACAAATTGATTCCATTTCTTCTTACATTGCTAGGATCCAAAATTCATCAGTTAGGGCTTGATTAACATTGGTGGGTTTTATCATGGAGATAAATATAGAATGAATAACCTCATTCATAAGTCCATGCCTAGTTCTAACACCTTCAAATAGGTTCCCTTAGATCAGTTCTTTAGGATGACTAGAAGAATATCTCTATTCTCTAGGTAGTGGCTCGTGAGGTTCTTCTCTTTCGCCTATGATAATGGATTATATCCCTTCAATGGCCTCTACTTATTTTTCTTCAAGTTTAGATTCAGAGGTCTTATCTAATTCATCAAATACCATATGGGTAGACTCTTCTACTACTTGGGTCCTCTTATTGAAGATTCAATAGGCCTTATTAATAGATGTGTAACCTAAGAAGTCACCATTAGACTTTGGATCAAATTTTTCTAAGGGTGATTTTCCATTGATTAGAATGAAATGAGAAAGGTTGGGTGTCCTACCCTTAAGAAGTTTGTAGGGTATTATATTTAATTTGGATCTAATATTTACCCTATTTAAAATATAATAAATAATATTCACTACTTCTACCCAAAAGTATCTAGGGAGTGAATATTCAGCTAGCATGGCCTTAGCAGTTTCTACCAATGTTCTTTTTTTTCACTCAGCTATTCCATTATATTGAGGGTTCCTTGGGGAAGAGAAATTATGTTATATTATTATAACTTGACTGCAATATTCAAACTTATCATTTTTAAATGCCTCATCATGATTATTAAGAATGATTAAAACTTTGCATCATAATTTACTTTGTATCCAAGTGGACAAAGTCCTAAATTCATCAAATAACTCACTCTTATATGCTAAGAATCTAACCCAAGTAAATCTACAGAAGTTATCAACTATTACAAATCCATATGTCTTTCCTCGTAGGTTGGCTGTACTAATTGGTTTAAATATGTCCATATTACAAATATCTAGTGGCCTAGAGGTATTGATGTCTATGATAGAGTGAAATGAAGACCTAACTTATTTTTATAGTTGGCATGCATCATATAGGTGGTCCCTCGTGAAGTCTAGCTTAGGTATGCCTCTAACTTAGTATTTATGGGTAATATTCTTATAGGTCTTCTTGCTTGCATGACATAGTCTTTTATGTCATAGCCAATAATAGTCAACAATAATTTTCAACACATGGAAACATAATATTCAATGAAGTTCAAGTAAAGCATGTAAACATTATTTATTTATTTTCCTTTTAAAACTAGTTTTCCATTTAAACTGATTATGCATTTTGTAGAATCAAATTTAATGTCAAAGCCCTTGTCACATAATTGACTAATGTTAATTAAGTTATACTTTAAACCATTGACTAATAAAATATTTTTAATTATAAAATTGTTTGAGTTTCTAATTGTACCTGAGCTAACCAATCTCTTGATGTTGTTGTCTTCCAGTGTTACCTTACCTCCAGACCTAGCTTATAGTGTGAAGATTTACTTCAAATCATTAGTCATATTCCTTGAGCATCTACTGTCCAGGTACTAGATGCTCTCATTAGGTATTTTATGAGCACCCCTACAAAGTCACTTAAATGTTAGATTTGGGAACCCAAGTGAGTTTGGGTTCCACCTTATGCTTGAGTGAATGATATGAATACATGTTATGCTATGATGCATGTAATTTTGGCCTTCACACTAAATGTGTCCTGTGGTGGATAGTGTAAATGCAGGCTATGTGTACTAACATGCCACAAGAGTAACTCTAAAAACCATGAAATAAATTTACTAATCTAACTGGGTTATTGTGCTTCTTCTTAAGGTTATATGATGCATGTTGTGTTGAAGGGTTATGAAGTTATGTCATGGTAGCTGATTGTTTATTATTTTGAAGTGCTTTTATTTTTTCTTCTAGAAACTTATTTGTACTTTCTAGAATAGATACTTATATTTTTAATGCAATCTCACCTTCATCTATTCCTAATGCGCATGTTTCTAGTTCTTCGAATATTTTTCTAATTCAACATGTGAGGTTTTCAAGGAATCATATATATTAAATAGATCATTATGCTTGTTGATTAATGCATCATATTCATCAAGTAAATTCATATGATTGCTATCAAAAGTAAAAAGCTCACTTACCAAACTATTATGCTCTTTTTTCAAAGTAATAAAATTAGTGTTCAGAACATTTTTTTTAATTTCATATTTGAATCATGAATTTTTTTTTGATATAATAAATAATTCTTTATATGAAAGATGACATAGCTCATCTTGATATGATTGATTAAAATTATTGTTAGCCATAAGACACTGGATTGTTACCTCCTCCACTATTTCTGGTTCTAATGATTCTGAGGTAGAGTTAGCCCAAAATACTTTATGCGCCCTATTCTTTCCCTTCGAGAATTTTTTTTCTTTCCATATTTTTCTTTTTCTACACCCTTTACAATATGAGTCTTTAGGTTGAGGTCGTCTATTCGAATATGACATAATTTTCTACATTTAAACTAGATCGTGTCTCATTCCAAACTAGAGTGTATATAATATTTAAATTGAATATGTAAGGATAATTTAATTAATAAATTAAGTATATATATATATATATATATATATATATATATATATATATATATATATATATATATATATATATATATATATATATATATATATATATATATATATATATATATATATATATATATATATATATTAATATGAACTCACTAACACAATTAAATATTTAAATTGAATATAAAACTTGAGATAAATTAATACTAAAACATAAATAATCTTAAAAATATAATTAATTAAACTAAAATATAATAATAATGAAAATATAATAGGAAGAAATATATATATATATATATATATACACACACACACACTCACTCACTCACTCACTCACTCGCTCAAGTTAAATGTTATTAAATAGAGATAATACTACACACACTTAAATAAAATAAAATAGTTGAATATAAATAAAAAAGGTGAAATAAGTCAACTTTAAAATAAAAATTAAACGTGAAATCAACTCAAGGCTAATACAAGAGAGAGAAAATACAAAGAAAAGGATAGTAAGAGAATATTTGAATAATTTATAATTTTAGCATTAAAAAATTCTTTAAAAATTCAAGAAAAATTAGAAAATATTTCAAAAAAATTAATATAAACTCTTAAAAAATATCATAAATGATAAAATAAATCAATTTTTATACCTTAATTAAGTAAATTCTTTAAATAAAAGAAATAATATATATTAAAAATAAAATTATGATTTAAAATTTTTTAAATAAGTTCTTTTGAAATCCTAAAATAATAATGAGCCGTAGTCTTTATTTAATTAAATAAATTTAAAACAAAAATAAATTTTATTTCATAAATTCATTAAAACTTTAATAAAATATCCAAAATACTAAAACTTAAATGATAACCACCCCTAGATATTAAATAAAATTAAAATTGGAAAATTTAACATAAAACTTGATAGGTTGACACCCATACAACCACGTACACACTTAAAATTATATGTAAGAATACTAAACTCTAGCTTTAGGTTAAGGCGATATTATTTATTATAATTTTTTAAGATGTGAAATTTTTTTTTCTTATTGGGTGTGCTAGGGTGTTTGGTATGGTAGGATATGATTGATTCTATGATGATTTAGTATAATCGGTGATGGGCGTATTAGATTAGCCCAAGGTTAGGAATGATATAGATATTTATATTTGTTAATTTGGTCTTATGCATGTGGCATGCTTATATAGGTCTATATGTGGGATAAAATATAATTAAAATTTTAAATTAATATTATTTTTTGCTCCTGCTTACATTGCTTTAGCCCCCAATTACTAAAAGCATGGCTTATATGTAGGTTGCTAAGGAATGAGCAATTAATAATGATTAATGATTGTGTGAAAGTTTACGATGATTATAAACTGCTATTTCATACTACCTATGCATGGAGTTTTAGAGTCTTTTTATTTTTAAATTATAATTCAAATGAAAAAAGTTGTGAAAGTCTTTATAAAATTAGTTTTTTTTTCAAGTATTTAGAAACCAAATGTAAAAAGATCTCTTCGACACTTATGATAATTCTTTATTTTAAAGGTTTTTTTGTAGGATGACTGATGATAGCATACTTGAAGACAAATAAGCAAACTAGTTTAATATTTTGTAAAATGATTTGCATCATTTATAGTTTTAGAAATCCAGTTGTTATTGGTGGTGACTGACCACCTTTACTTTCTACAGACCCTGAGTTATATTAAGTGACACTTACCAAATAGACTTTGGATTTTCTTACTTTTCCTTACATTTGTGGTTTAAATGGTGTATTTACTTTTTGTGCACATTAGAACTCTTAAATTTTATATGCTTTTTTATGTATTTTTTTTACATGGATGTTGTTGAGGCTCTTAGGAAATAAAATTTTTTTCTGCTTAAAGTAAAGAAATTTTTTTTGGAAATCATAAGAAAATAATTGGATTAGAAAGTATGATAGAGCTCATATGGAGTAGCATAAATTATATTCAATCTTATTTCCTTATTTGGCACTCCCTGTCTCTGTGTAGAAGCAAACAACCCGACCTATGAGGGTGTAGTTATAACTCAGAGGAGGTCAAGTCTTCTAGGATAAAACCTTTTTTTTTTTTACATCTTTTTAAAACTTCACATTCTGATTTATTACATAAGATTCAATTAGCACATATTACACTAGAAACTAATTTAATAAATAAATTTAATTACATTAGTTTTGATGCATAACCTGCCCTTCATGGTCCATGACTATTTAGGATTTTTCTTATATGTTAGTCCTATTTCTAAATAAATAATGTCTTACCTATCTTTCATAAAGACTTGAGTCATGATTTTAAAGCAATTATTAGGAGTTGTAGCAAACAAACCCAACCCAAATAGAAGTATAAGTCCAAATGACTGTGGCATTCCCAAAACTCTTTTTCAAAGAGTTCAAGATATAGGACCCATTTCATTATCTTGTATATCAATAAAGTATGTTCAAATTGTAACCCTATAGTGATTTATTTTAATTATAGTTTTTTAGGTTGACCCAAAATAATAAGTCTCACCCTCTATGAATATATTCCAACCTTTATAATAAAATATCAACTTGAACAAAAAATTTCATCGTGAACCATAAATCCCAATTTTGGATAGGCTAGGGTTGCCTATGAGCTTCTCAGAATCTATAATTAAAACAAATCAAGATGGCATATTATAATCCTACCAAAATAATAAGCCCCTTCTTTTTTACTTTGACTCAATAAAAACTACTTAACATTGAGCTTTATCCTTTAAAAAAATCCTATTTCTTTCCTTATTTTATATGTTGTGAATCAAAGGGTATATAATCACTACTTTAATCGAGAGCTTTCTTAAGAGCATGATGGGGGCACTAGAATAACCCAAAAACTTTTTAAAATGATTTATGGCTCTATCAATCTATAAATAATACTTAGGTTTTCTTTAATATAAAAATTATAAAAATTAACTTAATATATGCGAGTATACATACTGAAACAAGTAATATAATGATATATAAGAGTATCAATCCCACGAGGCAGAATATTTACTTATAAATACCAATATTGCTTACTTAAATTATAATAATTATCCTACTCAATTGAAATTTTTTTTAGTGGAGATTCAATCATTTACTTTAAAATAAAAAAAAAATAATTAATTGAAATATTACTTGGATAAGTAGTTTTGGATTGATGGAATATAAATATAATATGTTTCCTATTATTTCTCTTTTATATTGATATTATTCAGAGAATATGCATCACTGACTACTCAGTCAAATGTGAAGAGACAAAAGATAGATTAAACTCTTCCAACGTTAATACCACTCTAAACTCTCTTAGTTTGTCACCCTAGGAATATCTTTAAAGAGTAAGTACAGCATATCCTATTAAAACATCCTCATGATAATTCATCTCTATAAACTTTATACACTACAAGAACTATACATATGCTTGTATCATGTCAATCCAACATACCTGGTTGTGTCTGCTTTCCCATATTACACATAATATGAACTACACATATGGCAACTATATGTGTTAAATGAAGAGCTGGTATATTAAAAATATAATAAAATTATCGATGAAGTGAATTCATTAATACTCCATATTTTATTTACACCTCAATCCAAAACTAATGAATTTTGCCATACATGAAGAAAAAGTGAAGCATATTAATTTTCATTCATTACATAAAAGAAAGAAAATACATAAGAAAAGATATCACCATATAGGTTCAATGATCTCCTATACACTCCTCGTTGAACTTATAGAATTGCTTCCATAAAACATAAGCTAAACACTCAAATGGAATGTATTTAGTACATTTTTTATTTTCTTAGTTCTCACTCCTAAGAAAAAATCAGAGAAGCACTATAAAGACTAAAATTAAACAAGTGATTGAACTCTTCTACTAACATTACAAATGAACTACTTTTTTTTTAAATACAAAAAATGGATTATGGCATCACGGCACATGAGACACTTGTATGAACTAGTGTCGTAGCGCTGAAGGGTTTCCTCTCCTGTGGTGCTTACTGACAAGGACCCGTTGTTTAATAAATTGATGCATTTCTTTGTTGGCAAATCACTGAGTGAATAGTTACAACTATAGCGATGTGGCACTATTGACGATTGAGCCCAAAAACATCAACGTGACACTCCAATATTATACATGCCAAACCAATGGAAAGCTTGTATGGATGATCTTCGTTTTGACAAGATAATTCATTCCTCTAAGTTAAAAATTTTAATCAATCATATTGTATTATCAGCATCATACATGTCAATTAAATAAAGAGCATTTTCTTAGTTTTAGGCTAAATAAACTAGTTATACCATACAATCAGTGAACCATATTATACGATGAAGCTTTTTTTTTTTTGTTAAAACCCACTCATTGGCTTACATGTTAATGTAATTGGGTAATCATGCACACACACACTAGGGAGCATAAAAATTTATAATTAAAAAAAAAAAAAAAAAAACTAATCATACTGTATAATTTTAAATCTATAGGATGATTTAACCTATGGGTTCCTCCAAAAAGTTGTTAAATTGAATCATGCCAAGAAAATTTTCTAATTCTTGTTTGCACTATACAAAGTTACCTTCGTACATACGACTTCTAGAGTAAGAATTAAATACGTACAAGTTCATCCCAACGACCTCCTTTTTTTTTTTTTTTTTTTGAATTTTTTGTACTGTACGATCTTAGGTTCATATAGATTACATCCATAGTATGAAATTGTTGCTTATCTTTTCATCCATATGAACAGGGAAATTTTTTGAATTATTCGTATTATACGATCCAAGGATCTTATAGATGACTTCCAAAGTATGATGAAATGGACTCGTCATTTCATACCAAACCAAACATGGTTTGATTAAAACATATCGTATTGTACGATATTGATTTTATACAATATGTTATCTAGAGTACATAATCGGTTCGTACTAAGTCATACCGGACAAATCTATTTAATTTTGAATTGATCGTATTATATGATGTTAGTTCATACACAAGTCAGTAAGAGTATGAAATCAATTTGTATTGGATCATAAAAGCAAATGTTGAACTATTCACATGTACGATCGTAGATCAAACTATACGATCATGGACGGATAAATTGAAAATTTTCATTTTCTAGACAGTTTTTTGTGCCTTTCATATATATAGTCTTAAAAATTGACTGTAAAGAATCCTTCTTCATGTTTTCTTTGAGAGCTAGTGTGAGAGTGTTTTAGGAGAGTGATTGAGAGTGTGGAGAGAGATCTTACAAGTGAAATTTATGAAGGGTTTACAAGGTTACCCAAAAGTGAGAATCTCTTTACAAGTTTTGTCGAATCTCTTCCTTACTTCTTTGAAGTTGCTTGAGAGAAAATCTTTGGAGAATATCTGATTCTCTACTGACACAAGGAGGGTGTGAAAGGGAAATGATTCTCTGCCTACACCAGGAGGGTGTGAAAGAATGATGGTTATTTGTTGGCACTTAGAGAGTATAAAAAGATGAAGGTTCTCTACTAACACTTGGAGAGTGTGAAAGCATGACAGTTCTCTGTCCACACTTGAAGAGTGTGAAAGGATAATAGTACTCTATTGCACCGGGGAATTGGTCGAAGAGTGGTGTTTCGTAAAGGCTTATTTTCCTTGCTGTGGGAGCAAAAAGACAGTAACTTTGGTAATAGTGCAATACCTAAAGAGGGTGTTGTCAGGGAGTGGACGTAGGTCTAGTTGAAACGAAGCAGTATAATTTTTTGTTTTTTTTTATTTTACAACATTTTTATTTTTCTGTATGTTTTAATTTTTGTGGTTGAAAATTTTTCAATTTGATTAAAATTTTTATTGTGTTAAAAAATATAAAACGGTTTTCTATATAATTTCTAAGAGGGTTTTTAAAATAACCAATTAAATTCCCCTCTTGGTTAGCATTAAGACAATTAGTTTAGGTCTAATGAACTATACAGACTTCCACCAATAAGTTAATATTTTCATAGCATTTTATAGTAGTGGTTAGAAAATCATTGCTAAAGATAAATATAGATAATTTTCACTACAGCTAAATTCACTATCAAAAAATTAAAATTTTTAAAATATTTTATAGCAATAGTTAATAAACCACCGGCTATGTAAAAGAAAACTCACAAATTCACCCTATTATCAATCACGTCTTTCTTTCCTTGCATTTTTTCCTCATTCTTGAATGGGTTACTTCCTTTGCTTTGGATCTTCAAGAAAATATGGAAGAAAAAGGTGGAGCTGGTGTTGCAAATCTATTTTTCATGTCTTATGTTTTGATGATTGACAAACACTGCTTTTCTTGGACAGCTTGTTGCTTCTAACTTTTCAGGAATCGACGATCGGACAATAAAAAAGGAGCCAAGTTCAGGAATGCGTAGGTTTAGGGTTGAGTTAGTCTGTACTTTTGTTTTTTACCTTTTGAGTCCTCTTGTAATAGTCAAAAAGACTGATACTTTGTAACCCTTCACACACACACTTGAGAGAATTAGAAATTCTATTTTTACTCATATCGGCCAGGACGATATCTTTGATCGGCCTGGACGATCAGCTTAAAACAGAAAGTCTAATTAAGGATTCTTGATTAAGGCAGCCAACGTTAACCGATCGTCCTGGACGATACGTGTATCGGCCAGGACGATAAGCTCAAAACAGAAAGAAGTAGCCGCCATTGACAAGTATGGTATAGTGTATCTTTAAATTATCGGCCAGGACGATCCTCGGATCGGCCTGGACGATATTCACAAATTATGCCATAATTGTTCAGGAAATTAAGGAAGTAATTAAGGATGATTGATACCATCATATCGTCCTGGATGACGATGTCCAGATCGGCCTGGACGATAAAGTCGGCAACTTGCAATTAATGAGCTCTTTTGAAGCTCTTCTATTTAAAGAGCTCTTGTTCAACGTTTTTCAAGACCTTTGGCTGCTGCCTTGACCTGAGAAGACCTTGAGGAGAGAAAGAGAGAGAGAAGAGAGAGAGAGGATCTTGTGAGGGGGAGCTTGTGAGGGGTTTCACAAGGGTTGCTTCAAGGATCTCTCTGCGTCGTCTTCGTCTAGAGTTTCTCGTCCGTGGAAGGGTCGGTAGAGGTAAGGAGTTGTGCCTTTGGTTCTGGTTCTCTTCCAGCTTCAGGAGGAAGCAAAAGGAGATAGGTTCTCTGCCTTGCCGGGGTGGCAAAAAGGAGGTTCTTGTGAGGGTTTCTCCACCTAGCCGCGGGGGCTAAAGGAGAGTCACTTTTTGTGTAGTGCAATACTTGGAGGGTGCCTCCAAGGAGTGGACGTAGGTCGAGTCGACCGAACCACTATAAATCTCTGTGTTTCTTTTCTTGCTTCCGCACGTTTAATTCAGCATTATTTTCGTGGTGTGATTTGGTTTATGTGACTTTATTTCTTTGTTTAAAAACGAAGTTTTTAAAATACCAATTCACCCCCCCCTCTTGGTTAGTTTGGGACTAAGTTCATAGGGCTTAACATCCCCATCGAACTTTCAAGTGGTATCAGAGCTTGTTTCGAAAATTAAAGTTTAAAAACTTTTTGAATTTGATTCATGTCTAACTTTGGGAATCGAAACACTACGGAAGGGTATTCTATTACCCGACCTCCTCTGTTCGATAACCTACCTTTTGATTTCTGGAAAACTCGCATGTCAACTTTTTTACAATCTACTGATTATCGCATGTGGATGCTTATTCAAGAAGGTTATTCTCCACCTTCTCGTGAAATTAACGGTTTTAAAACTGAAGTTGCTTTTACCGAATGGACTTTTGACGAACGAGATTTAGCTCAATTGAATGCGAAATGTTTGAATTGCTTTTTCTGTGCTTTAAAATCTGAGGACTACATGCGTGTTTCAACTTGCAAGACTGGTAAAGAAATTTGGGATAAATTGTGCATTACTTATGAAGGCACTAATGAAGTTAAACAATCCCGTTTAAACATTCTCTTCCATGACTACGAACTTTTTCGTATGAAACCTCATGAATCGATTTCTGACATGTACACTAGATTTACTCAGATTGCTACTTCATTGCATGCATTAGGAAAAGAACTTTCGAACTATGAAAAAGTTAACAAGATTTTGAGATGCTTGCTTTCATCCTATGATGCAAAAATTACTACAATTACTGAATCTAAAGATTTAAACACCTATTCTATTGATAACTTGCTTGGCTCACTCATTGCTTACGAGCAAGGAGTGAATCAAAGAAATCTTGATACAGGTGAGAAGAAAAAGGAGAAAACAATTGCATTGAAGGCACACAAATCGGATTCTGAATCTTCCGGGTCTGAAAGCGATGGAGTTGCCTTCATCACAAGGCAATTCAAAAGCTTTCTAAGGAAGAAACAAAAGCATCATCAAAATTGGAGAAAAGGTAAAGATCATAAACATACTAAAGGATCTTCTGATGTTGTTTGTTTTGAATGCAGGAAACCTGGACATGTAAGAGCCGATTGTCCTACACTTCAAGAACATTCAAGCAAAGAAAAGGAAAAAGGTGAGGAGAAAGCTAAGTCTAGGAAGGACAAGAAGAAAATCCAAAGGAGCTTTTGGGCAGAATCTGGTACTGATTCCTCTGAGACTGAACCAGAGGAAGAGACTACAAACCTGTGTTTCATGGGAGAAAACCAAAGTGATGAGGAAGAGGTATGTAGACCAACCTATGATGAATTATTTGAAATTTGTGAAAAAATCCATGCATCATATAGGAAATTAAAGAAAACTCATGCTAGCCTAAAATTAGAACATTCAAATCTACAAAAAGAGCATGAAGTTTTTCTCAAAGATCATGCAACGATTGATTCAAATCACATGGCTCTACTTGATGAATTTGATGAATTAAACAAGAAGCATTTGGAATTAATTGATAAAAGTAATGCATTAAAAGCTTCACACACCTCACTTAATGATGATCTTAAGAAATCTAAAGAGATTGAGAAAAATTTGAGGATTGAGAATGATGCATTAAAAAGAACTAACTTGAGAATTCAAAATGATTTGGATACATGTAAGAAAGCTAGGATGACACCAACTCTTAATCAAAGGCCAAAACCTAGGAAGAGGCATCTTTACTCAAATCATTTAAGAAAACCTTTTCCTGGAATCCAATGTTTTTCTTGTGGCATGATAGGACACATCTCACACACTTGCACAGTTCACCGCAGTACACATTGGGTATGGAGACCTAAGATGCATGATTCAATACATACCACATCTGCATTGCACTCTACATTTCCTAAGAAGGAGCCCAAATCTGTTTGGGTTCCTAAAACTGACTGTTGTTGAGTCTTGCAGGAGTGCTCTCACCAAACACCTCGTGGGAGCATAGGATAACTGAACATAAGGAGGCTTGCAGCTCAATTGCTAAAATCCGTTGTTTTATCACTTGCTTGATATCTTTAGTTTTTGTGTGACTTTTATTTTTAGTTTTTGTGTTCACTTTTTGTTATCTTTAGTTTGCTTACGTTTTGTTTTATTTTTTTTTTTTCTTTGGTCTTTATCTTTTGGGCTTCCATATGATAAAACCTCTCAAGCTTTTAAAAATTGGAGTTTTTTTTTGAGATAGGGTTTAGCTTTTTAAAATTGGTTAAAGGAAGTAAGCTGTTGATCTTTTTCCCTTCTTCGTTTTTCCTTTAGTGGCATGATTTTTCTTTTATAAAACAAAAAGTCTAAACTCAGTTTAACCAATGGCTTTTTAAGATATCTTTCTAATCTTGCTACATTAAATCATCTTATGCATAATAGTCAAAATTCTTTGATATCATTCAAGCTTTTGAAATCTTACCATTGCAGTCATCACGTGATTTTGATTTTGTGTTGTGGATTGTTCTTCCCTATGTTAGAGAGAGAGCCCCTATTCTCTAATATTTGGAGGATATACTCTCAACTAAGTATTTTCTTTAAGGGTATATTAAAGAGTTATTAGCTTGCAAGAGTTAAAAAGGAAAGAGGCCAATGAAGCCAAATTGAAAAGAAAAATATACACAAAAGTGTATCAAAATCAAAAGATGCTCAAAGAGCCAATAAAAGTGAAAAGAGGCATAAAATTAGCCCACTAAATGCAAGCTATCATCTCTTTGGTAAAACTCTTAAGACTTAGAAAACTCATTGATTATGTGATACGTTCAAAGATTTGATTTCAAATTCCAAGATTGAGAAAAACTATTTTGGTTTATTATTTATAAGATATTTTAGTTGTTAACAAGTCTTGTTTAGATCTTCTTAAATCCTTTTGTGTTATTCCAAGATAGGACTCTGTTGTTTTTTAAGAGATTTTTTGTACCCTGAAGAATGTCCGATCTAGGGTTAATGAAATCAGTTTTTCTACCTTCTTCTAATTGGATTTTGTTAAACCTCTTGATCTCCTAAAAAACTTTAAATGTTTAAATTCATGAAAAGAATTCTCATATGATGCCTCCATAAAACAAAAAAAAAAATTATTAGAAAAATTAAAATCCAAAAATATTCGGTGTTTGGTTTATTTTTTGACTTTTTGTGTCTTTGACTGTCTTTTCTTTTGTTTTATTTTTGAGGGTCTTGATCATCACCATTCTCCTCTCAATTTCAAATTCAAGTCACATCGGCCTGGCCGATATTTTTATCGTCCTGGCCGATATGACTAATTCTTTCCAAAATCCATCTGCTGACCTTTTTCTGAGCTTTCTGAAATTCATCGTCCTGGACGATACATTATCGTCCTGGACGATTTGATCAAACTCATGGTGATAGTCCTGGCCGATAGTTTATTTGTCTGGCCGATGCATTTTATGTGCATCGTCCTGGCCGATACACTGGACCGTCCCGGACGATCCACGTGTCAGCACGTTTTTATCTTTAAATTCGGCCCCGGACGATCCATTATTGGACCATCGGCCGGGCCGATCCACTGTTCGTCCTGGACGATACACGTGGCAAGCATTTAAAACGTTTTAACTTCGGCCGGTACGATCAATTATTGTGCATCGTCCTGGACGATACACCTAATCGGCCCGGACGATCTGCTTTTTCAACGGTCGTCCGGACTGACTCCTCGGGCCGATAGCCTGTGTCTAATCGGCCTGGCCGATATCTGATCGGCCCGGACGATTGGACCGCCTTTTTGACCAATCGGCCTGTACGTAATTATTGACACATATCGGCCTGGACGATTCCGCGATCGGCCAGGACGATATGGACGATTCTTTAAATATAGGCTGATCCAGCCATGTTTTCTCACACCTCATCCTTTCTCCTTTGATTTTCTGCTTAAAGTTCTCTCATATGGCTGGTGGGAAGCGCGTCCGTCAGACCTCTGGAAGTTCCTCGAGGGCAAGGGTTGACCCTCATTTCTGGGAAGCAGAAGATGAAGCTGCTTATCATCGCTATAAAGAATGTGGAATTACTGTCTCCAGAATTATCAATCCGACCCACATTTCCTACCCGGTAATGGATCTCTTTGCCCACACTTCCCTTTGCTTCATTCTATCTCTTATTTTCCCTTTTAATTCTGAGTTCCTGTTAGAATTCTTTGCAAACCTCCGCATAAACTCTACCTTCACAGCCCTGTCCTCCTATGTGAATCGACGCCCTGTCGAAATCACATATCAGGACTGTGTTGAACTTTTACAGCTATCCACCACCGGAGATAAGCTGCACCTTATTGCCCCTGACCCTGATTTTGACTGGTCCACGGCAAACCACTTTCTTCGCCAGACCAATGCCCGTTACCATGTTGGAGAGACTAGCTCTTTAGTCAGAGATGCTAGGACAATCCAACATGTCCTTCGCACCTCTGTCATTCCAAAAGCCGGCGACCGTGTCCACATTACCCCTCTACTTTCCCTCACTACCTTCTACATCATGGCACATAGGGAATTTAACACTGCAGATCTATTTTTTCGTTACATTGATCACCTCACAACAATTCGCGACCCAGGCCACAGAAGAAAGCCAAATCTAGCCTTAGGACATATCATAGCCTATGTTCTTGAAACCAAATACCAAATTCAATATCCCAATCCACCAGATTTCCCAACTCTCTTCTACTCAAACAATTTCTTCAGCACCCTGCACAGTACTCGTCTCCACCCGGATGAACCACGGGAGGCTAGAGAGGAGGAGGCTCCCGCTCCAGCTCCCTTTCCTGACCCTGTTCCTCTCCACCAACATTCACCGGTAGATCAGTTAATTGCAAGATTTGATCGTTGGGAGACCAGGTTTGATGCATATGTTGCTGCCCAAGAACAGCAACACTCTGAGGACATCGCCCGCTACGAGCATCACCGCGCTGAAGACTTAGCTCGTTTTGACAGTTTTCTCACTCACCAGCAGCGGCAGCATGACCAGGACATCGCCTGGTTCAATGCTCAGTTTACTACCCTTGCCAGTTACTTTCAGCAGCCACCTCCACCTCCTCCATCTGATGATCAGGATCCCTCGTTCTTTTAGTTTGTGCTTTGAGTTAGTGTTTCTTGTCTTTTTGTAGTAGTCTTTCGTGATGTTTGTTGTTCTTTTTTTACTGTTTCTGGACTCTCTTTTTGTGATGACAAAAAGGGGGAGTAAATGTGGTAAGAAAAAGTTGATGTTGTAACCTTGTTTTTCTAATGAATTTTTATTTTGATTTACCTACTTGTGTTTTGTCATCATCAAAAAGGGGGAGATTGTTGCAAATCTATTTTTCATGTCTTATGTTTTGATGATTGACAAACACTGCTTTTCTTGGACAGCTTGTTGCTTCTAACTTTTCAGGAATCGACGATCGGACAATCAAAAAGGAGCCAAGTTCAGGAATGCGTAGGTTTAGGGTTGAGTCAGTCTGTACTTTTGTTTTTTACCTTTTGAGTCCTCTTGTAATAGTCAAAAAGACTGATACTTTGTAACCCTTCACACACACACTTGAGAGAATTAGAAATTCTGTTTTTACTCATATCGGCCAGGACAATATCTTTGATCGGCCTGGACGATCAGCTTAAAACAGAAAGTCTAATTAAGGATTCTTGATTAAGGCAGCCAACGTTAACCGATCGTCCTGGACGATACGTGTATCGGCCAGGACGATAAGCTCAAAACAGAAAGAAGTAGCCGCCATTGACAAGTATGGTATAGTGTATCTTTAAATTATCGGCCAGGACGATCCTCGGATCGGCCTGGACGATATTCACAAATTATGCCATAATTGTTCAGGAAATTAAGGAAGTAATTAAGGATGATTGATACCATCATATCGTCCTGGACGATCGCAGGATCGGCCAGGCCGATCTAGTCAAAAACCTTAAGTTACTTCAGGACGATCAGTATCGGCCAGCCCGTATTCAGGGCTATTGTCAGGACGATTTTCCTCTGATTTGAACTGATCGGCCAGGACGATCGTGAGATCGGCCTGGACGATCAAGCTAATTTTCAATCGTCCAGTTGTGCATTCAGGGCTATGCTCTGGCCGATCTTCATTAATTTGTACTGATCGGCCAGGCCGATGTCCAGATCGGCCTGGACGATAAAGTCGGCAACTTGCAATTAATGAGCTCTTTTGAAGCTCTTCTATTTAAAGAGCTCTTGTTCAACGTTTTTCAAGACCTTTGGCTGCTGCCTTGACCTGAGAAGGCCTTGAGGAGAGAAAGAGAGAGAGAAGAGAGAGAGAGGATCTTGTGAGGGGGAGCTTGTGAGGGGTTTCACAAGGGTTGCTTCAAGGATCTCTCTGCGTCGTCTTCGTCTAGAGTTTCTCGTCCGTGGAAGGGTCGGTAGAGGTAAGGAGTTGTGCCTTTGGTTCTGGTTCTCTGCCAGCTTCAGGAGGAAGCAAAAGGAGATAGGTTCTCTGCCTTGCCGGGGTGGCAAAAAGGAGGTTCTTGTGAGGGTTTCTCCACCTAGCCGCGGGGGCTAAAGGAGAGTCACTTTTTGTGTAGTGCAATACTTGGAGGGTGCCTCCAAGGAGTGGACGTAGGTCGAGTCGACCGAACCACTATAAATCTCTGTGTTTCTTTTCTTGCTTCCGCACGTTTAATTCTGCATTATTTTCGTGGTGTGATTTGGTTTATGTGACTTTATTTCTTTGTTTAAAAACGAAGTTTTTAAAATACCAATTCACCCCCCCCCCCTCTTGGTTAGTTTGGGACTAAGTTCATAGGGCTTAACATCCCCATCGAACTTTCAGCTGGAAGTGGGGAAAGGGGGTTTCAGGAAGGAGGCCACATTGGCGCTATACATGAGCCATGTGATGGGATTTTTATTAGGTCCGGACACCTAACATAGCTCTACATCCAAACAGGACGTCGGGTCACGCAGTAAAAATTAAGAGCACGTGGCGACATTTTATTGGCATCCGAATGTAGAGCTACGTCAGGTGTCCGGACTTAATAAAAATTCCATGTGATGAGGGTTAACTCGGGTAATCTTTTTTGCCTTTGTAATTTGGGTAAAAAATAAATAGTTTAGTTAGGGTTTATCTTACTTGTTTATAGGGTTTGAAGTTCTCAAGCAACCACAGATGCCCTTTTTTCTTCATTTTTTCTTGTTTAAACCTTTTGCATTTGGGAAGATAGATAATTAGTGCAAAGAGAATCTGTGGGTTTTTATTAAAAACCTCAATTCTGCATTTTTTTCCTGTTCTTGCAATTTTTTTTTTTTGTGGCTAAAAACATGGTGATGATTTTGATAAAGATATTTCTTTTTCATTTGGAAGTATTTTGTGATTAAATTGCTATAAAATCTGATAGATTTTTATTATTTTACTTAACAAGTTTATCTACATTTGTCTTTTAATTTATGTTAAATGAGTTTAAAAAATTTTGAATATTAATGAAGAATTAAGATAGTTTGCAAAATAGAAACGAATTATATAGACATTTCTTAAAAATATAAATATCCTGAAAACATTTTATACATATTTGAAATTGATTAATTATTGGAGCAAATGTCAACTAAGGCTTCATTTGGGGGGGCTTTCTTGATACTTCTTAAAGCAGCTTTCTAGTAAAAAATATTAAATTTTGTACTATAATGCTGCTTCAAGTAGTAACTAGAAATCCGTCCCAAATGAAACCTTAAACATTAATAATACAAGATGAGCCTACATTCTTGAACAATAATTATTTTTATTATAGATTAACTCCTTTCTAAATCTTTTTAATAATGCGATCTTTTACACTCATAAGTATTTAGATTTGTTAACATTTTATTTTTATTTATTGCGACCGTAATGTGTCAATCATTTTTCATGAAGCTTAGTTGGTTATGCTCTTATTTATTGCATTAACTTATACTATAACTTTACATAGGAAGTTGAGGAGGCAATTAAAAAAAAATTGTCAAACTTGAGCAACAAAAAGAGATAATCGATTATCCATCCTTCATTCTAATTTTCTAAGTAAGCCTGAGTTAGCATCCAGTTTTGTTAAGGACCTTTTATTCTTATTTCCCATTATTTAGAATTGTCAAAGGCCTATAAAGAACTTTACCCATTTTATTTATACAAAATAGTGTGAGGGGAAGGGCTTGTATTACATGTAACTATAATTTAGAATTATGGAGAAATGTTGGACAGCTGAAAGGTGCTTGTCAATAGGTTGAAACTAAGTTTCAAAATATAGCATGAGTTGTTGGGTCTAGTAAATAGGTTGTTAAACCTAAGTTAATGTTTCGAGGCTAACCAAGAGGGGGGGTGAATTGGTAATTTAAAAAATTATACTTCTACTCTTGGATTTTTAGAAAACCTTTTTAATTATTAATGCAAGTTAAATTTAAAGTTTAAAAAATAAACTTTTCAACCAGAGTAAACAACTTGCAATGAAATTAAATACAGTAGAAAAATAAGAAAGAACACGCCAGATTTATAGTGGTTCGGTCAAACCTTGACCTACGTCCACTCCCCGGAGGCACCCTCCGAGTATTGCACTAATTCCACAAAGTGACTCTCCTTTTGCTCCCACAGCAAGGCGGAGAAGCCTGTACAAAATCACTTTCACCTTCCCCGGTGCGCCGGAGTAGCCGGGTTCTTTGACACCAAAGAGATCTTCTTCTCACCAAAACTTCCCTCAAGACGACCCTTGAATCCGATGGTACTAAGGTGCAAGTTCGCCGGAGCAACCGTGTGAATATCCCCTTCACACTCCCTTGAAATCCCCTCCAAGGATCTTCTCCCTCTCAAACTCCACCCTTTCCTCTCTCCCTTTCAAGTTCTCTCTTCTAGTTTTCTCCCAAAGAACGAAGACACAATGATTGTCAAAGATACACTTTGTCGTCCTTTTACACTCTCCAAGTGTCGGCAGAGAACCGGACCAATGTTGTTGAACTTCACTTGAGAGCCTTCGTTGGAGCAACCGTGTGAATATCCCCTCCACACTCCCTTGAAATCCCCTCCAAGGATCTTCTCCCTCTCAATGATCCCTCTCAAGAGAAAACAACTCCAAAGGTACTTGTAATAGTTTCTAGGACTCCTTATATAGAAAGGACATGAAAAACTGCTCAAAAACTGCTAAAAACATGTTTTTCTACGCACCGGATCGTCCCATACGAACCATTTGTTCATCTGTACGAACCAATTTCGTCCTGGACGAAATTGGTTCGTACCGGGACAAAAAATTTCGTCCGGTACGAACAGTTATATCAAAAGTTGGTTCCGAAAACTGCAGAACATTGCCAGAAACTACCATAGTCGGTTCCCATCGTCCTGGACGAACTGGACTTCGTCTGGACGAAATTTTTACAATGAGAAACTCGTCCTGGGACGAAAAATGATTTCATCTGGACGATCAGTCCTTAGAAAAATTTTCCAGTTCAGTTCCTGTTCATTCTATTGCTCTTACAAGGAGATAACTGATCTGATCGTCCCGTACGAACAATGTTCGTCCCGTACGATCAGTACAAAAACTTTTTCAAGATATCCTTTAAGTGTGTGTATATTTATTCACTCAATTATAATCACTCCCTTTCAAAATTAATTAAAATAAAAAGTACAAGCTTCAAATCTCAAAGTATCTCATGCTGAATCTGATTTGAAGTCTTCATAGTCTCGGGTTCGATTTTTCTGAAATATTATTACACACAAGAGCAAAAACAAATCTTCCAATAATTGTTAGGAGATAACAACACATTAAACAATAATATTTGGTATCATCAAAACTATATAAGTTGCAAGAATGTAAAACATGCAAATAGCAACTTTCCTAACAATCTCCCCCTTTTTGATGATGGCAAAATAATTATTGTTTGTATAATTTGAAATTCTAAGAATCTCCTAAACTCCCCCTGAATTAATGAACATATGAAAATAAGGAGGCATTAAAATTATTTTTGTTTTCAAAATTTTTAGAAATACAAAATAAACAAAACAAACACACATACACTAAACAAAATAAACACACAACAATACGAATACACAAGACACAACAAACAATTTCTCCCCCTTTTTGACAACATCAAAAAGTGAAGAAGAAAAAGTCTAGAAATGTAAGCAGACATATGAAAATAATTTAAAAAATTTAACCTTTAAAGTGATTGACATAAGGTATGCAAATACAATTAAAACAATAGCTAAATCATAAAATTCATAGAATTTAAGAAGAGATATAACATAGAAACTAAAAAGAATTAATCAACACATGAGTATATTTAGACATTTAAGATAGAGAAAATCATTGTAAAAATGATGATATAAAAATTTTATATTTCATATTTCAATATGTAATATAAATGTACATAAGATCAATTTTGAATTAAGAGATTAAAAAATTAAGGAAAGAAATAACTACCACATGTGGCGCTTTGCGCATCTTTTTCAATTTTGTGGCACATTTTTGTGCATCTTTTAACTTGTTGGGCTTATTTTGTGCCTCTTTTTCACATTGCAAATCTTTGCACATTTCTTTTGATTTTTTGTACATTTGTACAATTTTCAAGAGTAATTGTATTCTTTCCAAAATCAATAATTTAAAATTTCAAATCTTTCTAAGTGCATAAATATTAATTGATAAGTGAAATACAAAATAAGAAAACGTCACAATTGCAATAATAATATTAAAATTAATGTAGTCTAAATAAGAGACATGAAATTGACAATCTTAATAATATCAAGTTATAAACACAACTTAAATTTAAAAAATTAGATTTTCTAATGTATTCAATTTTATGTTGCAGTTCAAAGTATAGCACTTGTAAGATCAAAAATTTAAAGGTTTTTCATATAGGCTAACGAACATTTCAAACATAGAATAAAAACACTTAAACATAAAAAAAATCTAAAGCAATAAAAGAATAGAAAAACACTAAACAAAATACAAGTACACAAACTATAAAAATTTTCATATCACATTCCAAATGTCTCACAACAAGAAACATGGAATTCGATATGAAAATATTTCAAAATCATACAAACACACAAAAATTAAAAATAGAAAAATACATAAAACAAACAAAAATAAAAACACAACAAATAAAAAACATGCACACAAAAACACATAAACAAAAGGGTTTAAACATCATTTTGCTCCTGGTATGATGATTCAGAAGCTAGATCTGCCCAGGAGATTTTTTGTTTTTCATTATTTTCCCATTTTATAATTTGCTTAGCTTTGCCCTTTTCTTTAGCAGGAAGAGTTCTCAAATTAGGGCACTGACTTTTCAGATGTCCAAATTTCCTACATCCAAAGCAAATAATATTTGAAGAAATCTGAACATTCTTACCATTTTTACCTTTATTCCACTTTTGTTGATGCTTATGCTTGTGCTTTAGTGGACTTTTCAATTTGCTTGTTAAGTCATCGCTTTCCTCACCAACTAAGCAACTTTTCTCCATATTTTCTGCTTTTAGCATTATTGTTTCACCTGCATCCAAAAGTCTTTGACTCAAATATTGCTCGTAGGTAATGAGTGAGCCAATCAAATTATCAATAGAATATTCATTCAAATTTTTTGATTCGCAAATAGCAACAACTTTTGCATCAAACTTGTCAAGTAAACAACATAGAATTTTATTGACTATTTCAAAGTTTGAAAATTCTTTACCTGAAGCATGCAATGATGTTATAATTTGAATAAACCTAGTATACATATCTAAGATCGTCTCATAAGGTTTCATGCTAAAGAGTTCATAGTCATGCATCAAAAAATTCAACTTAGATTGCTTGACTTCACTAGTACCTTCATATGTAATGCATAAACTGTCCCAAACTTCCTTGTCGGTAGTACATGTAGAGATTCTCATATAATCTTCCAAATTTAAAGCACAGAACAAACAATTCATACATTTATCATTTAATTCAGCATAAATTTGTTCTACACTACTCCATTCAGAAAAAGGGGTATCAGTTTTGATTCCATCTATAATACGTGACGGTACAGAATAACCATTTTGAATCATATGCCACATTCGATAATCTATTGATTCCAAGAAAGTAGACATTCGAATTTTCCAAAAATCAAAAGAAATATTTTCAAATAAAGGTGGTCTAACAATCGAATATCCTTCTAACGTTTTACGGTTTCTAAAATTAGCCATACTCATTTTTCAAAAAGTAGTCTAAACTTATGATTTTGAAACAAAGCTCTGATACCACTTGTTGGGTCTAGTAAATAGGTTGTTAAACCTAAGTTAATGTCCCGAGGCTAACCAAGAGGGGGGGTGAATTGGTAATTTAAAAAATTATACTTCTACTCTTGGATTTTTAGAAAACCTTTTTAATTATTAATGCAAGTTAAATTTAAAGTTTAAAAAATAAACTTTTCAACCAGAGTAAACAACTTGCAATGAAATTAAATACAGTAGAAAAATAAGAAAGAACACACCAGATTTATAGTGGTTCGGTCAAACCTTGACCTACGTCCACTCCCCGGAGGCACCCTCCGAGTATTGCACTAATTCCACAAAGTGACTCTCCTTTTGCTCCCACAGCAAGGCGGAGAAGCCTGTACAAAATCACTTTCACCTTCCCCGGTGTGGCGGAGTAGCCGGGTTCTTTGAAACCAAAGAGATCTTCTTCTCACCAAAACTTCCCTCAAGATGACCCTTGAATCTGATTGTACTAAGGTGCAAGTTTGCCGGAGCAACCGTGTGAATATCCCCTTCACACTCCCTTGAAATCCCCTCCAAGGATCTTCTCCCTCTCAAACTCCACCCTTTCCTCTCTCCCTTTCAAGTTCTCTCTTCGAGTTTTCTCCCAAAGAACGAAAACACAATGATTGTCAAAGATACAATTTGTCGTCCTTTTACACTCTCCAAGTGTCGGCAGAGAACCGGACCAATGTTGTTGAACTTCACTTGAGAGCCTTCGTCGGAGCAACCGTGTGAATATCCCCTCCACACTCCCTTGAAATCCCCTCCAAGGATCTTCTCCCTCTCAATGATCCCTCTCAAGAGAAAACAACTCCAAATGTACTTGTAATAGTTTCTAGGACTCCTTATATAGAAAGGACATGAAAAACCGCTCAAAAAACTGCTAAAAACATGTTTTTCTGCGCACCGGATCGTCCCGTACGAACCATTTGTTCATCTGTACGAACCAATTTCGTCCTGGACGAAATTGGTTTGTCCCGGGACGAAAAATTTCATCCCGGGACGAAAAATTTCGTCCGATACGAACAGTTATATCAAAAGTTGGTTCCGAAAACTGCATAACATTGCTAGAAACTGCCATAGTCGGTTCCCATCGTCCTGGACGAACTGGACTTCGTCTGGATGAAATTTTTACAGTGAGAAACTTGTCCTGGGACGAAAAATGATTTTGTCTGGACGATCAGTCCTTAGAAAAATTTTCCAGTTCAGTTCCTGTCCATTCTATTGCTCTTACAAGGAGATAACTGATCTGATCGTCCCAAACGAACAATGTTCATCCCGTACGATCAGTACAAAAACTTTTTCAAGATCTCCTTTAAGTGTGTGTATATTTATTCACTCAATTACAATCACTCCCTTTCAAAATTAATTCAAATAAAAAGTACAAGCTTAAAATCTCAAAGTATCTCATGCTGAATCTGATTTGAAGTCTTCGTAGTCTGGGGTTCGATTTTCCTGAAATATTATTACACACAAGAGCAAAAACAAATCTTCCAATAATTGTTAGGAGATAACAACACATTAAACAATAATATTTGGTATCATCAAAACTATACAAGTTGCAAGAATGTAAAACATGCAAATAGCAACTTTCCTAACATGAGTTTCAACATATAGCATGAACAATTCTTTTTATTATGTTGATGGTTCTCTTAATGTAGTTGAACAAGTCTTTTTCATACATAGTTATGGTCTACTACAATGATGTTGTGGCCAATTTATTTTAATTAGTTAGTTCCTCATTATTTATTAGCAACATCATTGTTTCCCTGTCTTATTTTCTTGTTTTTGTAAACTTCAAAAATAAATACTTCACACTAATATTATTTTTTTGGTGTATCCATTATGAAAATTAACATTGTTTCCTAACTGAACTTTTATTACTCTTGTAGGAAAATTATGATGCATCAACAAGTGTCAATCTAATTTTTGTATGAGGTCACTAGGACCAATTCAAACCCTAGGATCAATTAGGATCTTAGATCAATCCAAATTCAAATAAATCTAGACTCCAAGCTCTAATTCAAACCTCAAGTCAATTCAATTTTCAAATCAAATCTAGACTTCAAACCTATCAAGACATTAAACCTATAATGATTCAAAATCTAGTTCAAATATTGACTACACCTTTGATCTATCTCTACCCTATCCTATCATTTTTTATCATCCAAATGATCATGAATGATATGGATAATTCAAATCCAATAATTTAAACTCAAAACCCAATTCAAATCCATGAATCCAGGCTGAAATCCGAAGTCCAAAGGCTAAGTCCTAAAAGTCTTTTCTTATGGATTTAAAAACTCTTCAAAACCCAATCAAATGACATCTGATTCAAAGTCTATCAATTTCATATTGATAGGACATGTCTATAGAGGCAACTCTCTAAATTTCAGCCCATTCTGAAGTTTCTAACCCCAGAAACTAAATCAAAATCCAAAGGTTGTAAAACCTTCAAATATTTATAGCTTGCCACCCAGTGAATTTTGACGTTAGAGCTTTCCCGAAAGCCTCTAATCACTCTCAAACCCTTAATCCATACCTATTGAGCATTAAACGATATTTTGGTGGACCCAATTTGACCCGCAATTGACCAGGGGTCAAAATGACCAAAATGCCCCTTAAGGGCAATTTTGATGTTTTCTCCAAACTTCAACTTGGCCATTTCAAATCAAACCCCAAAACCTCTTCCAATGCATCCTAATCACCCTTAGGAGTGCAATGGACTCAAACTCTAATCCTGGTCAAGCCTGGTTGACCAGTTTGATCCTTTTGACCAAAATACCCCTATGGGATTCAAATACCCATTTCAAACCAAATGAACTAAAAATTGCTTGGAACCACTTCCAACAAGTTTCAAATATCAAACCAAACCTATTTGACCCTAATTTAGATCCTGGGTCAACCTAGTTGACCAAGTCAACCTAGGTTGACCAAACAGGCCCTTAAGGGTTCAAACTATCATTTTGATTGAATTGAACTCTCCAGACCTTGGGATCACTCTCAATAAACATCAAATATCATTTCAAACTTATCATGTCCAAATCTACCACTTGGGTCAATTTGGTTGACCAAGTCAACCTATATTGGCCAAAGTGCCCCTTAAGGCTTTAAATGGGTCATTCTAACTCATTTGATCAAATCAAATACTTTAAGCACTCGAACCCAGTTCAAAACTTAATTCAAACTCATTTAATTTCATTTGAATTCAAGTCCTCTTGATTTGATTTGGTCAAACATTGACCTATGGTCAAAGCCATCCATTCTACATTCCTTTCCACTCAAATGCTAGAATTTATTGAATTGAGAACCCTTGAATTTATTTCACTCAACATTTTGATTACCCCTAGATTTGACATAAGTCAAAGCATGGTCAAATTGACCAAGTCAAATAATTAGAAAATCAATCAGATTTAAAATGGCTTTGCTTTAATCAATCAAACCTCTAATGGGTCGCAAAGGTTCCTTCTAACCAAACCCATCAATTCTCCTCCCATGCCATATCACCCTATTTGGCCTAGTGACTGGTCAAACCAGTCAACAAAAGGTCAAGGTGGCTTTTAAATGGTCCTAACCAAGGATGACATGGCACTCCTTTCATTCTAGCTCATTCTAGCAGTCTAGAGCCACTTTTGAACCTTCCTAGGACACCCTTCAGACATTAGATCTAGATCTAACAGCTCTCAAGGCTCTATGTGTCCATGAGAGGACAAGAGGACACTTTACACCTAGGATGTCCTTGGCCCATAATTTCCCTCTGCTCCCAACCACTCCTTGGATAGGTGGCATGCATCTGAGGAGATCTCCTAGCCATCCCAGCTGCCCATTCAAGTTGGAGGGACTTGAATAGGGAAAAACATTGAAATGAGCCATCATTCCAAACCTTAGCATTCTCTCACTTAACTCCCCATCTCCAGAGCTCTCCTAGCCTCTAAGTTTCAACTTAGAGCTTCTCCAGCAATTTCTATAGCCTCCACAAGCTTTTCCCCACAAACATCTAGCCTCCAAATCATGTTTTGGTGAAGAGAGAGAGAATAGAGAGAGAAAGTGAGATTTTGAATCTAGCTTCCAATCCAGCCAGAAACAAGCCTTGACATCTTCTAGAATGTTGAAGATAACACCTCCAGATTTCCAACAAGCCTAAGAAGTCAAAAATACGATGGATGGATTGTAAGTTATTCCTATTTTTAGTTAAAATTTAAAATTAGAACTGTAGAAAATATAAAATGCATGGAGCCTCCAATCTCTAGGCATTGGACGATTAGGATACCATGGTTCTATGTTTCAAATTTCATTCAATTTGGACTTGTATTTTGAAAGTTATGGTTATTTGAACATTTCAGTTCATTTTAAACTAATCTACGTTGGCTCAGTAATAGCCGTCCGATCTTTCATTCTGCATAATCAAACGGCCAATCGAGTGCCACATCACCCTCTCTAAAATGGCGTGTCATTGTTGGGTTCAAACTCGGGTTATTTGGAACCGCGTGATCGACGTGGCCGCATCTTGACTGTTCTTTTAGAACGCGAGGATCAGATGGCCTAAAATGTCGTCCGATGTGTTTAATTGTTGTACGGATGCTCGCCATGTGGTGGACACGTATCATCATGCGGTTCTCCATCATTTCAATGCCAACCACTATCGCGCCGGCTGAAATTGAGTTAAAAAATCAATTTTAATTACCAGAACTTTGAAAATTCATAGTAAATTCAATATTTCATCAAATTTAATGTTCATGGGCTTGTTGGAAAGCACGTGCGCTAAAAAGTATTTATGAAAATTAAATTAAATTTATTTTGATCACTATATTGTGAGATGTTTGGGTTTGTTTGAAATCTAATTTTGTCTCAATCCAGTTGTCAAATAGAGTTCAAATTTTGGTGAAATAATTTTGGACATCATAGGCATTATCTGTAATTTTCTTAGGTTCAGATGTCAAGTGGATTGTTAAGGGATTAATTTACAAAGTAATGGATCCATTTTGGAACCAAAACTTTAAAAATTCATAACTCTCCAAATTGGTAGAGTTAGGCGTCCTAATTGTTGTGGTATGCTTACAGATGTCTAAGGGTTAGATGAACAGAGATTTAATCCCAATTGAACACTAGTGCCACCTAGGAACAATAATTAAGGACAAAATTTAATCAACTTAGAAAAATCGTAGGAAAATTCTACACACACCCAATAGGGATAAAACTTGAGAATATTTAACTTAGTGACAATTTACACCCTATATTCAAATCTCATCAAATTTGGAGCTCATTAGGTCAAAAAATTAAACAAGTTAATATTAACCCCTTAATTAAGCATTAAACTTTCCAAAATTTACAGTAAATCAAATTTAAATCAAAAAATTATAATTAATACCTCAAATTGGCTAGAATTCAAACCTTAATCAAAGAAAAATAAAATCACTTTGATTTGACAGCAAATCTAGACTTAATTTAATTTTGAGTGAAATTGAATATTTAATTAATTTAATTAATTAAAAATAATAAATAAATTCAAAAAAAATCCCAAACACTAGGGAATCTCTCCTTGGGTTATTACTGACCTTCGGAGTTGATTTTAAGGAGTTAGAAATTCATTTGGAAAAATATCAATAAAATGCCTTTAATAGAACTAATTAAATAATTCAATAAATACACAAACATTGAAAAATCAGTCAAAGTCCAAAAGTCAACAATCTAATCAAACTTGAGTCAAAATCAAGTCAAACCTACAAACCTTCATAATAAAATATAGAAAAATCAAAATCAAGCAAACTTAGTGTCTAACAACTCATTTGAATGTCTAATAATTTATTAAAATACTAACTTTCTAGAATTTGAGTTTAATTTAAAAGTCAACTTTTAACCCCTTAATTAAATGATTAAAATAATCCAAAAAAATCCTAAAACTTTAAAATCACTTTAAAACTCCAGAAATCTTTAATTAATCTTAAAACTAGTGAGCAACCAACCTTAATTAAAATTCATTAATATTTAAACCTTAATCAAATTAAATCATTTAATCATATCAAGTACCACTAGGTAACCCAAGCCTACGAGGCTATTAAATTAGCCTCAAGGAAGGTGAAATAAATTTCATGGCCTCGATGAGCAACAAAGGTGGTAAGTTATAAATCTTTAAAATACATTTTAAAATCAACTTTAAGCTATTAATATTTAAACTCAAATCTAAATATTCCCCTAAGCCTTTCAACCAACTAGAACATTAATAAACTTCAATCAAATAACCTACATAGGACATATCCAAACCACATAGCCTACCTCACACACTTTAGACGGTTTGCTAGCATAATCAACTCTAGTCTTAGGCTAGGCTGGTGTTTACTTTTCTACTATGTGTCGGGTTTTCAAGTTTTCACTGCATATTGTTTGCTAGTTTAGAATTGATGTGTTTATTTACTTACTTTATGCATTGTGTGGTTGATTGTACGTTAGATCTACCCTTAGATTTGGGACAATTTATACTAATTCAATCTTATATAGGTGTACAAGGCATTGAAATTAAAGGGGGTATTAAAAAAAAAATCAGTTATTATGTTTTCCACAGGTGCTTCAGAAGATGCTAAAGACCCCATCTAAATTTAAAAGAGTATGGCCAAGTGTGGCTATAATTTGAGCAATTTAAATTTTATATATATGTCAACTGCTTGGGATTATATATATATATAACTGCTAATTATTAGGATAACCCTGCAGGATCGAGTCTAGAATTTTGTTTTTCAAATATAATTTGATTATATAATGATTGTAATTGATTTAAAGTGGAGAAGACATCCCTAAAGGATGTTGCAAATTTAGGTCCATGAATTATGTTTTGATGATTGGCAAACACTCGTACTTGTCTTGGACTTCCTTTTTTCTACTGACTTTTCAGGACTCATAGATTGAATAGAAATAGGAATCAGCTCAAGATTGGGTAGATTACGGTTGAGTCAGCATGTAATTTTATTTTTCACTTCTTGAGTCAATTGTAATCTTTGGTGTGACTGATGCAAAGTAACCTTACACACACACTTGAGAGACTTAGAATTTCTGTTTTACTCAAATCGGCCAAGATGATATTTACATCGTCCTGGACGATTGGGCTTAAAATAGAAAATCTAATAAGGGGTTCTTAATTAAGACAGCCGTTATTAGCCAATCGGCTTGGACAATACTTGTATCGTCCTGTACGATAGGCTCAAAATAGAAAGAAATTACTGCCATAAATAATTAAGGTATTCTGTATTTTGGTAATCGGCCAGGACGATCTTGGATCGGCACGATATTCACAATTATTCCTTAATTGATCAGATAATCAAGAAAATAATTAAGAATTATTGATACGATCACATCATCCTGGACGATCGCATGATCGGTTGCGATCGTCCAGGATGATCTAGTCAAAAAACCTTAGTTACTCTTGGATGATCTGGATCAGACAGCTTGAATTCAGGGCGATTCTCAGGACGATTCTCCTCTGATTTGAACTGATCAGTAGGGATGATCGTAAGGTCATCCTAGATGATCAAGCCAATTTTTCAATCATCCAGTTTGCATTCAGAGCAATGCTCTAGCCGATCTTCTGAGATTTGTACTGATCGGCTGATCGGCCAAGACGACGTCAATATCGTCCTGAACGATATAGTCGACAACTTGAAATTAATGAGCTCCTTTGAAACTCTTCTATTTAAGAGCTTTAGTTCAACATTTTTGAACATCCTTAGCTGCTGTCTTAACCTGAGGAAACCTAAAGGAGAGAGAGAGAGAGAGAGAGAGAGAGAGAGAGAGAGAGAGAGAGAGAGATAGATAGATAGATAGATAGAGAGAGAGAGAGAGAGGATCTTGTGAGGGGGAGCTTGTGAGGGGATTCATAAGGGTTGCTCCAAGAATTGTTCCACTACTTCTTCCCTAGAGTCTCTTGTACTTGGAAGGGTTGGGAGAGGTAAGTTTCAGCAAGTGATCGTGGTTCTTTGCCTGCTTCAGGAGGAAGCAAAAGGAGTTGGGTTCTCTGCCTTGTCGGGTGTGGCAAAAAGGAGGTGTTTTTGTGAGGGCTTCTCCGCCTAGCTGTGGGGGCTAAAGGAGAGTCACGTTGGTAGTGTAATACTCGGAGGGCGCCTCTTGGGAGTGGACGTAGGTCGAGTTGACCGAACCACTATAAACCATTGTGTTCTTATTTTTACTACTTCCGCATTTATTCTCTTCCGCACTTATTTTTGTGCTGATTTGGTTTGTGATAATCATTCTTATTTTTGCTTAAAGAAATTTTTAAATACCAATTCACCCCCACCCCTCTTGGTTAGCCTCGGGCCAATTCTATAGGGCTTGACATTCCTAACAAACTTTTAAAGGGGAGAGTCTTCTTCCATTTGGAAGATCAAGCTAGGAAACTCTTTAAATATCCAAAGTGAAAAGATAACATCCCATTCAAGGGAGAGTTTCTTTTCATTTGGATATCCAAAACTGATGAATCAAGATGCTCGTGAGAAGATGAAGAAGTAGATAATGAGAAGAATCCCAAATCTCAAAATCACTTAAGTCTTAGGAATAGAATCTGGATTGTTATTAGTGGTGCCCGACCACTTTTCTTTTATGCAATTCTTGGATGTAATATTAAAAGGCACTTGCCTATGGACTTTAATTTGAATAATTAATTTAGTTGATTTGTTTACATGATTGTATAGTAGAAACTGTTTGTTTTTTTAGTCATTTTATTTGTATGTCATATTTTCTTTAGCATGGAGTACGATTGTAGACTCATAAGGATCGGTCTAAAATTTGTCTATATTAATTAAACTTAAAATTCTTAGGATATGATAGAAACTCTAACGGTCTTAAGAAGTAAGCTCGGACTCACCAAGGGTTTTTCATGCATCATATTATACCTTTTCTACCTTACTAGGCACCTCCCTGTCTACATGTTATGGCAGACCACCTGACCTTTTAGGGTGCCGATTTGTTAAGGGGATGTTATGCAATCTCTAGGAAAAAACCTATTTTTTAAGCCAAAATTTTAAACTGCTTCTGTTGAGCTCATTATTCGAGGTCAATTTCCCCGGAATTGACTCTAGCACCTAGGTCTTCGTAGCCTAGTGTAGACGTCGCCCATAGGATTTCCCTTAGGTGGACGCTCCCTGACATAGCACAGACTCGAACTTTTAAGTCAACCTAAATCAATTCTCCTCGACTCAATCAAATTCAAATTGTTATAAATGAGATAAAATTAGTATTTTAAAATTATTTCTATTTTTTAAATTAACTCAAAATATATATTTTAAATTATCAATTATTTTATAAATAATATTCTAAATCAATTTGAATTATAAACTAACTCTTGATTTCATTTTAAATTATGATTAATCTAAGCCATTAATTTATTTGAAATAAAATATAATCATATGCTGTTAGGGCTTGTCTAACCGAACCCCATCTCTCATTCACTAACTATAACTCTCGAACTCCCCACGTCGCTCCTCTCTGTTGGCACAGCCTAAACCTTCTGAACTGCTCCTCTCATACACGATCTCCTTCTCCCACTCTATACAGTTTCGAAATCCCCAGGTCATCCATGGACTGCAATTTGAACTCCAGCCCGCTCGTACCCTCTCCAGTTCGCGAATCCCTCCCAGTTCGCAGCTCTCCCGCTAGGTTCTCCCCTACGGTTTGCAAAAATCAACTCCCTCTCTTCTCAGCCGTTCACAAACCCTCTCCATCTCTTCTCTCTAGCGTGAAGACCCAAACCGCTCGGCCCACTCTCTCATTCGTGAAACCACCGCCCCATTTCCCATACAATTAGCAAGAACTACTCTCTGCCTCTCCCCCATCCCACAATCTCCCAGCCCCATTTCACACGAAACCACCCAGCCCGCCTCCATCTCTTGCAGTTTCGAAATCCCCAAAAAGAAGAAACGAAGTCCTTCCTCCAGTCGGCCTCCTCTCTGGATCGCACAAACCAACCCGTCGCTCTCTCCCAGTTCGTAAAACCGAAATTCCCCGGCTCTCTTCTTTTCTACAGTTCGCAAGAAGCCCTAGTTCCTGCATCTCCCTCCGTTTCGCACGACCCAAGGCTGGCCACACCTTTCTCTCACCGATCTCCGACGCCATCTCCGGCCATTCGCAAGCCCCAGGCGAGATCCCTCTCCATCGCTCTACATCTCTCTAGCCTCGTTGTCACTCAGTTCACAAGAATCAAATGCCCCGTTCGCAAGAATTGCCCAAGAGCTCCAAATCCATCTCCTACCACTTCACAAGAGGGCCTTCAGTCGAACTCCTCCCGTCGCCGTTTCCAACTCTAACCGACCGACCTCCGACGCCGTCGCCTTCTGTTCGAAAGAAGCCCCAGGCCGAATAGCCCCTCTCCATTCGGACCTCTTCAAAGATGATGCCGCCCTAGCCGTCGCTTGCCCTGGCCGTTTCTTGCATTAGTCCATCCGCCCCTCATTCGCTGACTTGCTCTAGCCACCGATTTGCTAAAGGTATATCTCCTCTACATCTACTTCATCTCCATTTTCATCTTCTTCTCTTTACTTTCTTTTAGGTAAAATTTTCCATTAGAATGGCTATTTGGAGATTTTATTTGAAACCAAGATAAGTTCTTTTGAATTTAAGAAATTTCTTGATAGATGCCTCTTACATTTTAAATCTGAAAATGGTTAGAAATTTTTATTCATCTTGTTGAGATAAAGTAAGGCCACTAACAGTTTTGATTTACTTTCTTGGAGGAATAAAATGGGTGTTGTTTGTCTCTTGCTAATGTTTTGAGATAGTGAGTTATTGAGCAAGAATTCACTGTTTTCTTTCATTAAATTGAGGTGCAGAAACTCCCCATTGGGATTTCTTTGTCAATTTTCATGGTGAGATAAGCAAGGCCAAACTATAATGTGTGATCCTGTATATCTTTTCATAAATAATTAAAAAGTGTAAGCAAGTTGAAAGTTCGTTAGGATGTTAGGCCCTATAGAACTGGCTCAAAGCTAATTTAAAAGAGAGGTGAATTGGAAAACTTTAAAACCAAAGATAAAACTAAAACCAATATCACCACATAGAAAACCAACGATGCGGAAATTAAAAAGTGGAAGTAATAAAGAAGGAACACACCAGATTTATAGTGGTTCGGTCAAACTTTGACCTACGTCCACTCCTTGGAGGCACCCTCCAAGTATTGCACTAACACAAGTGTCTCTCCTTTAGCCCCCACAGCTAGGCGGAGAAGCCCTTACAAAATCACTTCCACCTCTCCCGGTACGGCGGAGTTGTCGGGTCCTTTGACACCAAAGAGACTTCTTCTTTGGTGAACTTACCTCGAGACAAGCCTTAAATCTGATGGTACTAAGGTGCGAGTTTGCCGGAGCAACCGTGTGGAACCCCCTCCACACTCCCTTGAGTCCCCCCTCACAGGATCTTCTTCCTCTCTCAAACTCCACCCTTTCCTCTCTCCCTTTCAAGCTCTCTCTTCAAGTCTCCCCCACAAGAACAAAGCTCCAATGGCTGCCAAAGACACTTACAAAGTGTCATGCTAAAGCTTAAATATAAGCTCTCAAAACGAGCTCATTAATGCAAGTTGCCGACATTATCATCCAGGATGATAGGCATATCGTCCTGGCCGATCAGTACAAATTAAGCTCATTAGCCCGGGACGATTTGAGACGATTAGAAGAAAATTGGTTACATCGTACAGGCCGATCTTACGATCGTCCTGGCCGATTAGTTTAAAACTGATTTCAATCTTCCTGATCATCACCCTGAATATAAGCTGTCCGATGTAGATCGTCCAGGACATCGTCCTGGCCGATCATTCGATCATCCCGAATGATGTGATCATATCAATCAACCATTAATGCTTTCCAAAGATACCAGATCAATTTAGGCATGATTGAGTTAGATTGTCCTGGACGACAATAATATCGTCCTGGCCGATTTCCTAAAACAAAGAATTCCTAAACTGATTATGGCGGTTGATTCTTTCTGAATTGAGATTATCGTCCTGGCCGATACAAGTATCGTCCAGGCCGATCTGTAGACGGCTGCCTTAATGAGGATGCCCAAATTAGGGTTTCTGATTTTGGACATATCGTCCAGGCCGATATTAATATCATCCCGGACGATATTACCAAAAACAGAAATCATATAGGGAGCAAGAGAATTTCTACCAAGTTATAGCCACACCAAATACAACAGACTCAAGAAAGGAAAAAAGATTACAAACTTACATAGATCTAGTCTACCCAATCTTGAGCTGGTTCCAGATTGCAGGCTGATCGTGTGGACCTGAAATGTTAGTACATAAGGCAATCGTAGAGAAATAATGAATGTTTGCTATCATCAAAATCATAAACCACAGATCCGCAATAATCTCCCCCTTTTTGATGATGGCAAAACATTTCAATTTGAATTTTCAAAAGAAAATAATTTCTCCTAATCTCCCCCTTACTAGAATAACACTTTTAAAAAAATAGGGGAGATGAAAATATTTTTGTTGTTTTTAATTTTTTGAAAACAAGATACAAATACGATAACAGTACAAAAATTCAACAATACGTTCTTCCCCTTTGACATTATCAAATAGAGAGGAGGCACAAACAAAAACAAAATGACCAAAAGACAAAAAAACATTCCCTGATCTAGTGAAAAATAAATATTCTTAAAATGAGAAAGTTACCTCTTGGTTTTAATCAAAAACTTAGTAGAATTGGATTGACAACGCATAGCCCAGTAAAGGTTAGAAATTCAAGATTTGATAATCCCAACTCAAGTTCTTTAAAAAGGCTCAAAAACTTTTTAATTCAATATCTAAATCATAAAATAAATTAGAGAAAGAAACAATCATTTTTTTCAAAAAACTCCTTCCATAAAATATATCTAATAGAAGATCAATGCATGAATTGTTGAATCAAGAATCAAAATTTTCAAAGTCAAGTATCGAAAGTATCAAGGGTTTTCTTAAGCTTTTTTAGAAGTATAAGAATGGTAAGCATTAACTTTGTGGGCTCATTTTATGCCTCTTGATAATTGGTTGGCGCACTGCGCATCTTTTGATACACTTTGTGTATTCTATATTTTCAATTTGGCGACTTTACGCGTCTTTTATTTTTGACATCATTGGCCAATTATTTTTTTTTGAATATGCTTCCTTTCTTAAATCTTTAAAAACAAAGGAAAACCCATCTTAGTGACAATGCGAATTGCTTGATTAAGAAAATTATGATTTAAATTCGAAAACTTGCAAAAGATTCCTATGCGATAAATAAAACGTTGGGAGATAAAAAATTTTGTTTCAAAAACCAATTTAAAAGATGAAAAAGATTTTAAATCAAAAGTAGGATAACCTCTTTTAGAAAATAGAGATTGAGAGTTAAAAATAAATGAGTTTCCTTCCTTTGACTGTTTTAGAGAAGTCAAACACAACTTACCAAAGATTTCAAGAAAAATTAGGAAGTATATTTTTCATTTTTAGAAAAGTGAGTGTGTGTGTTGATGAGAGAAAAAATTTCACAGAGATAAAAAGGAATGAATAAAAAATGAAAAAGTAGAAAACGAAAAACATAAAAATAAAAACACAAAAAAAGGAAAAACACAAAAACACAACACAAAAAATACGAAAGGCTCTTAACCATTATCTCTCTCCTGGTCTGATGCTTCAGAGACCAGATCTGCCCATGAGATTTTTTGTATTTCATTATTTCCCCTGTTTAAATTTTGCTTCGCCTTGCCCTTTTCTTTCGTAGAAAGAATTTTTAAATTAGGGCACTGATTTTTCATATGTCCAGGCTTCCTACATCGAAAGAAAATAACGTCAGAAGAAATATGGACATCCTTACCACTTTTACCTTTTTTCCAATTTTGCTTATGCTTAGGCAAGCTTTGTGATTTGCTTGACAATTCATTACTATCGTCACCAACTAAGCTTCCTGTTTCCGTATCTTCGGCTTTTAGAACGATCGATTCACCTGCATCCAAAAGTCTTTGACCCAACCCTTGCTCGTAGGCAATGAGTGAGCCAATCAAATTATCAATAGAATAATCATTCAAATCTTTTGATTCACAAATAGCGACAACTTTAGCATCGAATTTTTCAAGTAAACAACGAAGAATTTTGTTAACTTTTTCAAAATTTGAAAAATCTTTTCCTAAGGCATGCAATGATGTAGTAATTTGAATAAACCTTTTATACATGTCTAAAATTGTTTCAAAAGGTTTCATAGAAAACATTTCAAAATCATGCATTAAAATATTCAACTTTGATTGCTTGATTTCATTAGAGCCTTCATATATGGTGTGCAATTTATCTCAAACTTCCTTACCAGTAATGCACGTGGAAATTAACAAAAAATCATCAGAATTTAAAGCACAGAAAAAAAAATTTAAAGATTTTGCATTTAATTGAGCATCCATTCGTTCATCCCTATTCCATTGATTAAAAGAAATATCAGTTTTAATTCCATTAACAATACATGATGGTGATGAATAACCAGTTAAAATCACATGCCACATACGAAAATCAATCAACTGCAAAAAAGTAGACATGCGAATTTTTCAAAAATCAAATGTAATATTTTCAAATAATGGTGGTCTAGTGATTGAATATCCTTCCGCAAAAGTACGGTTAGCCATTGATCGAAATTCAAAAGCTTTTAAAAACTTATTTTATGAAAACTGCTCTGATACCAATTAAAAGTTCAATAGGATGTTAGGCCCTATAGAACTGGCCCAAAGCTAATTTAAAAGAGAGGGTGAATTGGAAAACATTAAAACCAAAGATAAAACTAAAACCAATATCACCACATAGAAAACCAACGATGCGGAAATTAAAAAGTGGAAGTAATAAAGAAGGAACACACCGGATTTATAGTGGTTCGGTCAAACCTTGACCTACATCCACTCCTTAGAGGCACCCTCCAAGTATTGCACTAACACAAGTGTCTCTCCTTTAACCCCCACAGCTAGGCGGAGAAGCCCTTACAAAATCACTTCCACCTCTCCCGGTGCGGCGGAGTTGCCGGATCCTTTGACACCAAAGAGACTTCTTCTTTGGTGAACTTACCTCGAGACAAGCCTTGAATCCGATGGTACTAAGGTGCGAGTTCGCCGGAGCAACCGTGTGGAACCCCCTCCACACTCCCTTGAGTCCCCCCTCACAGGATCTTCTCCCTCTCTCAAACTCCACCCTTTCCTCTCTCCCTTTCAAGCTCTCTCTTCAAGTCTCCCCCACAAGAACAAAGCTCTAATGGCTACCAAAGACACTTACAAAGTGCCATGCCAAAGCTTAAATAGAAGCTCTCAAAACGAGCTCATTAATGCAAGTTGGCGACAATATCGTCCAGGACGATAGGCATATCGTCCTAGCCGATCAGTACAAATTAAGCTCATTAGCCCGGGACGATTTGTGACGATCAGAAGAAAATTGGTTACATCGTCCAGGCCGATCTCACGATCGTCCTGGCCGATTAGTTTAAAACCGATTTCAATCATCCTGATCATCGCCCTAAATACAAGCTGTCCGATGTAGATCATCCAGGACATCGTCCAGGCCGATCATTCGATCGTCCCAAACGATGTGATCGTATCAATCAACCATTAATGCTTTCCAAAGATACCAGATCAATTTAGGCATGATTGAGTTAGATCGTCCTGGACGACAATAATATCGTCCTGGCCAATTTTCTAAAACAAAGAATTCCTAAACTAATTATGGCGGCTGATTCTTTCTGAATTGAGATTATCGTCTTGGCCTATACAAGTATCGTCCAGGCTGATCTGTTGACGACTGCCCTAATGAGGATGCCCTAATTAGGGTTTCTGATTTTGGACATATCGTCCAGGCCGATATTAATACCGTCCCGGACGATGTTACCAAAAAGTGAAATCATATAGGGAGCAAGAGAATTACTATCAAGTTATAGCCACACCAAATACAACAGACTCAAGAAAGGAAAAAGATTACAAACTTACATAGATCTAGTCTACCCAATCTTAAGCTGGTTCCAGATTGCAGTCTGATCGTGTGGACCTGAAATGTTAGCACATAAGGCAATCGTAGAGAAATAATGAATGTTTGCAATCATCAAAATCATAAACCACAGATCCGCAACACAAGTGTTTGTGGCAATACATGCAATAAAATGGTGATCGAACTGCTAAAGGTGGCTTGTGATGAATTATATTGTATTGGAATACTTTAGTAAAATGTTAAGATTTTTAGTGTACAAGGCATGGTTTAGTTGGAGAAGTTACATGCTTTGTTTCGTATGTATATGTTTTTGAAAGGTGATATGTGTGAGTGTGGAAAAGAGAAGTATTTTTGTAAAAAAGTACGCATTGGAAAATGTTTAGATTCTGAAAGTTTAAGAAGTGGAACTAATGTGTTTTGAAAATTGAAATTCAAGGTGATGCTTATTAAAGTTGGGGAGTGTAGATGGTAGGTTTTAAAGGTAGAAGTATATGTTGGAAGGGTTTTGTGTAAGCAAAATGAAAGGTATTGTTTTGAAAATGATAAGTGTATATGTCGAATTGTAGAAAGTGTATGTTGGAAATCTAAAATAGTATGAAATATATAAATGTGTAATAATGAGGTGTGTGGAATATTTGAGTGAATTGTATGTATATATTGAAAGATTTAAGATGGGAAAGATAAAGAGTGTGTTGTGTTGCTTTGAAAGGTAAAGAATGGTTTTGAAGAAATTGTAGAATATTTTAGGAAAAGAATGTTCATGTGAATAGTAAAGTGTTTGGGTGTAGAAGGAGAAGTGACTTGTATTTGTTTTTGAAAGGTGGAATTTGTGTGAGTTTTGGAAGAGTGAAATTATAGGTTTGGAAAATTAGAAGTTTTAAAGGAAGCTATATTTTTCTCTACCTCTTTCTCTCTTTTCTTCTTTTTTCCTTTTTTTTGTTTCCTCGGGGTGAATGTTGGAAAGGTATATAATATGAATTCAGAAAAAAAAGTTCAAAAAACATTCAACCAAGCCAGTGTTCAAGCCCGAAGAAAGGTACATCTTTTATTTTCAGTAAATTCCAATTATTTTATTATTATTTATTAATTAAATGTGCTTTCTAATCCCTATTTTTTTTTTCTTTATTGACATAAACTGTGAGGAATGGTACCGATCGAGGGAACAAAAGGACAAGGAGCTAATGGCGTCAGTCGCCTCTATCCAACTGGGTAGAGGTGCTACAGGCGGAACCACCGGGTCATAGCCTCCGGTGACTGTGAGTATTCTAAACTTAGAAAACCTTTAGGGACCCCTTGATGTGGTTTGTGCGAACCCTTCCCTTTTAGGTCCCTGTAAGAACTTCAATTTTATTAGATTTTATTTTTATTTTTAGATCCTTAAACTCCTTTATACGCACGAAATGTCCTAAGGGTTAGTGATAATAATAATTTTTATCCTATAAAATATTAGTGATACTTAAGGATAAAAATGAAGGACTGAGTCTTAGAAAATCTAGACTTAGGATGCATGCACACTTTAGGATAGAAATGTATAACATAGAAAACTAAGTGACACCTCCCCTTAGGATTAGTGAATATTTTTTAAATTAAAATTCAATAAATTAGAAAATTTTAGCCAATAATTAACCTAGGACATATCCAAACTTCACAACTTATTGCACACACTTAGAATTGTTTGTTAGGACAACCGACTTTAGCTTTAGGTTAGGCCAGTATTTATTTCCTTACTGCATTATGACGGGCTTTCTCGGCTTTCATTGCATGTTGGATGTAAAATTGTTGATGTGTTTGTTTATTTACTTTTACTGCACTCTGTGATATGATTTGATTAACGATTAGATTACCCATTGTTTGAATAGTTGCTATTTGAATGATTTATATTTGTGCAACTTATGTAGTTTTGATGATTCCAAACATTATTGTTCAAATGAATAGTTATCTCCTAACAACTACAGAAGATTTGCATTTGCTCTTGTGTGTACTAACATTTCAGGAAAATCAGACTCCAGACTACAAAAACTTCAAATCAATTTCAACATGAGAAAGTTTGTTTATTTGAAGTTTGTCTTTTCTTTGAATTAATTTAGAAAGGGAGTGATTGTAATTGAGTGAATAAAATCTCACACACACAAAATAAGGAGATCTTGAAATTCTATACTGATCGTACAGGACGATATTTATCGTACTGGACGATCTGTTAGTTATCTCCTATAGAGCATTTGGAACGAATAGGAACTTGCTTTAAAAAAATTTTTTCTAAGTCCTATTCGTCCAGGATGAATTTTTATATCGTCCCGGGCGATGGGTTCTCTGTAAACATTTCGTCCAGACGAATTTTACCATCGTACTGGGCGACCAGTCCTCTGGAAAAATTTCGTCCAGACGAAAATAAATATCGTACCGGACGAACAGCTCTCTGGAAAATTTTCGTCCAGACGAAACCAAATTATCATCCCCGGCGATTGGTCCTCTGGAAAATTTTCGTCCAGACGAAATAAATAATCGTCCAGGACGATCGGCTCTCTGGAAAATTTTCGTCCAGACAAACATATTTTCGTCCAAACGATAAACCGACTTAGGACAGTTTTCAGCAGTTTCTAGAACCGACCTTGTAATAACCGTTGGTACTGGACGAACCTAGTTCGTACAGGACGATCAGCTGTACGAAGTCATTTCGTACACATATACAAATAAGGTCGTTTCAGATCGTTTAAGTAAAATCGTCCAGGACGATCCACGATCGTACCGGACGATCCACTGCGTACAGAATTGAAAACTTGCAGTTTTTGGGCGGTTTTTCTTGTCTTTTACATAAATAGTCCAAATTAGACTGCCACCCAATCTTTTTGTCATTTGATCTTCGTGCCTATTGAGAGAATAGCCAAGGGGAGAGTGGAAGAGAGCATTCAAAGGAGGATTCCTACCATTGGAGCAAGAAGGCTTCACTTGGATTGCTAAGGTAAGAATCTCTACTTGTGAAATTGGATTTCTTCACTCTTTTCTTTCTTCCTTCTAGATTCTTGTGAGAAGATCATTCAAGAAGGTCCGGTTCACTGCCGACACTTGGAGAGTGTGAACAGACGTGGGTTCTCTGCCTACACTAGGAGAGTGTAAAAGGAAGAAGGTTCTCTGCCTACACTTGGAGAGTGTGAACAGCCGTAGGGTTCTCTGCCCACACTAGGAGAGTGTGAAAGGATGACGGTTCTCTGCCAGCACTGTGGATTGTGTAAAAGGACGACGGTTCTCTGCCGCACCGGGGAGTGGTGAAAAGAGGATTTTGTACAGGCTTCTCCGCCTTGCTGTGGGTGCTAAAGGAGAGTCACTTTGTGGTATTAGTGCAATACTCAGAGGGTGCCTCTGAGGAGTGGATGTAGGTCTGGTTATAGACCGAACCACTATAAATCTGGTGTCATTTACTTTATTGCTTTTACGTTTCCGCATTTTAAATTTCATTTTTAACAACTCTGTGGTTGAAAAACATTTTTCTACAAACTTTAAAAGAAATTTTCATTTCGGTTCAACTTTAATTTTAAGAGGGTTTAAATTTTTTTAAAAACTACCAATTCACCCCCCTCTTGGTAGCCGTGGGACATTTACTTAGGCTTAACAACCTAATTACTAGACTCAACAAGTGGTATCAGAGCATTGTTTCAAAATCATAAGTTTGAACTACTTTTTGATTAACGTAGATGGCTACATTTGGAAACCGAAACACACCTGAGGGTTACTCTATCACTAGACCTCCACTGTTTGACAATATTCCTTTTGATTTTTGGAAAACACGCATGTCTACTTTCTTACAGTCACTTGATTATCGCATGTGGATGTTAGTCCAGGAAGGTTACACAAAACCAACTAGATTAGTTGATGGAATTAGGGTAGATACACCCTATGCAGATTGGACTATAGAAGAACGTGACTTAGCACAATTAAATGCGAAATGTTTAAATAGTTTCTTTTGTGCTTTAAAATCTGAAGACTACATGCGAGTTTCCACTTGTAAAAGCGGAAAAGACATATGGGATAGACTTTGTATTACTTATGAAGGGACAAATGAGGTTAAGCAATCAAGACTCAATATCTTGTTACATGACTACGAATTATTTCGCATGAAACCTAATGAATCTATATCTGACATGTACACAAGATTCACTCAAATTGTCACCTCTTTGCATGCACTTGGTAGGGAATTAACTAATGCTGAAATGGTTAATAAGATTCTTCGTTGTTTACCTACTGCATACGATGCTAAAATTACTGCAATTACAGAGTCAAAAGATCTGAACATTTATTCTATTGACAATCTTCTTGGTTCACTCATTGCTTACGAGCAAGGAGTAAGTCAAAGAAAGATTGATGCAGGTGAACCAAGAAAGGACAAGAATATTGCACTAAATGTGGAAGAGTCAGAAAGTGAACACTCACAACCTGAGGATGAAGATGATATAGCACTGATGACTAGACAATTCAAAAGCTTTTTAAAGAGGAAGCAGAAGAGACGCCAGCAATGGAATAGAGGTAAGTATAACAGAAATGGCAAGGTTTCTAATGAAGTGATTTGTTATGAATGCAGGAAACCAGGTCATATAAAGACTGATTGTCCAAAACTCAAAGCCACTCCTAGCAAGGAGAAGGTAGAGGAGAAACCAATGGTAAAGAAGGGCAAGAAGAAGTTTCAAAAGGCTTTTTGGGCGGACTCAGCTTCAGACTCATCTGAGACTGAAAAAGAAGAAGAAGTCACCAACCTTTGCTTGATGGCAGATAAAGCTGAACAATCAGATCAAGAAGAGGTATGTGATTTAACTTATAATGAATTGTTTGAAGTTTCTGAACACATGCATGATGCATATAGGAAAACGAAAAAGATGCATGCTAGTTTAGTTTTAGAATTGGAAGAGCTTAATAAGGAACACGAAATCCTTAGGAAAGATCATGCTTTAATTGATAGCAACCACATGAAACTACTTGATGAATATGATGACTTGAATAAAAATTTTGAGAATTTAAAATCATCCTATGCTGAACTTGAAAAAGAATTTGAGAAATTTAAGGATGAATCTGAGCACAAGACATATAGAGTCAATTATACAAATCGAATCTTGGAGGAAATGAATTCATTTTACAAACTTACTATAAGAGCTCTCGAGGATAATAGGAACCCCCCTAAACTTGAAGATTTTACAAATCCTAAATATTATCCTAAATTCATGAAATCCCTTAGAAGACAATCATATGAGAGAAAACATAGGAATATTTTTCCTAATGTTAAATGTAACAATTGTGGATTTTTGGGACATATATCTCACACCTGCACTTTAAAGATGAAACCTAATTTGGTGTGGAGAACTAAGATGCATAAACCTAGACATATCACACATGCATCTGATTATAAATTTCATAAAGGTGAACCCAAACTAGTTTGGGTTCCCAGGTCTAACATTTGAGAATTTTGCAGGTATACTCTCACACAAGACCTCGTGAGAGTATATGGTACCTGGACAGCGGATGTTCTAAGCACATGACTGGAGATACTGCTCAATTCATAACGCTGGAAGCCAGGAGTGGAGGCAAGGTTACACTTGGAGATAATACCACAAAGAAAGTGGTTGGATCAGGTATGATTGGAAATTTGAAAAACTTTTTCATAGACAATGTTTTATTAGTTGAAGGCTTAAAACATAATTTGCTTAGCATAAGTCAGCTATGTGATAAGGGCTATAATGTAAAATTTTTACCTACTAGCTGCATAATTAGCCTAAATGGAAAAATTGTTTTAAATGGAAAAAGGGTGAACAATGTTTACATGCTAGATTTAAATTGTATTCAATCTCCTACTGCTTTTTGTTTGAAAACTGTTTCTGATGAATCATGGCTTTGGCATAGGAGACTTTGTCATTCTAGTATGAAAAATCTTAGAAAAATTACCCAAAAGAATTTGGTGAGAGGAATACCTAAACTAGACTTTACTAAGGACCATCTGTGTGATGCATGTCAATTAGGAAAACAAGTGAAGTCCTCATTTAAGTCCATTAAAGATCTTAGGACCAGTAAACCTTTAGAAATTCTACACATGGATCTTTTTGGACCAGTAAGCACTGTTAGTCTAGGAGGAAAGGTATATGGATTTGTTATAGTAGATGATTTTTCAAGATTCACCTGGGTTAAATTTCTTTTTCATAAGAGTGAATCATTTGAGGAATTCAGAAATTTTTCAACTTGGATACAAAGAAAACTAGGATGTGAAATAATTTCTATACAAAGTGATCATGGAGGAGAATTTGAAAATGAAAGATTTGAAGATTTCTGTAAAGAAAAGGGGATTGATCACAATTTTTCTGCACCTAGAACTCCTCAACAAAATGGAGTAGTTGAAAGAAAGAACAGAACATTAATAGAAGCCGCCCGAGCAATGTTAGCAGAATACTCACTTCCTAGATATTTTTGGGCTGAGGCGGTTAGCACTGCATGCTATGTTCTGAATAGGGTGAATGTGAGATCAAATTTGAATAAAACACCCTATGAGTTGCTAAAAGGAAGAACACCAAATTTGTCTCATTTGCATGTATTTGGTTGCAAGGTGTTCATACATAATAATGGAAAATCTGCCTTAGGAAAATTTGATCCAAAATCAGATGAAGGAATTTTTGTTGGATATTCAAGTGTTGGAAAATCTTATAGAGTATTCAACAAAAGAACTTTAGTCATTGAAGAAACCACACATGTTGTTTTTGATGAAAATGGAAACATGGAAGAGCCAAAAGTTGTTGAAGAAGAAATTGAAGAAAACTCCCAAAAGATTGATAGATTAAATTTGGAAGAAAATGTGGAAGAAAATTTAGAAAGAGAAGACCCTTTGCCTAGAGATTTGAGATTTTCTAAAAACCACCCAAAGGAATTAATCATAGGTGAACCAAGTGAGGGTGTTAGAACTAGGCGTGGATTAAACAAGGAAGTCAATCATTCAGCCTTTATTTCAACTGTTGAACCCACTAACATTGATCAAGCACTTTCAGATGAATTTTGGATATTGGCCATGCAAGAAGAGTTGAATCAATTTGTAAGAAATAAAGTTTGGGAACTAACTACAAGGCCAAAAGATCAAAGTGTTGTTGGAACCAAGTGGGTGTTCAAAAATAAAATGAATGACTCAGGAGTAGTCATTAGAAATAAGGCTAGATTAGTAGCTAAGGGGTATAATCAAATTGAAGGAATTGATTTTGAGGAAACTTTTGCCCCTGTAGCTAGACTTGAAGCAATTAGGGTTTTACTAGCCTTTGCCTGTTTTAAAGGTTTTAAATTGTTTCAAATGGATGTCAAAAGTGCCTTTTTAAATGGAGTAATTGAAGAAGATGTTTTTGTAGAACAACCTCCAGGTTTTGAAAATTCTAAATTTCCAAATCATGTTTTCAAATTAAAAAAGGCATTATATGGATTGAAACAGGCACCTAGGGCTTGGTATGAGAGGTTAAGCACCTTCCTACTTGAAAGATCTTTTGAAAAAGGAAGTGTGGATACAACTCTCTTTTTAAGGAAAATTGGAAAGGATATACTTATTGTTCAAATTTATGTGGATGACATCATCTTTGGATCTTCAAATAAACATCTTTGTGATGATTTTTCTAAAACAATGAGTAGTGAATTTGAAATGAGTCTAATGGGAGATTTAAATTACTTTCTAGGATTTAGCATTAAGCAACTTGAGGAAGGTACTTTTCTTAGTCAAACCAAATATATTAAGGACATCCTCAAAAAATATGAAATGGACAATGCTAAACCTGTTAGTACACCAATGAGTTCTTCAGTTCAGTTAGATAAAGACCTTAAGGGAAAATCTGTTGATCAAAAGAAATTTAGAGGGATAATTGGATCTTTACTTTACTTGACTGCTAGCCGACCAGATATTATGTTTAGTGTTTGCTTATGTGCTAGATTTCAATCAGATCCAAAAGAATCACATTTGACAGCAGTGAAAAGGATTTTAAGATATCTACTAGGAACTCAAAACTTAGGAATTTGGTATCCTAAGTTTAGCTCTTCATTTGAAATTATTGGTTACTCAGATTCTGACTTTGCAGGCTGTAGAGTGGATAGGAAAAGCACTTCTGGAACATGTCAATTCATTGGAAATTCATTAGTTTCATGGTCTAGTAGAAAACAAAATTCAGTGGCACTATCTACTGCAGAAGCAGAATACATTGCATTAGGAAGTTGTGTGGCACAAGTACTTTGGTTAAAACAACAGTTGATTGACTTAGGATTAACTATAGGCACTATTCCAATTTATTGTGACAATACTAGTGCTATTTGCATTTCCAAAAATCCTATTCAACATTCTAGAACCAAACACATTGATATAAGGCATCATTTCATAAGGGATCATGTATCCAAAGGAGAAATTGAACTCATACATGTTTCAACTGAAAATCAACTTGCAGACATTTTTACAAAACCTTTAGCCTTTGATACCTTCAGTACTTTAAGAACAAGGCTTGGTGTTATTGATTTGAATGCTTAACCAAAATGTCTTTGCAACATTGATACTTGTTGTGTTTTGTTTTTGAGATTTTGTAAATTTTGTGTGTTTTTGAATGAATTGTTTTTGCATTTATGATTTTGTCTTATGTTTTCTATGTTTTTGATTGTTTTTGTTGGTTTTGTTAAATTAAAAAATTTAAAATTAAAAAAAAATTGTTTTTTGGAGGAAATCGTCCAGGACGAAATATTTTCGTACGGGACGATGTGTAAAGAAACAGTTTGCGCGAATTTAAACCGTTTTGAGAGCAGTTTTTTATTGGATCGTCTGTACGATCTGTGATCGTCCAGTACGAATTTTTTCTTTTTCTCAAACGTCGGGACGATTGAATGCAGCGGTTGAGTGGATAAGACAGTTTTTAATACGAACTTCGTCTGTACGAAATTTTTTTTTCGTCTGTACGAACATGTGTCGATTCATTGTAGGGGACGGTTTTCAAGAGTCATTAAAATGATTCACTTTTGGATCGTCTGTACGAAATATTTTCGTATGTACGATCGGTCAAGTCAAAAAGCCTGTACGAAGGGACGCATCGTAAGTTGTGTTGAATACGAAAAGCCGTTACATTTAGGACGAATTAGATCGTCTGTACGAAATTACTTCGTCCAGACGAACGATAATTTTTCGTCCAGGACGAACGTATCGTTTTTCTTTAAATATGAAGGCTTTCAAACTTGAAAATCACACTTTCAAACATCTCTTTCAATCCCTTTCTACATCAAATCAACTATGGCCTCCTCTAGCAAAAGACAAAAAGTTTTGGTGAAGAAACCTAACAGGAATGCCCCAGACAACTTCCTTTCCAAAGCAAATGAGGAATCTTTTCCTCGTTTTGCATCTGCAAAAATCACTCCGTCTCGCATTCTTATCCAAACAGAGTTGAAATTTCGGGTATTACACCTCTTCGCCTCAACCCAATTTCATTTCATTCTTTCTCTTGTCCACCTCTACAATAAGCAAACCTACCATTACTTCCTAGCCAACATGAGTTTCAATTCTGACCACTCTATCATTAGTTCTTTTGTTTTTAAGAAAAAAGTTGAGATCACCAAGCACGACCTTGGTGCATTTTTAAACCTAAGAACTGAAGGATATAGAGCCCACACCCTAGCATCAGACAACACCTTCCAATGGTTTGAAATCAATAGGGTAATTAGAGAAAATGCAATTGACAATCATGTTGCTAGAGTGGCCGGTATGACCCAAGATGCCCGAATCATCCAGCATATCCTTAGATCCTCAATTATTCCTAAAGCTGGTGATAGGATAAACATAACTCCTCTCCTCTCTTGTCTAACTTTTTTAATCATGAAAAGACAACCTATTGATGAAGCCCAACTCATCCTAGATCATATCTATGGGCTTTCAGAAATAGGACATCCTGATCAGAAGAGGAAGAAGAATATTTCTTTAGGGCACTTGATTACTTATGTTTTGGAGAAGAAGTACAATATAGTACATCCTGATGAGGAATATGAAGAGCCAGTTTACTACAACGATGCATCTTTCAGACTGCTCTTCAGGGAGGAAAAAGAAAAAGAAAAAGCACATGGCAGTGCTTCAGAAGAAGAAGAAGAAGGAGTGCAAGCTTCTGCTTCTCAATCAGATTACCAGAATCTGATTGAGAGATTTGATAGACTAGAGACTCACATTGATCAAAGGTTTGATCAATTTGATGCTCATCTTACGCAGCAGCAACATGACATTGGTAATATTAGAGATGAAGTTCATGAAATAAACACCAATGTAATGTTGATGGCCTCCTACTTCAACCTCTTTGGCGGCATTCCTCCTCCTCCTCCTCCAGAACAGTAGAAGTTTTCTTTTTATGTGTGTCTGTTGTATTTTTTTTTTGTTGTTTTGTTTTTTATCGAATATGTGTTATTGTGATTGTTGTTATGTTTTTTGTTTAAGTTCAATGTTTTTATGTAATCTTTTTTTTAATCAATGAAAGTTTGTTTGATTTAGATTTGTTTTGAAATGTGGCTAATCTTTATGAATTTCATTAATATTGTTTTTAATCTACATTGTGCTCAAATTCGATTGTAATGTGAGATTATCTATATTAGAAAATCTAGACTTTCTAAATTTATAATTTGTTTATAACTTGTTGTATTTAGAATTTTTAAATTCATGTCTATTCATTTAGACTACATAAAATTTAATATTGTTATTGCAATTTTGATGTTATCTTAATTTGTATTTCTATGCTCAAATGATATTTATGCACCTAGAAATATTTGAAATGTTAGATTATAGATTTTGGAAAGAATTGGTCAAATTACTCTTGAAAATTGTACAAATGTACAAAAATCAAAAGGGATTCGCAAAAATTTGCAAAGTGAAAAAGAGGCACAAAATAAGCCCAACCAAAGACAAATGCACAAAAATGTGCTCCAAAACTTTGAAAAGATGTGCAAAGCACCACATGAGGTAATTCTCTTCTTTCCAAATTCGTTTAATCTCTTAATTCAAGTTGATCTAATGTTCATTTATATTCTATTGAACTTTGAAATATAGAATTTTTTTTTTACATCTCACTTGTAATGATTTTCAATAATCAAAATATCTAAATTGAATCATGTCTTTGATAAATTCTTCTTACTTACAATGTTATATCATTTCATAAATTTTATGAATTTCTATGATTGACCTAATATCTTTAGTTTAAAATTGCATACCCTATGTCAAATCACAATTTAGATTAAATTTTAACAATGAATTTCATATTATTATTTACATTTCTTGTCTTTTTCTTCTTCACTTTTTGTTGCTGTCAAAAAGGGGGAGAAATTATTATGGTTGTGTTTGTGTTTGTGTTTATTATTATGATTGTGTTTGTGTTTGTGTTTGTGTTTGTGTTTGTGTTTTCTGTGTTAAAAATTTTTGAAAAACAAAAATTTTGTTCTTTAATGCCTCCTTATTTTAATGTACTCATAAATTCAGGGGGAGTTTAGGAGATAAGAGATTTGTTTTAACTTGAAACCATACTAATAATAATTGTTTTGCCATCATCAAAAAGGGGGAGATTGTTTGAATAGTTGCTATTTGAATGATTTATATTTGTGCAACTTATGTAGTTTTGATGATTCCAAACATTATTGTTCAAATGAATAGTTATCTCCTAACAATTACAGAAGATTTGCATTTGCTCTTGTGTGTACTAACATTTCAGAAAAATCAGACTCCAGACTACAAAAACTTCAAATCAATTTCAACATGAGAAAGTTTGTTTATTTGAAGTTTGACTTTTCTTTGAATTAATTTAGAAAGGGAGTGATTGTAATTGAGTGAATAAAATCTCACACACACAAAATAAGGAGATCTTGAAATTCTATACTGATCGTACAGGACGATATTTATCGTACTGGACGATCTGTCAGTTATCTCCTATAGAGCATTTGGAACGAATAGGAACTTGCTTTAAAAAAATTTTTTCTAAGTCCTATTCGTCCAGGACGAATTTTTATATCGTCCCGGGCGATGGGTTCTCTGTAAACATTTCGTCCAGACGAATTTTACCATCGTACTGGGCGACCAGTCCTCTGGAAAAATTTCGTCCAGACGAAAATAAATATCGTACCGGACGAACAGCTCTCTGGAAAATTTTCGTCCAGACGAAACCAAATTATCGTCCCCGGCGATTGGTCCTCTGGAAAATTTTCGTCCAGACGAAATAAATAATCGTCCAGGACGATCGGCTCTCTGGAAAATTTTCGTCCAGACAAACATATTTTCGTCCAAACGATAAACCGACTTAGGACAGTTTTCAGCAGTTTCTAGAACCGACCTTGTAATAACCGTTCGTACTGGACGAACCTAGTTCGTACAGGACGATCAGCTGTACGAAGTCATTTCGTACACATATACAAATAAGGTCATTTCAGATCGTTTAAGTAAAATCGTCCAGGACGATCCACGATCGTACCGGACGATCCACTGCGTACAGAATTGAAAACTTGCAGTTTTTGGGCGGTTTTTTTTGTCTTTTACATAAATAGTCCAAATTAGACTGCCACCCAATCTTTTTGTCATTTGATCTTCGTGCCTATTGAGAGAATAGCCAAGGGGAGAGTGGAAGAGAGCATTCAAAGGAGGATTCCTACCATTGGAGCAAGAAGGCTTCACTTGGATTGCTAAGGTAAGAATCTCTACTTGTGAAATTGGATTTCTTCACTCTTTTCTTTCTTCCTTCTAGATTCTTGTGAGAAGATCATTCAAGAAGGTCCGGTTCACTACCGACACTTGGAGAGTGTGAACAGACGTGGGTTCTCTGCCTACACTAGGAGAGTGTAAAAGAAAGAAGGTTCTCTGCCTACACTTGGAGAGTGTGAACAGCCGTAGGGTTCTCTGCCCACACTAGGAGAGTGTGAAAGGACGACGGTTCTCTGCCAGCACTGTGGATTGTGTAAAAGGACGACGGTTCTCTACCGCACCGGGGAGTGGTGAAAAGAAGGTTTTGTACAGGCTTCTCCGCCTTGCTGTGGGTGCTAAAGGAGAGTCACTTTGTGGTATTAGTGCAATACTCAGAGGGTGCCTCTGAGGAGTGGATGTAGGTCTGGTTATAGACCAAACCACTATAAATCTGGTGTCATTTACTTTATTGCTTTTACGTTTCCGCATTTTAAATTTCAGTTTTAACAACTCTGTGGTTGAAAAACATTTTTCTACAAACTTTAAAAGAAAATTTCATTTCGGTTCAACTTTAATTTTAAGAGGGTTTAAAATTTTTTAAAAACTACCAATTCACCCCCCTCTTGGTAGCCGTGGGACATTTACTTAGGCTTAACAACCTAATTACTAGACTCAACACCCATATGTTAGGAGCGATCTGGTTAACAAAACTTTCGGCAGGTGGCCACACTCATGCAGGGCAATAAAAAGAGGGGGCTAATTAATTAATAATTATATATATATATGCTACAGGTGCTGTAGCTTCTTAGCCCCCAAATAAAAAGAAGTGTGGCCAAGTGTGGCCAGTGGATTTAATTCAAAATGTAAACATATAACTGCTCGGGATGATTTTTATTATAAACTGCTTAGGATAACCCTACAGGTGGTCTAGATTTTCATTTTCTTTCTGTGAAATGTAATGTAATGTAAATGTGTTTGAAAAATGTGAAAGTGATTTTGAAAGTGTGATATTACATCCAATTTGGAATCTAAAGAAAGGGGAATATACCTTAAAGGATTATTCTCTTTTAATTTGAGAAGCCAAATTAGGATGATTTTTAATATCCAAATAGGAATGAAAATACCCCTTTTAGGGATGAGTTTCTTTTCATTTGGATATCCAAACCTGACAGATTCAAGGATTTCATAGAAAAAGAAAGAACAAAATGAAGAAATAGAAGAAAGAAGATGAAGAATTGAAGATATAAGAAAGAATATATCCCAGTTCAAAAATCACTTGTGTCATTCTTAGGATTAGAATCCGGGTTTGTTGTCAGTGGTGCCCAGCCACTTTACTTTTCTGCAAATTTTGGATGTAATTATATGGACATTGGACATTGGATATTATATTCTGAATTATTTAAAATAATTATTTACATTGTTTGTGCAGTAGCTTTTTTTAGGACTCTTGCATATCGTGTTTTGTTTTAACCTGGATATGAATCAGATTGTTTTTTTTTCGTAAGGGTACGCTTAAAATTCTTCTACTTATAATTTTAATAAAAAATTTAGGCTCACATAGTAACTCTAACCATCTAAGAAGTAAGCTCGGGACCGCCGAGATTCAGCATAAGCATATTAATACTTTCTCCTCCTTGTTAGGCACCTCCCCGCCTGCGGGTTCTGGCAGACCACTTGACCTATGAGGGTGCAGTTCTGTCAATGGGATGTTGTGCAATCTCTAGGGAAAAACCTATTTTCTAAGCCTAATTTTTAAACTACTTCATATTCATTTTATGCATTCGAGTCAATTAGCATGCATTGCATTAGATACAAATTAAAAAAGAGTCTAAAATATTAATTGCATTTTATTTCAAGGCATAACTCACCCTATATAAGTTGAGGGGCCAATTAGGAATTATCTTAGAAGTCGGTCCCCAATTCCTTAAAACTTAAGCAACGTCCCTACCTATCTTTCATAAGAGATTGGACACATGGTTTTAAAGCGCCTAGGTAGTTAGCTGGCTCCCCAATCCAAGCCGGGATAAGTCCAGATTTTCACTTCATTAGTTAGGTTCGGGTCACTATTTTATAATACCCAAATTAGTTTAGGTTCTGAGGCAGATTCTTTTTAGATCTTAAGTCCTCGCCCTCCGAGAATATAATCCCAAATTTCTAATAAAACATCAACTTAAACATAAAAATTCTCTCTTAAAATATAAAGACCAACATAGGATAGACTGAGGTTGCCTTTGAGCTTCTCAGAATCCAACACCTCCTACTTTTCCTCCTTTGACTCGCTAATAAATGTTCAACATTGAGCTTTCTCCTTGAAAAATCTTTACTTCTATTTCCTTGTCTTTTACTTTGTAGTCAAAAGGGTATGAAATCACTGCTTTAATCGAGAGTTTTCTTAGGAGTATCCCTCCTAGGATGTAATTAACTATAGGGGCTTGCTCCTATAGGGATTTGAGAACCTCAGACTAAAATAAACCTTGTTTTATTCATATAAAATAAAGGAAGAATCTTTGGGAATGAAGATGTCTTTAAAAAAAAACTTCATTTCTAATCTTAAATATACTTATAGGATGTTATTATTATCTTTTCAGATAATGTAATGTCCTGTTTGTTATGTTTAATTTTAGAAATGATGAATTTTATAAAACACATTCTTGCTTTTGGATGTCTCGAAGAATATTATGTTCGTCTTTTAAGATGATATAATATTCTTCTTGCTATATCTAAATAAAAGAATAATTTTTTTTTTCAGAAAACGTATTTCTATTTTTAAACACATTCTTAAGAATTTCATGTTTATCTTTCGAAATAATATGTCATTCTTTGAACTGTGTTTGATTATAGAAATATCAATTTTCAAAACCCTATTTTGATATTGAATCCATTATAGAATATTGTGTTAGTCTCTCGAGATTGTACTTTATTTCTTAATACAGTATTTTATTACAAAATAGGATAAATCAAAATCTGCGTGGTGACATAATTTTTTTCCCACCAGCTTCATTTTTATTTATGCATTTAATCAAGTCGATTAGCATGCATTATAGTAGTAACAAATTAAATCGAGTCTAAAATTTTAATTGCATTTATTTAGACATCAAATACCTAACATAAGTTAAAGGGTCAATTAAGGATCTGCTCTAGATGTCGACCCCATTTTTTTAAACCTATCTTAAATAACATCCCTTCAACTCAACTTTAATAGACCGAACTCATGGTTTTAAAGCGCCTAAGTGGTTTAGCTGGCTCCCCAATCCAAGCCAGGGTAAGTCCAGATTTGCATTGCACTAGCTAGGTTCGATTCACTGATTTTTAGTACCCAATTTAGACATAAATTCTGAGACAAGCTCAGGTTATAAGCCCTCAACTTCCGAGAATTAAATCCTAAACTTCTAATAAAATTAATCACTCAAATTTAAATTCTCTATCAATCAAATTTAAGCCCAACACTTATGATAGGCTGAGGTATTTTTGAAGTAATTCAGAATCTCAAAACACCTCCTACACTTCTTCCTTTAACTCCAAAAATAAGTGTTCAACCTTGAACCAATCCCACTTGAAAATTCAAACCCTTACCTCCTTTGACATCCTACTTAGAAACTTCATATAAAATTTATACATCTATTTTAATCGAGAGTATTTGTAAGAAAACTCCAATTTCCCCTACGATGTAATTAACTACAAGGTCTTGCACTTGTTGGAGATTTAGAAACCCAGACCAAATTTTTTAAATCAATTTTTTAAAACCTCAATTAATTCTCCTTGGGAAAATTCAAAATTAAAATATCATTATCTCCATCTTAAAACAATCAATAGTGATTGATAACTTCTTTCCTCGGAGAGATATATTAATTTCTATTATGATTTTTTTATGAAATTAATAATCTCTTATCTTAATTATTTTAGTTAAATAATTGATTGAACATCATTTTGATCTTTCGAGATCATATGTTGTCTCTCTTGAGTTTGACTATGATAATCAGGATGAATTAAAAATTTTATAATTTGAACCATTAGGGAAAAATATGTTCGCCTTCCGAGGAAATATAATGTTCATAATGACATGTTAAATTTCAAAAAAAAAAAAGTTCCCAAAGAAAATTAAACTTTTTCAAAACTACATTTTTCAATCAAACAATAAAAAATTCCCTTATCAAGAAATTCTTATTTAATTGCTCATGATCTTAGGTTGGTAAATGCATCTATATTCAAGTACTTCTTTTGATGATGGCCAGGTTTGTTCTAGAGCCAAAATTGGTAATGGTGTTGGAGCAAAAGCAGAGGCTTGAAGATAGTGAAGATGTTATAACATCTTTACAAGTATTTATATATTAATCTTTGTTTAATTGCATTTAGTAACATGAAAATTTTTAGAAGAAGAACTGAAGATAGTGAAGCTGTAATAACATCATTGCATGTATTTATATATTTATCTTTGTGAAATACATTTTACTAACATAAACAATCTTAGTAAGATTACAGTTTGATCATTCACCATTTATCATAAATGAGAATCTGACATACTTTCATTTTTCAAAACAATATTAAAATGTTTAGAAAGCCAAGAAATTCTTTCATCTCCTAAGCATTTCAATATCTCTATTGGAATATCATCAGGTTCAACAGCTTTTGTACACTTCATTTTTTTAAAGCCTCTCTAACTTCAGTTTTACTAATACGTTGATAAAAACAAAAATCTTTATTTTTATTTAGGATGCTAAAATCACCAAAGTCAATCATATTTTCTTGAATATGATCTTCTAAGAAAAGAACTTTTTTATCTTCATCCTTAATACACTTAACTTGAACTAAATCCTTTCCACTCTTATCTTTTTGTTTAGCTAACTTATACTTATATCTTTCTACCTCCTTAATATTTAATCTATTATATAAATCATTAAAAGCTAAGCTCTTTGTGTCGCAAATAGCTTTCTTAGATTCCTTACGAGCCTCTTTATAACTTTCCCAATTATCAGAATTTTTACATCTAAATCAATTTTACAAACAAATCTTCTTATTTTTATCTTTTCTTGCACATTTGGATTCCACCATCAACTATTTTTACTATTAGGAGCTTTTTCCTTTCTAACTCGAAGGATATCTTTTGTAATATTCTTAATATCACTAGTCACTTTTTCTTACATAATATCAGCATCCTCATGTACAAACAAAATCTTAAAATCTAAAATTTTACTCTAAAAATACTTTTGTTAATATTGTGTAAATTCCCACACCTAATCATAAAAAATTGTTTTATTTTATTTTTTTATTATTTTTCTCTTTATCTTAAAGTTCAAAACTAATAATCGATGTTGAGTACATAAATTTTCACTCAAAATAACTTTACAATATTTGCAATCTAAATGATCTAATTTTCTTATAATAAAATAATCAATTTACATTTTACTACATCTATTTTTATAAGTGAAAAGATGCTCATCTCTTTTCTCAAATAAGCTATTAGCTAATAAGAAATCATAAGCTAAAGAAAAATATAATATAATCTTACCATCTATATTTGTCGTTCCAAACTCATGGCCACCATAAATGCTTTTAAAATCATTTACCTCTCAACCAGCATGTTCATTTAAATCTCCTCCAATAAAAACTTTCTTCAAGAGGTATCTTTTGTATTAATTCTTCTAAGTTATTACAAAATTTTAAATTTGAACCCATATCCAAACCTACTTGAGGAGCTTAAGCACTTATAATGTTAACAATATTAGCATCAACAACAATCTTTGAAGCTATAATTCTATCTCTAATTCTGTTAATTTTTTTAATATTATCCTTTAAACTCTTATCTATAATTACACATACACCATTTCTAATATGACTCCTACACAGATACCATAGTTTATATCCTAAACTATCAATCTCCTTAGCCTTCTCTTCAACCCATTTAGTTTCCTGAATACATAGAATATTTTTCTTCTTATGAATCATAATATCTATTAATTTCATTAATTTTCCTATCAAGGAGCCCAAATTTCAAGTTCCTATCCTAATTTTAGTTTCATTGTCTAGCTTCTTTGCCCACATCTATCATTAATGTGGGAATCATTATCACTTTAACACTGCACTCGGGTGCCAGTGTATTCAGACCATATATCGCATCACTTCCAGGGGACACCCTAGCATTAAAACATTTTTTTTAAAGGATTCATGACTTGATTATTCAATAAATTTTATGCTGGATATAGACTTCCTAACATAACATTCCACTTTTCTCATCCAGGATATGGGACTTGGCACAATATAATCAAATATAATATGACATATAAGAATGAGATGCTAAACTTAGGGATGCTTTATCTTCTAAAACAATATTTTTTTAGCTGTTTTAAAAATAAATTAAATGTTTATGATTTCTGGTACTTCAACTAACATGCATTGCATCAGAAATAAATTACAAATAAAACTTCTTCAGTTTTAGAAGCATACTATCATTAATAAGTATAATGTCACTTAGGTTAGAAGCATACTATCATTTATAAGTATAATATCACTTAGGATTTTCTTTAGAAATCATAACTGAGTTCTAAAAAACTTAAACAATAGCTTACCCATCTTTCATAAGATCGGACAACATAGTTTTGAGATGATTACGTGATTTTGCTGTCTTTCTATTTCATACAAGATGTAAGTCCATATTGCACTTATTTAGATAGGTTCAGGTTACTTATTTGTATTACCCAACTTAGATCTAGGTTTCAATTCAAATAAAAAATTATAAGTCCTCAACCTCCGGGAATATAATCTCACATTTGTAATTAAATTTAAACTTGAACAATAAATCCTCGTTTAATATATGTATATATATATATATATATATATATATATAAGGGAAACCCATAGAGGGGCCTACACGTAGATATAAATTAAAAATTATAAGGTCCTTAAAGGGACCTCGAGCTCTTCTACTGCTCAAAAGAGATACAAGCAATAAAATAGAAAATCCTAAGAACTCAAGGTCCCTGCTACACCAAAAAAATAGAATAACCTAGATACAGTCTACGATGCTCAAGAATGAGCACCCAAAAAATAGGGATACATCCCACATAAGCTCTCAGCACAAGCTCCCTTATCCAAAACTGAGTAGAGAAATGACCTACATAAAATAGATCCTGCAAAATAAAGAAAAAAACATTGCCAAAATACAATAAAAATAGACAACAACAATGTAGAAGAGAGTACCACTAATGAATCATTTCACTAGGAGATAAAGCCATTTTAGTCCTCCCAAGGTATGAGGACTTCCTCCAAAAAAACTAGAGAACTCATAGTATACCAAATAAGCAGCCACGAGTATAGGGGGAACAGAATAAGCTAGCTAGCATAATAATAAAAACACCTTAAATCAAACCCCCTAACACTCCAGTTATTACCAGCAGCCACCAACCCAAGAAAGAACCCCCCCCCCCATCAGTCCAGAAAGGCCAAGAACCATAATAAGGGCACGACCAAAGAGCACCACACCAAAAGTCCTAACCAGTAATACCATAGCAAATAGAAACCATAACAAATCATCTTTTAAAATATAAAGCCCAACATATGATAGACTAGGGTTGCCTCTAAGCTTTTAAGAATTCAATACCTATTACTTTTTTCTCCTTTATCATGCTGAGAACTACTAAATATTTAGCTTTCTCCTTAGAAAATTTTTATTTCTTATCCTCTATGTTTTAATCAATGGGTATCAAATTACAGCTTTAATCAAGAATATTCCTAGGATTACCCATCTTAAGATGTAATTAACTATAAGGACTTTCCTTAATAGGAAATTGAGAACTCTATATTAAGATAAATTCTATTTTTAAAAAATATGGGAGAAATCTCTTGGATGAATATATTCTTTTTCAAAGTTATTTCTATTTTCAAATACATTAGTAGAATGTCATTATTGTCTTCTAAGATAAATTGATATTCTCATTATTATATTTGATTTTATAAATAGTGCATTTTTTTAAGCCCATTATTACCTTTAGATACCCTATAGAACATTATGTTTATCTATCGATATAATATAATATTTTCTTTGGTGTATATAATTGAAGGAATGGTTGACTTTTTTAAAAACTCATTCCTCTTTCAAACATTTTCTATAGAATATCATATTCATCTTCCTAGATAAGTTATTAATTTAATTTTTTTACCATAAAAATGACATATTTCTAAAATCTTATTTTGATATTAAAACTAATATAAAATATAATTTAAATCTCCTGAGATAGTACCTTATTCTTAATGTGGTATTCGATTTTAAAATAGGAGAAAATATCGAATCTGCATTGCAATTTCTCCCACTAATAAGTTATAATCATATTCCAAACTTTTTTAAAGGCAAAATTATCATAAATAAAATTTTTGAACATAATACAATCTGCGTTCTCTAATTGTAAAGGATTCCTAAATTTGAGCAACTAAACTATAAAAAACATACTCTCTAAATTTATTAGCATTATAGTTATTATCTCTAATTTTTTTAAACTTTAATAACAGTAGCATAATGACAGTTTAAGTATCAATAGAAGACTTCCCCCATCCAATGATCTTTCCAAAATAATGCATTACCTTGGCCAACTCCTTATGGAATCAGCTTATCAGCCTACCATTTAATATAGCAAAGCCTTTTGCAAATCAAAGAATCACTGCCTTTATAATGCCAAGTAAGAGGATAGTTACCACCTCAGTACTTCTCTTACAGTTTCAAACATTCTAATATGTCTCCACTAGGAAGAGCAGCCACCAAGCCAATAATATGGATAATGTGGGATGAAGTGAGATCATTCGCCTAATTTTCTATAGGTGTGTTCCTTACTCACCTACTTGGGTAGCTATGATGAACTCTTTGAACATTCCTACATTTATTAAGTATTTCACTAACAATAAAGGTGCATGCTGATAGGAAGTACTTATAGATCTCAAGTATTTCTATCAATCTTAAGAAATTGGCGAGCTTTCTCTACCAAAATCCACACAAAACAACAAAAATTGTAGATAATTCTATTATTTGATAAAAAGGAAATGGAAAATAAAAAGATACAATTGATCTTCTATTTGAGAGGAGGACCGATCTATCCCAAATCTCTAGATGCTGCTAGAGCCCAAAGAAAAACTTAAATCTAAGAGATACCAAAGTTCAGCCAAATTCAAGATGCCCTAACACTAGGAAAATAAAGTATTTAATGTATACAAATTGAAACAAAATCTCTAAACAATCTCTACATTCAAGTACCCTCCTAAACTTCATCAAAATTCCTTCCTAAAATGGCTTCCATTGACTTGCAGTTCGCACGACATCTACAGCAGGAAGAAAAAACTCTGATGTTTTGCTCGTAAGCCGAACCCATCTACATCAGCTGGACCAATATAGCAATACTCCCACCCCAAATATTTGCCTTGTCCTCAAGGTGGAAGGATGGGATGTTGTTGATTGTTTTCTTTAGCTGCTTTGTTAGTGGTCATGCTGTCTTCCATTGTCTTGATCTCTCCATATTTCCCCCAAGTATCGAGGGTGGGAATCCCCCCTTCCTTCCATTTGCCTCACATGACCCAATCCCCATGGTTTGGCTCATCTCCCTCCTTCGTTCGTCCACTCCCCTGGCCCAAAAGATCTCCCATAGTGGTTGACCACCCCACCACCTTCACCATGAAATGACCTTCCAATTGTCCTCCAATATCATAACCCAATTCTTCTCCTTACAGAAGCCCTAATAGGTGGCTCTTGATAATTAGATGCTCTAGACTCTCTGCTTGTGCTCTTTAGCAACTTAGAGGCGATCTAGGGTTTTGTTTCCAATGCTTCTTTCTCCTCTCTTCTGGCATGAATTTTTTAGGTTTTTCTCTGTGATTTCTTCCTTATTATTTGCTTCATTTATCTTGTGATTTGTTTTGAGGTTTTTTTCAGGTTAGCTGGCTTTGGGAGATGAGCCATCATCATCTATCCCTGTGTCTTCTTCATTTTTAGATGGAAATGTTAGTCTTTCAAGGAGGATTTAGTTGGCTCTTCATCTTCTTTTGCTAAACTTCAGTTTGTGCAAACTTATTTTAAAGGTTGTCTGCCTTTGATGTTCGATGATTCCGTAGTTTCGCATATGGCCGCTCCTTTTTCACTTACTTTGGTCGACAAGTTTCTTCTTCATCGTCCTAATATGGTTATTATAAGCTAGTTTTTTGTTAATTTAAAGCTTTCCAACTCTTGTCATATCAGTTTGCTGGATCCGCGATATATAACGATTCAACTTAGTAATGATATGGATTATAGTCTTATTTTTTAAGGGAGATCCTACTACATTTAAGCTTGTCAAATGAGATTACTTAAATGGACACCGGATTTTGATGTTCATAAGGAATCTCCTATTACCTAAGTGGATCTCAATTTTTATTTGGATTTAATTCTCAAATTTTATTTGGATTGGCTTCAATTTTTGGTAGGCCTTTGCATACAGACCAAGCTACGACATTTATCTCTCATCCATCTATGGCTCATGTTTTAGTAGAGTTGGATAATTCAAAGAAACATCTTAATCATATTTGGATTGGTTCAGAGTTGAATGGTTATTTCCAAAAAGTGGACATTGAAAATTTGCCCATTTTTTGCTCTCATTGTAAGATGTATAGTCATGGGTTAACTTAGTGTTACAAATTACACCCCTATCTCTGAAAGGAGAAGGAATCCTCCAAAAAATTGATTGGAAATGTTGTCCCTTCAGTTGATCATGATATTGTGATTCCTAATCCTGATGTGGTTGAGGGTAATGTTCATAAAGTGTAGGATACTATTGAGGAATCAATACAACTTATCACAATTCATATTGAACTGCATTCCACCAATGTAGATGATCTTATTTATGATCAGGGAGAAAACCTTATCTCTATTTCTTGTTTAGCTCATAGTTACCAAAATATGGATGAGGAAATGTTGGCTATTATTAATAATCAAAATATTATTTCATCTTCTACTATTAGCCATTATGCTCCGAATAAAAATTTGCATGATATGGACTTTATGATGTTAAATAATAGTTTCTCTAATAATTTGCCTACTCAATCTATTGTTAATGACCAGGAGGATGGACAAACCTATATGGAGGTAATGTTGGTAGTGACTTAAGTAGTAAAACAAATATGGAGGATGGCTTTATCTTTGAGGGTGAATTGCCTCAGGAGGTGAGGCGGGTAGGTATGTTCAATGATAGTAAGCTTCCCTTAAACTCTCATTATCATAGTGATGCTTTTACTGATACGAAGGATATGTATATTATGGCTAATTATTTTTCTAAAGATGATAATGACACTTGTTACATCAAGTTTCAAAGTAGAAGAGATAAGAAAAATAATAACATCATTTTATAATCTCATAGAACCACTTGTTTGCATACTTCTCATTAATTTTGTTTTTATGTCTAATTTTATTATTTGGAATGTTAGGGGCATTATGTATCCCTCCTCTAGGTTAAGAGTTAAGAACATATGACATGTTTATAATATTTTCTTTCTTTTTTTACTTGAACCTCTTATTTCCTCTATTAAATTACTTGGTATTGATAGATTTTTGGGTTTTTTTTGGGTTTAAGTATGCTAGTTCGAATGTGGCCAAAAAGATTTGGATATTATGGAAGGATCCTATTAGGATTGATATTATTAGAGATTTCACTCAAGAGCTAGATTGTAATATTGAAGTTTTAAATTTACATTATTGTGTCTCTTTTATTTATGCTGCTTCTTCTCGGTATACTAGGAAATTATTATGGGAATAACTCAGTAACTTTCATAGTATTTATAACTTACCCTGTCTTATTAGAGGTGATTTTAACACTATTTCTAATCCTTCTGAATGGATAGGGGGTTCTTCTCTTACCTATCACTCTATAAAGGATTTTAATAATATGATTATAGACTATAATTTAATTAACATTGGATTCTTTGGTAATAAATTCATATGGAACTATGGTCATTTATGGAAAACATTGGATCGAGTATTGTTTAATGATTGTTGGCTTAACTTTTTTAATTATATTACTATTAAGCATCTTAACAATGATCTCTCTGACCATTCCCTCTTGTTAATTAGCCTCAAGACAAGGAATATTAATACATACCCTCAATTTAGATTTCAAAACATGTGGTTACTTCATGACTCTTTTCTGGACTTTGTTAAAGAAAATTAGCAAGCCCGTTTACATCCAAAAAACTCTATCTTTGGCATGTGGAGACTTTGGTTTTAACTGAAAAGGCTTAAGCAAATTATAAATTGGTGGAATGATAATATTCTTAAAAATCTTTTCACCAATATTTTGTTGCTGAGCAGAAAGTGAACACTTATGAGATAAACTGTCAAGTGATTCCTTTTGATGTTAGCTTCAATTTGCTAAGGGATCCTAATGATTGCCTTTTTAAATTACAAGCTCAGGAGGAAGCATTTTGGAAACAAAAAGCAGTTGTGAAACACCTTGTTGAAGGTGATAATAATACTAAATATTTTCATGCTTTGATTAAGAGGAAATGAGCCAAAAAATGCATTAATAAAATTCATCGTGATGATGGCTTCAATAATGAAGATAGCTTACAAATTGCTAATTTAGTGATTCAACATTTTCAAAAACATCTCAATATGGATTTCAGTCCTGGTCATATTGATAATCCTTTTATTATCCATTATCTTATATCTCAAGAGGATAATGAGTTTCTTTCTAAACCTTCTTCCTTAAAGGAAGTTAAAGAGATTGTTTATGGCATGAATAGTGACTCTGTGGCTGGGTCAGATGGCTTCACCGCAAAGTTATTTTAGAAATCCTGGCATATTATTAGTAATGATTGTTATTTTGCTGTTATGGATTTTTTGCTGGTAATTTTATTCCTAAGTTTTTTACTTCTACTTTTATTATTCTTATTCCTAAAAACAAATTTGTTCGTAATTGGAATGATTTTAGACCTATTATTCTATGCACTTTCTTTAATAAATTGCTTTCTAAAATCTTATAAGTCATTTAACTTCTATTTTACCAAGAATGACCTCTCCTTTTCAAATGAGTTTTGTTAATGGGCAGACCATTGCTGATAATATTTTATTGGCCTAAGAATTTTGTCAAGACCTTGATGTTAGGGTGAGAGGTGGCAATTTGATTTTGAAACTTGATATTGCCAAGGCTTATGACAATATTGATTGGAACTTTCTTTATAATATTTTGCAGTTGTTTTATTTTGATTCATTGTTTATGAATCTTATTAGAAATTGTATTGAGGGTTCTTATTTCTCTATTATTTTTAATGGTAAAAGCAATGGTTTTTTAAAATCCTCTCTAAATTTTGGGGGTAGATTAATTCTCATCAGAAGTATCCTTTACTCTTTTCTTGTTTATATTTTTTAAACTCTTCTTCCTACTCAAGCAGTTCGCAACATAATTGATAAACTTTTTAATATTTTTTTTCTAGAAAGGGGCTAGTAGCAATTCAAAAATAATTTGTTCCTCTTGGAACAAGTGTTGTGGTGTGCTAGAAGAGGGGGCCTTGGGGTGTAAGAGTACGAATGATTTGGCCTATGCCTTTTCTTTCAAGTTGAGGTACAATTTTCATGTTAAAGTGAGCCTTTGGGCTAATTTTATGTTTGCTAAGTATTAAATGGGTAAACATCGACTATTCGTTGTTTTAACAAAGATGAATCTAAAGTGTGGCAGAGACTTTGCAAAGTTAAATGGGCTATTGAGCCCTTCATCTCTTGGGGGCTTGATGGTGGTAATAATTTATTTTGGAAAGATCATTGGTTGGGTGATCACTCTATTGATTCTATTATTATCTCCTCTTCCACTGCAGCTATTAAGGTGAATTGTTTCATTACTGATAATTTTTAGGACTATGAGAAACTTGCTAATGTTATTACTGACTCTATTATTCAATAAATTTTGAACCTTCCCCTGAACACTAACTCTAATGATTTACTTTTATGTGATTTTTCCAAAGGAGGTGGTTTTAGATTAAAGGATGCTTGGCATGCCTTTAGATCTAAAAAGAAGGTAACTAATATTCTCTCTATACTTTGGCATACAACTATTCCTTCCATTATGGTTGTTTTTGTCTGGAGAATTTTTCATAAGTTCATTCCTATGGATGATAACTTAATTTAAAGAGATTTTATTTTTCTATCCGAGTGCCAATGTTGTTATCATGTGGAGAATATGCATCATGTTCTTATCTCAGGCCCTTTAGCTTTTAAAACTTGGGCTTATTTTGATGACATGTTTTCTTTGAATTGTTTTAATACTAAATTGTCTATTAATGCTATGCTTAATTCTTGGTTTATTAAAACTAAAGGCCATATGAGAAATGTTATTCCTTCTCTCATTTTAGGGTATTTATGGTTTGATTTGAATAATTCTCTTTTTAATGGAGTTGATATGAACCATCATAAGATTATTCAAAATGTGAAAGACATGGTTTTGGCTCTTTATTCTATTATACTGCTCTCTGTCAATAATTTTAAAAATTATCCTTTTATTGTGTCTATTTTAGGTCGTAAGTAAGAGGTTATTCATCTTTCCAATGAACCTAGGTTTATTTACTAGATCAAACCCCATACTAACTTTTATAAGCTGAATGTGGACGGTGCTATCATTGGGTCCTCTTTGGGTTATGGTGGGATTATCAGAGATAGTAATGGTAGTTTAATTATGGCTTTTGTTGGTCCTTTACAGAATTGTGATGTGAACTATGTTGTCATCTCGACTATTCTCCATGGCTGAAGATTATGCATTTCTCTTAACTAAACTAACATTGGTATTGGAGTTGATTCTAATTATAGTTTTCAATTTTTAAAATATGTTGTTGATATGGTGTGTAATCTTTCTCTATTTTATCTAGTGAGAGATATTAAGGACTTGTTGATTTTTATGAACTATTCTTTCTATCATATTTATGAGGGAAATGCTTATACCATTTGGGTTGCTAATTGGGGGTCTAGTTTGGATTATTTTTTTGATTTGACTGGCACTAACCGCTCTGCTCCACTAAAAGGGCTTTTAAGATTAGATAAAATTATTATGCCCTATATTAGAATTTAAGGTGAGCCATTGGTTGGAGCCTACAGTATTATTTTCCTTGGTTCCAGGGACTATCTCTTTGTTAGTTTGTTGGTTGCTTTGCTTGTGGTGTTATTTTTTCCTGCTGCTCTTTTTATGTATGGGTTTATACCTTAATTATTGTTCTAGGTTCGTGTATCAGATAATGCTCGATTTTTATAGTCTTATTATTCATGTTTTTGGGGGTAGTAATGTGGCCTTGTCCTGCTGTTTCCCTTATTTTGCTATTATGTGGTTTATTGGCTCTCGGTGCTATAGCATTGATCCCCATCTATTACAAGGCATTGTTTCTCTCTTGAGGCTTTGCTTGGTTGTCTAGTTGTGGATTTTATGGAGCAGGCTTCTGGTACTTTGTCTTGTTGCCTGTGTGCCTTGTGAGGCCATTAATGGAGGTTGTTTCTTGGATCTTTTCTACCTCTATTTTATCTAGTCTCAGTTTGATGGGGTTCTGCAATTATGCAAGCTGGGGTTTGACTTTGTTGGGTTGTTTCCTTTACCTGGTTTTGGTTCCTTTCTGTGCTGTGGGGGTGAGGATTACTCTTGGGTAACATTTGAGTTGGTGCTTTCCTAGCAATTCGGTTCATCATTTCTTAAACTAGTTTGGCCAATTGTCTTGGCTGGATTTGGTGGTTAGTTTGGTTTTTGTTTTCATTCTTTCTTATTGGGGGTTTCTTTTTTTGTTGTGTGCTGAGAGCTTTTTTATTCTTTCATGGTTGTATTCTCATATGTTGATTCTGAAGAGTTTTGTCTCTTCCATCTATAGCTTGTGGGACTTGGGGTGCTACGGTTGTTTTCCTACCGGTGGGTTGGTGATTGTTCAACTTCTACAACTTCTTGGTGAGGTTCTTGTTAAGCGTATTAAGACTCTGATTATTTTGCCTTTTAATTTTGCTATTGTTTGAGTGGATATGTGCTTAGACTGTTATCCAATCCTTTTTTGGGTTATATTTGTGTTATGCCTATTTTTCCTATCAACCTTTTTGAAAGAATTTTTTAGAGCAGATGTTCAAAGTGGTGGCACTTGGGAAGGGAACATGGAGCTTCATGCTATTTTTTTTCTCCTCCTTTTTTAGTGTTTTTCTTGAGCACCGTATATTTTACCTAGGTGATCTAATATTTTTTAGTAATAGGAAACTCAAGAGCTCTTAAAAATGTTTTGCTTTCTTTTTATAGCTCTTTTGAGCGTTAGCGAGCTTGAGGTCCCTTTAAGGACTGTGTAATCCTTTTTTTTATTCAACACATAGGCCCCTATGAGAGTTTTCCCTAAAAAAAATGTGGTGGCTCTTGACCCCCTCGTTCTCCGATGAGTGGCTCCTCTTGCCCAAAATGCCTCTCATAGTTGTCAGCTGCCCTACTGCCTCAACTAAAAGATTTCATCTTTGTTGTCTTCTTATCTACAAATCTTGATCCACCCCTTATAGAAGCTATAAGAGGTGGTTCTTGATGAAAGAAACCCCCCCTCGTCAATCTTCTCTTGTCTGATCTCCTTTCCCTATGATTCAGCCAAGGAAATTTTGATCAAATCTTGATTAGGGTTAGCCATCTGAACCACCAGTGAAGAGTTTGTTTGCATCTCCAAGAGCCTTCTTAACATCTCCTCCACCCTTCTAAATTGATTTTCCATATGGTTTTCCATATATCAAAAAAATTTTCCCCATGTAGAGAACTTCTCCAAGCTAGTTTTAAATTGCTCCATTTTTCCTTCAAATGCCTCCATCTTTTTTGTTGTCATTAATTGGATCTAGGATCCAATTGTAAAATAGCCAAAACATCTTATTGTTTCACCCAATATAGTGCTTTGATACAAATTTGATATAAAGTACTTATGGAAGTCAAGTATTTCCTATCAATCTTTGAAAAATAACTAGTTTTCTCTACCAAAATCCACACAAAACCATAAACGTAGTAGATAATTTGTATTATTTGATAAAAAAAAAGAAACTAAAAATAATAAGACACAATAGATCCTCTATTCGAGAGAAGGATTGATCTCTCCCAAATATCTAGACGCCGCTAAAGCCCAAAAAAAAACATAAATCTAAGAGAACTCAAATTTCAGCCAAATTCATGATGCCCTAACCCTAAAAAAATAAAGTATTTAATGCATAAAAATGAAAAAGAAATCTCTAAACAGTCCCTACATTCAATTTCACTCCCAAACGTCCTCAAAATTCCTTCCTAAAATGGCTCCCGTGGACTTGCAACTCGTGTGACATCCGTACCAGTAAAAAAAAAACTCCATTATTTTGCCCGTAAGCCAGTCACGCCTAAACAGGCTGGACCGGTCTAACAAATGCATTCCTCAATTTCATGCTATTGATCCTTGGGAATAACATAGTCTTTGACTTGGAATGGGCAGTTTCCTTCATTGGCATCAAATGATTTAAAAACTTCCTTTAGATAATGCCCACTAGCTGAAGAGAGTGACAGTTGGGTACTTTTAGGCGGGCTACATACCTTCATCCTTACATATGCGTGCAAAGCAATGTGCTTATTCCACATGAAAGGTGGAAGGCCCCATTATTTTGATTGGTCTGGTCAGCAATGCCACACTGATGGGACAATCTTGAGCCGTGTGAGCAATAGACCGTTGCTACTCCACTACATAAGTACCATAATTATTTTTACCCTTTTTATTATGCACGTTCCCTTTTCCAAATTTTTAAATTCTCTATTTTAAATAGAAAATTATTTAGTAGTATAGCAGAATATATACCCAGGACATCAAAAAGGAGGATATATGAAATGTATAACTTTCTGCTACTAAAATTCCATTGGAATTATGTTCTTTTCTAACCCTCTTGTTGGTCCACTCTAGCGATCCACCTCAGGATGGTTCCCCTCTAACAAAGCATCGTGGGTAAGATACATCAGGTTGGTATTAGAGCCAGTGTTTGGGAGATGGCTGAAGAGAGTTCACGAAGGGCTTCCAACAATGATTGAAGCTTGGATGTCATGTGGGAAGTGCAAACTAGCATCACTCGACAATTAAATGAACTGAGGGAGGACTTCATTCGCCTCTCAATGTAGCTATGTAATGACATCTAGGATCTTAAAACCTCCATTAGCAATATTCCCGCATCGGGTCAGCACCAACTCCCATTATGAGGACTCCCCCTGGAAGAGCGGGTCGACACTGGCCACATCATCCAGCTATTATGGAGCTCCCAAATTCAGATGATGAGGTTAACTACCAACCCCAGGGAGATTTCACTGAATCAGAACATGAAAGTTATATCCAGTATCCTAATCTCCATAAGTTCCACGGACCATGGCATGGAGGACAAGCTGAATTTCGGGTCAAATTGGATATTCTATTTTTTGAAGGAATACTACATATCAAAAATTACCTTGACTGGGAGCAAGCAATTGAATCATACTTTGACTATATGGAGATTAGCCCGAAAAAGCAAGTTAAGTACATCACCTGCTGCCTGAAGGGAGGTGCAAGCGCATGGTGGTTACAACTATTGCAATCCCATCGTAGAGAAGGCAAAGGATCAATTCCCAGTTGGTTCCACATGAAACAACTATTTTGAGGGAATTTCCTTCCCACTAACTATGAACAAATGTTGTACGTGTAATACCAACATTGCTCTCAAGGTTTGTACTTAGTGAGTGAATACCCTAAGGAATTTTACTGATTGAGCGCAAATAATAATCTACAGGAATAAAAAAATAATCTCGTTGCTACGTATATTGGTGTCTTGAAGGATGTGATACAAGATAAACTTGAATTAAACTCTATTTAGACACTCCCTCAAGTTTGCTTTGAAAGTTGAAACTCAACCGACCCAACACTATCACAGCAACTCTGCCCATAGGTCTTATGTAGAGCAATATGCAGACCATAATCGGGGTAATGTGATAACTCCCAGGCCTCTGCCAGCAGTTCGAGCACCTAATATTCCAATTCCTAATCCAAGTTCCAATGTCACTACATAACTAATGGGATCGAGCAAGGCACCTGTTCTGGTCAAAGAAATCCTTATACCAGACCCAACACTTTGAAGTGTTTTTGATGTTTCCAGCCTAGACACAAGTCCAACGAGTGTCCAAACCAGCAATGAATTCATATCTTAGAAGGTGACACCCACACTGCTGAAGGCGAGCAGACTTTCACTAAGTAAGAATATAAAGAAGGTAACAAAGATGTCCATGGTGACGATCACGAACCCCTTGTATGTGTCTTATAGAAACTATTGATGGCACCTAGAAATCCCAATGCTTCTCAGTGCAATGCCCTTTAAAAAATGTGATGCACCATCCAAGGTAAAGTTTGTGACCTATTGATTGACAGTGGTTGTACCGAGAATGTCATCTCTTGTTCTATCATCCAAGCTTTGCAATTGACGACGACCAGTAACCTGCAACCTTACAAAATTTGTTGAGTGGAAAACATGCTAGATTGCCTAGCCGGTGCTGTGGTATTTTCAAAGTTGGATCTGCACAGCAGATACCACCAGATTTTCATACACCCTAGAGATGAGTGGAAAACCGCCTTCAAGATGCACGATGGGTTATAAGAATGGAAGGTAATGCACTTTGATCTTTGCAATGCACCATCCACGTTCATGAGATTGATGCATGAGGTGTTACAACCATTTCTGGGAAAAATGCGTGTCACCTACTTTGATGATATTCTTGTGTTTAGTACTAACATTTCAGACCACCTCAATCACCTAGCTGATATCATGCAAGTTCTTCGGCAACATAAACTATATTTAAATCTAGCAAAGTGTGAATTTGCAACATCAAAAGTTCACTTCTTGGGATTCATACGCTTTGTGAATGGTGTAGAAGTAGACCAAAGGAAGGTTGCAGCTATCTGAGAATGGCCCGCTCCCTAGTCACTATTTGACATACAAAGTTTATACAGTTTGGCAAATTTATACATATGATTTATCACGGGTTCAATATACTAGTGTCCCCGCTCACAGATTGCTTGAAGTCAAGTAACTTCAAGTGGATTTCAGAACAACTAGCTAGTTTTGATGCATTGAAAGAGGTGTTGCAAATCTATTTTTTATGGTTTAGATTTTGATGATTGACAAACACTATTTCTCTTGTACTGCTTGTTGCTTCTAACGTTTCAGGAATCGAAGATCAGACGAACAAGACAAAGCCAATTCAGGATTGCGTAGGTTTAGGGTTGAGTCAGTCTGTACTTTTATTTTTTCACTTCTTGAGTCTACTTGTAATGGTCAAAGAGACTGATGCAAAGTAACCCTTCACACACATACTTGAGAGACTTAGAATTTCTGTTTTTACTCATATCGGCTAGGACGATTTTTTGATCGGCCTGGACGATCAGGCTTAAAACAGAAAGTCTAAATAAGGATTCTTAATTAAGGCAGTCGTCATTAACATATCGGCCTGGACGATACATGTATCGGCCAGGACGATATTCTCAAAATAGAAAGAAGTAGCCTCCATAGACAATTAAGGTATATTGAATTTTTATATTATCGGCCAGGACAATCCTGTATCGGCCTGGACGATATTCATAAATTATGTCTTAATTATTCAGGAAATCAAGGGAGTAATTAAGGATAATTGATACGATCATATCATCCTGGACAATCGCAGGATCGTCCGGGACGATCCAGTCAAAAACCTTAAGTTACTTCAGGACGATAAATATCGGCAAGCTCGTATCCAGGGCTATGCTCAGGACGATTTTTCTCTTATTTGAACTGATCGGCCAGGACAATTATGAGATCAGCCTGGACGATCAAGCCAATTTTCAATCATCCTGTTTTGCATCCAGGGCGATGCTCTGGCCAATCTTCGTTGATTTGTACTGATCGGCCAGGCCGATGTCCATATCGGCCTGGACGATAAAGTCTGCAACTTGTAATTAATGAGCTCCTTTGAAGCTCTTCTATGGACGATAAAGTCGGCAACTTGTAATTATGTGAACTTTCCTACAATCAACTTCTTGAAGTTTCAGAAAAAATTCATGCATCATATAGGAAATTAAAGAAAACACATGCTAGCTTGAAATTGGAATTTTTAAATCTACAAAAAGAGCATGAAATTTTGATTAAAGACCATCAAATAATTGATTCAAATCATATGACTTTACTTGATGAATTTGATGAGTTAAATAAAAATCATTGTGAGTTAGTTGAAAAGCATGATGCATTAAAAGTCTCACACACATCACTTGAATCTGATTTTAAGAAGTCTAAGGAGATAGAGAAAAATTTGAGGATTGAAAATGAAGTTTTAAAAAATACAAATTTGATGTTTCAAAATGATTTAGAAGCATGTAAGAAAACTAAGATGACATCTACTTTTGATGAATTGCCAAAACCTAGGAAGAGGTATTGTAACTCAAACCACTTAAGAAATCCCTTTCCTGGAGTTAGATGTTTTTCAAGTGGCATGCTAGGACATATCTCACACACTTGCATAAGTCACCATAGTACACATTGGGTGTGGAGACCTAAGGTGCATGATCCACAGCATACCACACATGCATTGCATTCTTCTCTTCATAAGAAGGAACCCAAACCTGCTTGGGTTCCTAAATCTAACATTTGATAATTTTGTAGGAGGGCTCTCACAAAAGACCTCATGAGAGTATGTGGTACCTGGACAGTGGATGCTCTCGACATATGACTGGCGATGCCAGCCAGTTCGTTGTACTAGAGTCCAGGACTGGAGGCAAGGTTACTCTTGGAGACAACACCACAAAGAAGGTGGTAGGAGAAGGTATAATCGGTAATTTCAAGAACCTTATGATTGAAAATGTTTTGCTTGTAGATGGATTGAAGCACAACTTGCTCAGCATCAGTCAATTCTGTGACAAAGGCTTCATCGTGCAATCCTTTGCAAGCTCATGCATTGTAAGTTTAAGTAATAACACTATTTTGCAGGGAAAGAGGATCAGCAATATTTACATGCTTGATTTAAATAACATTAAATGTGCTGCATCTTTTTGCTTAAAAATTGTGATTGATGATTCTTGGTTGTGGCACAGGAGGCTTTGTCATGCAAGTATGAAAACCCTTAGGAAAGTAACCCAAAAGGACCTAGTTAGAGGTGTCCCCAAACTTAAGTTTTCAAAAGACCACTTTTGTGATGCCTGTCAACTAGGAAAGCAAGTCCACTCCACTTTTCACCCCATTAAGGACATTAGCACCTCTAGACCTCTAGAAGTCCTTCACATGGATTTGTTTGGACCCATTAGCACTGCCAGCCTGGGAGGGAAAGTCTATGGTTTTGTGATTGTTGATCACTACTCAAGGTTCACTTGGACTAGATTTCTTTCTCATAAAAATGAGTCTTTTGAGGAGTTTAAAACATTTTCTATTTGGATTCAGAAAAAGCTAGGTTGTGAGATTTTGACCATCTATAGTGATCATGGGGAAGAGTTTGAAAATGAAAGATTTGGAGTTTTTTTTAGGACAAGGGGATTAGCCATAATTTTTCAGCCCTTAGGACCCCTCAGCAGAACGGGATAGCTGAAAGAAAGAATCGAACCTTGGTGGAAGCCGCTAGAGCCATGCTTGCTGAGTATTCACTTCCAAAATACTTTTGGGCTGAAGCGGTTAACACAGCTTGTTATGTGTTGAATAGGGTGAATGTTAGATCCAAATTAGAGAAGACACCCTATGAGATCCTTAAGGGTAGGACACCCAATCTTTCCCACCTTCATGTCTTTGGTTGTAAGGTTTTCATTCACAACAATGGGAAGTCTCACTTGGGAAAATTTGATCCTAAATCTGATGAAGGAGTTTTTTTGGGATATTCTAGTGTTGGGAAGTCTTTTAGGGTGTTTAACAAAAGAACTTTGATGGTGGAAGAGACAACCCATGTAGTTTTTGATGAGTCTGGTCCTAAGAAACATGGAGTAGAAGATGATGATGTTACAAGTGGAGTAGAAAATTTGGGGAAGGGAAGTGAGCACCTAAGTAATGAAGGAGTAGAAGAAGTCACCCAAGGAGTAGAAAATTTTGATGAAAGGGGAGAAACTTCACACTCTTTTCCTAGAGATTGGAGATACTCTACAAGTCACCCCAAGGATTTGTTCTTAGGAGACCCTTCTAGTGGAGTTAAGACTAGACATGGTCTTAGGAAAGAGGTGAACCACTCTGCCTTTATCTCTATGACTGAACCCACCACCATTAACCAAGCCCTTTCTGATGAGTTTTGGATTTTAGCAATGCAAGAAGAATTGAATCAATTTGTTAGGAATGATGTTTGGGAACTTGTGGAAAGACCTAAGGGATAAAGTGTAGTTGGGACAAAGTGGGTCTTTAAGAACAAGGTGAATGATTCAAGAGTGGTGGTAAGAAACAAAGCAAGATTGGTGGCTAAGGGGTACAATCAAATAGAAGGGATAGACTTTGAGGAGACTTTTGCCTGTAGGTAGATTGGAAGCCATTAGAGTGCTATTAGCCTTTGCCTGTTATAAAGGATTTAAGCTTTTCCAAATGGATGTCAAGAGTGTCTTTTTAAATGGGAAAATAAAAGAAGATGTTTTTGTAGAACAACCTTCAGGTTTTGAGAGTTCTCAATTTCCAAATCATGTGTTTAAATTAAAAAAGGCTTTGTATGGTTTAAAGCAGGCACCTAGAGCTTGGTATGAGAGGCTTAGCACATTCTTACTAGAGAGGGAGTTTGTCAAGGGGAGCGTAGACACCACCCTTTTTCTTAGAAGAGTTGGAGATGATTTACTCATTGTTCAGATTTATGTTGATGATATACTCTTTGGATCTTCTAATAAAAAATTGTGTGATGATTTTTCTAAAATAATAAGTAGAGAGTTTGAGATGAGTTTGATGGGAGAGTTGTCCTACTTTTTGGGGTTTAGCATAAAACAATTGGAGGATGAAACTTTTCTAAATCAAACAAAATACATAAATGACATTTTGAAGAAATATGAGATGGACATAGCCAAGCCAATTAACACTCCCATGACTTCTAGTGCTCCATTGGATAATGACCCAAGTGGTAAGTCAGTTGATCAGAAGAAATATAGAGGCATGATTGGATCTTTACTTTACTTGACTGCGAGCCGACATGATATCATGTTTAGTGTTTGCCTTTGTGCTAGATTTCAAGCTGACCCCAAGGAATCCCACATGACTGCTGTTAAGAGAATTTTAAGATACCTTTTGGGGACACAAGGCTTAGGGATTTGGTACCCTAGACATAGCACATCTTTTGAGATTATTGGTTTTTCTAACTCTGATTTTGTAGGATGCAAGGTGGATAGAAAAAGTACTTTTGGAACTTGTCAATTTATTGAATAACCTTTGGTCTCTTAGTCAAGTAGGAAGCAAAACTCTGTTGCACTTTCCACTGCTGAAGCTGAATACATTGCTCTTGGAAGTTGTGTGGCCCAAGTTCTTTGGTTGAAACAACAGGTATTGGATCTAGGATTACATGTAAGCACCATCTCAATCTTTTGTGACAACACTAGTGCCATATGCATCTCTAAGAATCCTATCCAACATTCAAGAACTAAACACATTGACATTAGACATCACTTTATTAGAGATTATGTGACTAAGGGAGACATTGAGTTACACCATGTGAGAACTGAAAACCAACTGGCAGACATCTTTACTAAACCACTGGCCTTCGACACTTTCAGTTCTTTAAGGACCAGATTGGGTGTGATTGACATAAATGCATGAAACTTTTAGCTATTTTCTTTTGCTTTTTATTTTCTTTTTTTATTTGACTTTTTAGTGTGTTTTATTTTTCTTTTGTCTTTTTTTAGTTTTTAAAATCATCGCTCATATGGTATTATATTCCTTGTCCTTGTTTTTTAAAAATTTGTAGTCAATGTGTTTTCATCTACTTAATCTCTTAGATGGTAGGAATATTTTGTGATTGTGTCTCTTTCTCTAACCTATTTTAGTGGCATAGTTTTCTTTTCTAATCAAAAGTCTATCTAAAATTAAAGATTGTTTATGAAATTAAGATCTTTTCTTTAGCTTGCTTAAGCAAATCTATCTTGTATTTATAATGATTAAAGTCTTTTTGTCACATCAAGATCCCTCGTTACTCTTGTCTTTAATTATTAATCATGCTTGTGGTAATTCTTCCCTATGTTAGAGAGAGAGCTCCTATTCTCTAATATCTGAGAAGATATATTCACAATTAAGATTTTTTTTAAAGGATTATAAAAGGGAATCTAGCTTGCAAAAATAAAAATAATTGGCCAATGATGCCAACAAAAGAAGTGCAAAGACGCCAAAAATTGAAAAATCTATAAAAAGATGCGCAAAGCGCCACTAAATTGAAAAGAGGCATAAAATGAGCCCACTCAAAAGCAAGCTATTCTCCCTTTTTAAATCTTTTAGAACTTAGAAGTTTTGGTTCTCAAAGGCTTGATCTCGATTATCGTACGATTGTGACAAATCTACCTTACTTCATTATTTTATAAAGATCTTTTGCTTAAGATAAGTGATGGGTAGATTCTTTTTCTCATATCCAATTACTTATTTGAGTTAGGTCATTGATTTCAAAAGACGATTATACCCTAAGAAAATGTTTGAGCTAAGGGTAATCCATGAACGGATATTCTACTATTCTATGGATTTATGAGATTGGTAACTCATTAACTCACAAGTTTTTTAAATCAATCACATGGAATACTATATCATTGTCATGCCTTCAAAAAAAAAAAAATTGTCTTTTGTTCCCTCCTTTTTTGATATGTCAAAAGGGGGAGAAGTTTATAAGGTTCCTTTTTTGTCAATCCTGAACTTTTACTACTAATTGTTTTCGTAGTAATTTGCTATCATCAAAAAGGGAGAGATTGTTGCAAAATTATTTTTTATGGTTTAGATTTTGATGATTGACTCTTGGACTGCTTGTTGCTTCTAACTTTTCAGGAATCGAAGATCGGACGAACAAGACGAAGCCAATTCAGCATTGCGTAGGTTTAGGGTTGAGTCAGTCTGTACTTTTGTTTTTTCACTTCTTGAGTCTACTTCACTACAGGAAAACCTGTTATTACCGGCGGACGGAATCCGCCGGAACAAATGTAAATTCCGACGGTACCGGTCTTTTCCGGCGCATGTTCCGGCGCAAATATCTCCGCCGGTTTTGAGTGCGTCGATAAATTTGTTCCGACGCATATTTTGCGCCGGAACCAGTTCCGGCGTTGTTTCCGACGCATTACCGGCGCATTAAACGGTTTGTTTGCCGACGTGAAAAACGTGAAACTTCCGGCGCCTATTGCGCCGGTATTTACCGTCGCAGTATACGACATTAATTACCGGCGGATTAAGCGCCGGAATTGCGTCAGCGAAATTCTACGATTATTTGCGACGCAATTGTTGCGCCGGTAATTAACGGCGGAATATTCGCCGGTACTAACGCTCAAAGAGACTGATGCTAAGTAACCCTTCACACACATACTTGAGAGACTTAGAATTTCTGTTTTTACTCATATCGACCAGGATGATTTTTTGATCGGCCTGGACGATCAGGCTTAAAACAGAAAGTCTAAATATGGATTCTTAATTAAGTCAGCCATCATTAACATATCGGCCTGGACGATACGTGTATCGGCCAGTACGATATTCTCAAAACAGAAAGAAGTAGCCGCCATAGACAATTAAGGTATACTGAATTTATATTATCGGCATGGACGATCCTGTATCGGCCTGGACGATATTCACAAATTATGCTTTAATTGTTCAGGAAATCAAGGAAGTAATTAAGGATAATTGATACGATCATATCGTCCTGGACGATCGCAGGATCATCCGGGACGATCCAGTCAAAAATCTTAAGTTACTTCAGGACGATAAATATCGGCCAGCTCGTATCCAGGGCTATGCTCAGGACGATTTTTCTCTTATTTGAACTGATTGGCCAGGACAATCGTGAGATCGGCCTGGACGATCAAGCCAATTTTCAATCGTCCTGTTTTGCATCCAGGGCGATGCTCTGGCCAATCTTCGTTGATTTGTACTGATCGGCCAGGCCGATGTCCATATCGGCCTGGACGATAAAGTCGGCAACTTGCAATTAATGAGCTCCTTTGAAGCTCTTCTATTTAAGAGCTCATGTTCTACGTTTTTGATGACCTTTGGCTGCTGCCTTGACCTGAGAAGACCTTGAAGAGAGAAAGAGAGAGAGGGAGAGAGAGAGGATCTTGTGAGGGGGAGCTTGTGAGGGGATTCATAAGGGTTGCTTCAAGGATCGCTCTGCTTGTTCTTCGTCTAGAGTTTCTCGTCCGTGGAAGGGTCGGTAGAGGTAAGGAGTTAGCTTTTGGTTGTGGTTCTCTGCCAACTTCAGGTGGAAGCAAAAAGAGGTAGGTTCTCTACCTTGCCGAGGTGGCAAAAAGGAGGTTCTTGTGAGGGCTTCTCCGCCTAGCCGTGGGGGCTAAAGGAGAGTCACATTTTGTAGTGCAATACTTAGAGGGTGCCTCCAAGGAGTGGACGTAGGTCGAGTTGACCGAACCACTATAAACTTCTGTGTTCTTACTTTTGCTTCCGCACTTTTATTTCTGCACTTTGTTTTTCTGTGGTGATTTTGGTTTGTGATTTTTATTCTTTGTTAAAAGAAAATTTTTAATTACCAATTCACCCCCCCTCTTGGTTAGCTTGGGCCAGTTCTACAGGGCTTAACATCCCTAGCGAACTTTCAGGAGGCCTTGTGTTCCGCCCTTGTGCTAGCATTACCCAACTTTGAGAAGCCATTCCATGTGGATACATAGGCCTCTACCATAGTCATCAGAGCCGTTCTATCACAAGAAGCCTGACCAGTGGAATTCTTCAGTGAACAATTGAGCACCGCTCATAAAAATTTGTCAACATATGAGCAAGAGTTGTATGCTGTTATCTGACCTTTGAAGCAATGGGAGCACTATCTCCTTCATCAAGAATTCATCTTATGTAGCAATAACCAATCTCTTCAGTATCTAAACAACCAGAAATCCATCAATCGGATGCACGACCGCTGGATCATCTTTCTACAAAAATTCATATTTATGCTACACCATGAGGTGGGAAAATTAAATAGGGTGGCTGATGCCCTTAGTAGGCGATCCGCAATGCTGGTGCAACTTCAAACATAAATTTCTGGTTTACAAGAGATGAAAGGACTCTATTCTAATGATGCAGATTTTGCTAAGTTCTGGGAACATTGTGTGAATGGCCAGCCAAACGGCGGCTATAGTATAAGGCATGGGTTTTTATTCAAAACCAATTGTCTGTGTATATCAAATTCCTCGTGGCACTAGTATCTTATAAAAGAGACTCATTCCGGTAGTCTTTCCGCTCACTTGGGACATGAGAAGACTTTGGCTCAACTCCAGGTTCATTTCTTTTAGCCTTGTTTAGCTCGTGATGCCTCCAGGTTCATCGAGAAATGCTCAGTATGCCAAACTTACAAAGGGACTGCTCAGAACACTGGCCTCTACCTGCCGCTCCCCATGCTGGATTCTATTTAGGAGGACCTAAGTATCTACTTTGTCCTCGGTCTCCCTCGAACAAAAAATAGAGTTGATTCCATCATGGTGGTCGTCGATAGATTCTCCAAGATGGCGCACTTTATTTCGTGTAAGAAGACATTTGATGCAATTCATGTGGCAAAGCTATTTTTTAAATAAATAATACGCCTCCATGGGATTCCGCGAAGTATTACATCTGATCTCGATGTGAAATTTGTTAGCCATTTCTAGCACAAAATATGGGAGCGTCTCCGTACATACCTCAAACTGAGCTCAGCTTACCATCCTCAAACTGATGGTCAGACGGAGGTTGTTAACCATACTCTCGGTAACATGCCGCGGTGCCTAGTCCAAGAGCATCCTAAGAAGTGGGAAGAGATGTTAAGCCAAGCTGAGTTCACCTTCAACTCTATGCCCAATAGATCGACAAGTCATAGTCCTTGTCGCGGATAAGATACATCACACACCCTACTGATTAGGACCATGCAGTCCTATGGCACATATGACTTTATATTTTCCTTGTGGTTCCTTGGGTGACTCTTATCATGCCTGCAACTTTGATTCCAATCAAGCCTTGTGGCTTGGTCCATGGGACAAGTGGCCAAGGAGGTATCGACTATGTTATAATACCCATATGTGTTGACATATTTGTGAGTTCATATACTTCAACGAGCATTCATGGTTGTTGAAAACCAAGAATATATGTAAATAGCCCATCTCGCAAACCTTGTATCAGTGTGGTCTAACTAACTATTGCTCCAAATCTTTGACCTGCAATGTATCTTTTTTTATAAAAATTAGAGAATTTAGAATAGATAAGGCAAGGTTGGAAAGAACACAAAAAATTAGCCCTTTTTACAGTCTGCCCTGTCCCTTTATTATATAAATGATTTCAGCCAACCGATCAAATAACAAAACAAAACCCCCAAAAAAAGAATTATTATTCAAAAATTGCTCAATAAGAGCCCTTTCATATTTTTTTTTATAATCATTACAGCTGTCATCATTTATAGTAGTCTTTCATCTACCCACTAGTTTGTCTTACTCTTATTATTTTGTTATGATGCTATCGGTATCAGATGCCCTACACATTTTCGATTCTCAATGGATTCTGATTTCTGGAAATATTATTCTTGCAGCAATCTAACGGACACAACTCATCACCGTTAGTTCAGCTATTACGTGCACCCCATCAGTACCAGCATAAAATTACCCTATATAGGATTCTTCAATGAACCAATCGTAACTTCTCATTGGCATTCCTTAACAGTGAAATGCTTGAGGACAAAAAAGATTTCACGTATGCAATCATCACTGTATTTTTTTTTTTTGGAACATTTAAGGCCATTTAAGGCAAACTCACACACACAACGCATACACATAGACTCGAACCCTGAACCTCTTTTTGGAAGCCTAAGCCCTCAACCAATACGCCAAGGAGAGTTGCGTTCATGTTACCAAAATGTACTTTTTTGTCAAGCAGTGAAAAAAGAAAAAGTTTTCTTACTTTATATTAGTGTTGGCAATGTAGAGCAGAATTCTTCAATTAATTAAGACAAATTCATATGCATATAATATACACTAAATGCAAATTCAAAACCTTTTAATTTTAATCAAAACTCTCAACCAACATATCAAAATTAATTACATGAACTCTTTATTTTGATTTTCAAGAAAATTCTAGCCCTCACACCATCTAATGACTACCTTCTCTCGGAATTTCTCAACATTGATCTTACCACACACAGCCCACTTTACTAGCTTGTATTTCCTATTGCATATTAAATGGGCCATACCTGAAACTCCAAAAAACATGAAAAAAAAAAACCTCATACCTTCAGAGCTTCAAAATCACATCACTATTTGAAATATTAATGTAAAGTGAAAATTTTTGGGACTATATGTCTGAAATTTTTTTTTATCAACATGCATATAAAAATCAGATGAATTTATTGAGATAAATGTAATATACAATTTTTTTTTTAATTTAAATTGTACCAATCTCAAACTCCATCTGTCATATTTTCATTCGCTAAGAAATGCAGTAAAAAATCCCTTAGAACATGTAACACAGCAGCCCTGCATGAACTTTTTTGTTTAACGTAGCCAACATTAAATTGTCAGTGAATATCATAAGAAAATGCACCATATGTAAACACAACTTAAAAAATCTAGAAAAATATTAGGGTGAACACTAAGAAAAGACTGCTGAAAACAAGATAAATGTTTTGCACAGAGAACACAACCAAGCTGCTTTAAATACTTAGTTTATTATCGTCTGTCTTCAAATTGCTTTACTTTTCAGATCATAACAAAATAAGCATATAAGGAGACTAACTTATTGGAATTGACCACCCTTACATGCTACCAAAATTTTAACGATATTCTAGCCTGAGTTAGAAGCCAAGTAACGTTCTTGCTTTCTCAATAAACCAACATTTCACCTATCCAAATTGTCTTATGAATTCCTCTAAAGGGAAAAAGGACCTATGTAATTATCTACAAACACAACTTCAAAGATTACGTAAATTAAAGGCTGTCAGATACACCCAACCAAAACAAATAACTGCAAGGGAGTTTTGATCGCTTCACCTGACCACTCAAAACGAGTGCAAAACGTAAATAATTACAGAATCCATCAGTGCAGATTTGCTCTGTAATGAGAGAGGAAGAAGCGAAAGTCGGCATGATCCACCTTAAGAAGCCGAAGCAGATTCTCAGCAACTTGCAGTAATGAACTTGCAAATTGGATTACGTCTTGCATGTAGAGGCGAAGCATTACATGATGACCAGTCAAAATGGATTTTTAGACGAGTATTAAAACTGCAGATATTTTTAACATGAAATCAAGGCTTACCGAGCAACAGAGATCCAACTAGATGGGAGCAAATCAAAGCTCCAGTACGTCTTAAGAAAAGGAAATTTGGTTGCAAGTAAAGAAATCTGCAATATTTTGTGTATTTAATGTCGGATTGAAGAAATGCTGATAGCTCGTATAGGCGAATTGAAGCTGCACTTGCCTTTTCAGCTAAGGGTTCTCTTTCATATGGCAGATCATGCTCCAGATACTCAAATACTGGTAGAATTGTCTGATCGCAAACCACATTTTCGTTACCAACAAGGCCACCCTGATCTTTTTGGCTGGAAACGATTGAAGAATCGCTTCTTTTTCTAATAGCTCGATCAACTTCACTCTCACTGCTCCCATCACTGCTCGCAGCCGGGTAGATTTCCACATCACATTCCGCACCAGGTATCCTACAAGCAAGTGAATTGCTTAAAATTCAATTTAATTTTGAAGAAATAAAACTTTTATAAGTTTCACCATAGAAAGCATGATGTAGGATGTTCCTGCATTTATGGTTTCTAAAAAACATCTAGAATGCAATGCAAGTTTAGATTTCATCAACCAAAGGATCATTAGAAAGCAAGCTATGTTAATCTTTAAATTATTATTAAGAGCTTTTTGAACAAACTTGAAAATATTGAAATCCAACTCAATTTAAAATATTTTGTGCATATAATAGAAATCAACAGCAATAACATTAAGGATCACAATAAACCATGTAAGGGAAATTTCAAGTAAAGGAGGTTGCAGTAGATTTAATAAAAAGCAATTGCACTTCCAACCAATAACAATATAAAAGAGAAGAATGTGAAATGTTGAAAGAGCAGGTAACTTAAAGAAAGGTGTCATACTAGTACCATAAGATTGATTCTTAAATATTAATATAAATCTCACTTGATCATGAATTACAATCTTGAAAAAAAGATAATACTTCAAACATAAAAAATATTAAATCATAGAACTATTTTTTTACATGCCTCAAGGAAAACTATTTAAAAACCTTGCTAAATACTACATATAATAGATAGCACTACCCAGGAAATGCAATGGAAGAAGTTGAAGTAAAACAATAACTAATCGTCAACAGTTCTGCTAAAATCCTGAACTCAAAGAAATTAGGAAATCCCATTACAACCCTGCCTCCGTGGGAATCCAACTATATGAGATCACAATGCATTCCAGAACTCAAAAAAATTAGTTGTAACCCAAGGACTCTAAGTGATAGGAAAATATAAACAGCGAAGACAAAAAAAATGAAAAGGAAATCCAATATTTTTCTTTTTCCAGCTTGACAAAAGTTTGGTGTGTGAAAATTGTTTTGCTAATTTTCTTTCAAAGATCTAGGCAGAAATAATTAATTTCTTATGGATATATCCATGAATCATCATATGTAGGCTTACCCTCTAAATCACAAAATATCTTTAGAGTTCACCATCAGTGATGAACATGATTTCAATACCAATTATAACTTATAAAACTAGTATAGTTATGTTGTTTACAAAAAATGCACATGTATGTATTGTCAAACAGAAGCTGAAAAAAAAAAAAAACTTTAAATTCCAAGGGTTTGGTTAATTATTTGTGTTATGATACTAGATTCCATTAAAAACTTGTATAACATAATTTTTAAGGAATGTTACTTTGCATGCATTCCACATATTCGTTGCATTATTTTATGACTATTTTTATCTTGTAATTAATCTTTCAAGGGTTCTTGAAGAAAAAACATGCAAACTTAGATATATCATAACTCTATAATATTCTCTAAATTCCACATATAATAGCATCTGCAACATGCTTCTAATTATAATGGTTTTTGTAATAATTTCATATATATTCAAAAAGTTAACTAATCCACAATTTCATTAAGTAAAACCCTCGTAACAATTTCAAATGGACTCATGCTTGTAGTTCTACTGAAAAATGAATACATACAAATTCAACTATAAGAAAATATCAGATTCCGACTATATGTATGCTCACTTAATAAACATCAGAATAAATCAACTAAGCTATTAATTACTAATTTAGTTTATCTATTGAGCTTAGGTGATAAACAATTTACCATATCAATTGCGTTTCAGGCTTTTTTCAGAGTTACCTGAGAAATAATGGTAAATTTTACATCTTTGTCAAAAATGATAAATTTAAGTAACTCATATATTTAATAATTTCAATGAAATATGATTTAATTGCATTATCTTGCATTTGGTGTCATTTACAATAAAAAATGTCTCATGTTTAGGGGAAAACAAGACATACAACCACATACAAATACACAATCAACAACATCAACAAGCTTTTATCCCACTACGTGGGTCCGCTACATGAATCATTTTTCTCCATTGTGTTCTATTAAGAGTCAAATTGCCATTACTAATTGTTGTGGACATGTTAGGTTTCATAATTATCAGTAACTACATCATGTAGGGCCTTTAGAAACATGGAACAATTCAGCATAGTTTGATTCGACATTGAGCCATCATGCATCATTGTTAATGAAACAAAAAAAAATAAAAAATCTATGTTCCCTGATGACTGAAAGAATATGTATTTGTTACACCAACATGGATAGTTTTCCGATCAAAACTGTCAGGGTCTTTCCAACATAAGGTAGCAAGCATCCATCGGCACCACAATCACATCATACTTGCTCTTTAAAGTTTCTAATAGAGAAAATAATAACTAACTAGTGCTAGGAAACCCTTACTTCATTCTCTTTTTGAATCGAGAATATCTTGTACAGGTTGAGGTGATCTTCCATCTCTAGCTTCACCTTTCCGACCATTGTACTTATTATCACATTCTCGAAGATCCTATTGTTAATGATCATTTAGCACACCCGACCGTGGACAGGTACATCATTTTCAAAAACTATTGTATTGCTACAATGTTTCCTCTTTTTGGGAATTTAGCGAATGCTAATGACAAGTAGATTTCCTTTGTCAGCTTATAGGATTGTAACTTGTTGGTTTGAAAATTCTAGATTGGGCTAATCTGACTCTATAACTTCCCCCATTATTGTTCAGTATCTTTTTTTTTTTTTTTTTTGATAGAAGCAATAGGCTATATTAAAAACAAGACAATAAAAGGATTAGAAACTACCCAGGAGAAGCATCCGATTCCTCCTTTAAAACTTTAAGATCGAAAAGAAGGAGGAATCTTATCCAAAGAGATGTCTTCCCAAATGAAAGAACTAAAGATAGCATAGTTAGCACATAGATCAGCTAACTTATTATTTTTCCTATCTATACAATTAAAAATGACATTATTGAAACTATTTAAAAAAGAGAATTGTACCGATATTTTTCCTTCTTTCTTTATGACATCTTGGAGAAATCTGATGATATTGTAGTTGTCCCCTTCAATGATGATTCCTTTGAAATCATACATCTAATCCTTGACAACTTCTCCAATAGCTTGTATAGAGAAGAGTTCCAAATGTGATATATCCCAATGAAGACATTGCTTGCCAAATCCCAATAGAAATCTTCCCTTGTTGTCTCGAAAAACTCCACCAATTCCTGCTTTATAAGAAGGTAGAAGAGAGGCATCTAAGTTGATTTTAATCCAATGGGGTGGAGGAGGGTGCCAACTATATTCCAACAGCATTTGCTAATTGACATTCAAGCTACCCGAGACATTTATAAATGATTTTGCAGAATTTACAGCATAGTTAACATCATTAGCTGCTATACTCAATGAATTTCCCACAACACCGTTATGAATCCACTCATTCCTAGCTTTCCATGAAAGAAAACTATGTTGCAGTATAAATTTACTAACCAAGAATTTTGGGAACTCATCCATCTGTAGCAGCTATTGAAGGATTCAAAATCTGGAATTTGAAATCCCCATCTGTTTACAACTTTGACAACATCCTTCAATTTTTTTGCAGTTAACAGCAACATGTTCAACATCTTCTACTCCATCACAATCTCTTGGACATCTATCATAATTTTGCAATCTTCTATATGTTAAAAACTGGTTAGTAGGGATAGCTTTATGGAACAATCTCCACCAGAAATTTTCTATTCTGGGGTTTACAACAGTTTTTCTGAACCATTCCCAATATTTAAGTTCTGTTTCATCTTTTTCCTGTAGCACTTCAGCAGCCATCGCAGAGATAGACTTTCCTAAATTATTATAAATGAGCTCCATTCTGTCTTCTATTAGATCAGGATTAATCTGGACTTTGCTTATCAGATCCACCAGCTCAATTCCGAAGGCTTCTCCCAATTTATTCGCATCCCATCTTCCTTCTGAGATAAAGCTCTCAACTTTTGAAAAAGTACTGCTTTGAGGAATTACGAATGTTGGCCATCTATTAAGACTTTTATCCATAATCTAGATGTCTTCGTATACATCAATTGATTTTCCATCAGCTATATTCCATCTGATAATTGGTTTTAGAAATCTTGCACCATCACGGATCAGCTTCCAAGCAGTTGAGCCCACAGATTTTGAACATTCATCATCATAAGGAGATCCGTATTTTGGATTCAATGCTTTGTGCAATATAGAATTTGAGTTCTGGATGTAATTCCAAGCTAGTTTGGCCCTCAAAGGACCTTCTTTATTTGAGCAAGCATGAAGACTTCTGCCACCACAACTAATCGGTTTGCACATTGTCTCCCATTTTACATAATGAATGCCATGGTTTCCACCATTTTTACTCCAAATAAAGCCTCTACAAAGCTTATCTATCTCATCAAGTATACCTTTAGGTACCCATGATAAAGTAGAATGAAAATTAGGGAAGGTGAGCAACAACTATTTTACTAAAGTGATTCTTCCCGCTTGGGATAACACTTTACTTCCCCAAATATTCAACATCCTTAATGCCTTATCTATGATAAATTGGTAATATGATTTGATTAATCTTCTTAATGAAATTTTAATTCCCAAATATTGCAATTCTTTGACAGTCTTGAATCCCATAATTTTAGTAATGGCCTTCTTCCTTCTCTTTTAAACTGAATTTCCAAATAAAATACAAGTCTTGTTCAGTATCTTCTATGAGGGCAGCTATTCGGTGGTTTGGATGACTAAATGCAATATGGCCAACTCTGTTGCCCTTCAAAGATTTTCCAAGCCGAAAATGCAATTGGATTGGAATGGTTGTGACTGTTGATAAGAAAACCTGAGCTCTCTTTAGTGCTTGGGTTGATTCCCAACACATTCATTATCATGGGTACTGTTTGTTCAATTCCAGCCACCCGATTTAGCATTCTTCCTTACAAGTTCTTGCCAACGCACTGCTATTTTTCAACCATGAGGGCTAGATTAACCGCATCTTGAAACATAAAATATGGCTATAATTGAACGAACAATGGAAAGGTGCAGTCCTCCCAAGAACTGATTAATAGTATTTTCTTCCGAGTTTATAAGGTTATATTTCAATGATGGCTCTTCAAATTCAGTGATGTATTGCTCCACCATGAGTTGTTTTTGCTGGAATTCCTTGCTCATCTTTGACCACCCCGTGATATTGTTTTGGCCTTCCTGGTTTCTAGTTTGTTTCAAATTTTCCTACCATAACAATGTACTCATATTCAGTTTGATGGCTGCTAAATTAACGATGCAATCAGGCTATACTACTTTGAACTCAAGAATCCTTTCTATAGTGTGAATCCAATTCACGAATTCATCGGAATTCAATCACCCATCAAAATTGAATAAATCAATCTCGATTTTGCAATCATATATTAGATCTCATCTCATTCATCTAAGAGGATGTCTCCTTAAATCTTTGTCTCTCGATGAATCCTAATGAAATAGGTTAATGTCTTCCTTCCCGTCACGTCTTTTTGCGGCTTCTCTCTTTTGGAACTCGATTAACTATTGCAGTACTTGATGAATTTCCTTTCGTTGGTCTTCAAGCACCACTTCTTGTACTAGTCTCTATTTGTTCCTACAAGGCGACATCTTATCGATTACAATACCAAATTGACCACATCTATAAGAGATATCGAAGACATAAACGGAACATGCAATTGAAATGCAGGAGTTAAGTAACCTAGAAGGGTTTTGGGTGACTAATCCCCACCTGAATTGGAATAATTCAGAATATAAAACTCAGATGCAAATAGAGAATTAAAAATTCAATCTCCAAAAAAGCTCTTATTAGTTTGTGATTTCAATATTAATAAATACATGGGGCTATATATTAAGCTATATGTAGACAATACAAGATTAAATGAACAATAAATAATTAATAAAAAACCTAACAAAAATTGCATTCGTCAAAACTAAGCTTGGTCGGTAAATTCTTCAATTCATGGTTTAGCTCTCGCGTAAAAAAATGTTCTCTAAAAAGGATAATGACGAAATATATTAGAAAATAGAGGTAAAGTAAAATAACATCAAATAAAATCACCAAAGCATCCACTTTAATATGAAAATTTCATTTAGCAAATTTTTTTACAAGCTTTTTACACAGAAAACAAAATGTTAGATGAACCTACTCGTCATCATAAAAATTCCTACAAACGACATCTGATTCCGCCGATGGAAGCAATAACCTTAACTTAAGCGAGTACTCCAGAAGGAATCACCCTCATTTAACAAACAGACTCATCCAAAGAAGGAAACAAGTCACCGCCATCTCTAACTTAAATACCACGACATCCTTCCATAGCTGCGTATCCACCTCACCAACAAAATATTTTAAGAATTGTCTCCTCCTTCGCTAATGTTGCCCTTCATGTTAAGGGCCTTCTCTATTATGCTAAGATGCTAGGCCAAAGTCTGCAATGTTATCTTGTGTTGGGATCCCATTGCTAAGGAACCTAGTGAGACGGAGAAGAATGGCCCCATGAGCACCCTCGCTTACTTGACAACCAAAGTCAATTGAACTGCAAACACCTCTGGCTCTTTAGCAACCTCCTCAACAAGCTTGCATCATACTGTTGATGCATATCTCATTGGTGTTGGGGCCGAAGGGATGATCGTCAATCATAGGAAGCTATCATGTGGTTAACAATGAGGGACAAACGATAGTGAATTTCTTATGCAAAAAATTAAAAGGCATGTCTAGCAGTATATCATGGAGGATAGTAATCTCTATATATAGTCCAGGCACCCACTGTGTCAATACCTGCTCCTCAAACTCGCTCGGATGATGACCAAGCAACTCGCTCGAGGAGAGTCACAAATTGGGCTCACTAGTGGAGGAAAATGCTTGACCACCAGATAAGATTTGCTCCACTCTAAGAATTGTAAATAATTCTTAATTATTACCTTCCCACAGGGAAACAATCAATTAAACCATATATGAAGTGGTCGTAACCTTAGTGGAGATTACATCTTTAGCAACTGCCACCTCTAAGGGGCATCCAATGGGAAGTCTCCTTTCCATCCTTATCATCAGAGGAACATCCTCAAAACTCGAAGAAAGGACTATCTCTCCAGACTCATCCCACCCTCAACTTTAGTGCCAGGTTCTAGTGGATTAACCATCTTAGCCGATGGTGTTGTGGTCGCCTATGTGACATTTAATATACTTTTACTCTCTTCATCAGCAGACTTAGAGGATCCTTGCATGGTCAAGGACCCTCAGTCACTTTCTATTTACTCACCAGAGTGCCAAAGTGTTTCTTGGCCATCTCACACTTGGACAATAAAATGGCCAACTTCCTCATAAATTTAGCACTCGACATTGCTAACTAGGTTGGGCCCATTATCACTTCCTCATAATAAAGAGGGTTCTCTACAAAAAAGCTCAAAGTTGCAAGAGTAACATCCCTTGATTGGTACTTAACAGAAGTGGGTGGCATCACATCACTGCCATGATAAGAAATATGGACAACACCTAAGGTTATTGTAAAAATAGGATAATAACTTATATATTTACTTGCATTTTTTATAATTTGGTAGCTCTAATAAATGATCATTATTAATTTGCTTATCATTTTCATATCTCGCCCTTCAATGGTTAAAGTAAATTAGAAACTAAATGCATACTCATGTATGTTTTTTTGGTGTCTCAAAGGTACATAACTAGTTTCAACAGAAGAACCTGAATCTCGCATACCCCTAGTCATAAAGACATAGCCAAGACTAGCCAAATCCTCTCCAAAAAGTACCTCGCAAGAGAACTTGAATATACTTGGCAAGGAAACCATATAATATCATCTCTAAAAGGAAACTCAAGGAGTTCACACAGGACCCTCAAGGCCTTATGATTTCACCTCCCTACTAGAGTCACTCGCCTAGAGCTACTCGTCGACATTGTCAGCTAGGAAGCCATCAATGGCATTCTTTGGTCAAATCATAGGAGAAACATAAATATGCTTCCTCAAGCTCTGTCAACTATGAATTTGCTATAGCCACATTGTAAGTGAACTCATCCTTCACATTGAAATGGCTAGACAACCATGCCCAAGAGGCCGCCAATGTGACCGAATGAGTCATTGCAATAGAATCATTCAGCTTGATCAATTCCAAGGACTCACATTCCCAAAATTGCCCATGAACACTAAGGAAAGGGAGCTCGCCCTGACCCAATAACTAGGCTAAATAGGGGGGATTGGATATAGCACCTACTAGAATGCAACAAGTATCTCGAATAATCCGTGCTAAGTCTCATTTATTATTTTACTTTTTTAAACTTTTATATTGACCTCAAATCCTAAAAATAAAGGGTGAAAAGACAGTTTTTTAATCTTGTAGACCTTTTAAACTTCATTGAGATAGTAGAGCATTTTATTTTCCTAAATTTCCCTCGAGTCTTCTTTAAATTGCTTTTATCTTCCCTTTCCCTTTCCATTTTCACATAAGCTCTCAGGCTTCTATTTGTTGAGATTACTAGCTAGTAAAGTCAAGTACCATCCATGAAAAAATTTTGATCGAACATAATTATTCGTCCTCTGCTGAGATGAAGAATCTTGATAATATTAGCAATTTGTAGATAATTGCTGTACTCTTTAGAACACATAAAAAAAGGCCCATAAGCTTCAACACTACATGGTTAATATGTTATTGCCAAAGCAGCTTCTATAGAAAGTGAAGATAGAGCTTACGAAGATGGAAAAAATAATTCATTGATCAAGGAACTTTAGTTGATCCTCTCGCAACCACTAGTCTCTCAAAAACATGAGGACTAATAATTAGAATATTATTAGAAAGAAGTTATTGAGAAAAATATTTAAAATTATACAATTAGGTATTGAGACATTCTTCGATCGTAAGACGAGGCGTAAGCCTCAACGAACTTTGACGTGTATGCCGAAAAAAATAAAAGAAATTGCATAAAGTGTAAAAAAAGGTTATAAGTATTTTTATATAATATTAAAATAATATATTAAATGATGACATTAATTTCTATTTAACTACGAAGTAACAATTTGGTATACATATGAAATTAAAAAAATGCTCAAGATGTAAAGTGACAAATGATAAATTTCAAGAAATAGAATTTAAATTCAAATGTTATGGTAAAATATAAAAATTATATAAAAGTATTATATAAAATTAAGTTGAATTCCAAATTTCTTATTTTCAAATTCCTTGCTCACCCACATTTAATCCCTAAAGAAAATTGAAATGGTTTGTAACAACTCATAAATCATCTGCACTATCACCGCTAAGTCAAGAGGGTCAAATTGCATAGTAAAAGAAAGAAAAACCAAAGTTTCAATATCCCACAAAAGCTCACCATGCTCAAAGTTACTATGCAAAAACTAATTAGCATCGCTACTCAAGTATAAGAAAGTGTATAAAATACTTCATAACAAAAAAAAAAAAACTATTTATATCTATACTCATATTACATAAAAAATATAGGAAAATTACAAAATGAAAGCCAATGCAACTCATTTATTTATTGCACTCATGCCTTCACTATCTTTTATACTATCACAATCAAAAAATTCTCTGAAGAAACAAGAAGGATCCTTGAATCTTGGACAGGAGCTCACCTCTGGCCACAAACTTCTGAATCCAATCAGTGATCCCAACAAACTAGCATCCACCTAGCAATTGATTAGAATCACCAACAAGAGTAACATAGAGGGCCTCATCCAGCTTCCCAGTCAGCTTGGCAATGGTCTTTTCAACCTGTTCCTTAGCCTTTACAACTGCCGCAAAATCAACAATAGTCTCCTAAGCTCGATCCCTGGCCTCCATGGCCGAGGATGCTATAGCCTTCATCGAGTCAAATTCAATATGGTGCAAACTATTTACTCAACAATCTCCTCCTCCAACTGATTAAGTTCCTTCATCGTATCAGCATGGATTTTTCTCTCATTATCTAGATCGATCTAGACGAGCCTCTTCGTATCATTCTGCCAATAAACTCTGGTGACTGAACTAATATGAAACTTGCCCAGAAGAAAGACCTAACAGAAATCACCCAACAAATTCATAGTGGAGTATACCAATCCATGAGAATTCAGCTCAGATATATACTTCTTTAAAGTAGCATTGAAAAGGAGATTATTGTTCTTGAAGGACCAACTAGATATCAGATCAATACATCAGTCCTCCCTGGTAAAACACTCTTCACTAGAGAGAAATACCTTGTCATCATCAGGCAGGGGATATAACCCTTAGACTCCTTTGAAGCTTCTGTGCACTCAACAAGTTCTTTTCCATTGCTTAGAGCAACAACCTTAGCCTTAGTCACCAACTCGGCCAACACTATTAGCCCGCTGAGACTTGGAGTAGGCCTATTGGATTTTGATTATAACAAACACATGTTTGATGTGTCTACGCCTTCATTTCAATGTTTCAAGTCTTCATATGTGATTGAGCTAAATCATGAAAGAAGCTTCTCAAGCTAATGTGAAGACGAGGTTTGGGATATTAATATCAGTTTAAACACTTACAATGATCAAATCACAACAAATGTGCTCACAAATAAAATGAATTCATACATTAGTCATTCATATTATCATGAATTAACAGCTACATTTTTACCATGATTTGTAACTAGCTTCATTCATGGCAATATATGCTCACTTTCTCACTTTGTGTTTTGCATTTTATTTATGATAAGTTTTATGATGATGTATAACTTTATGAAACTTAAAGCTTTATACTCTAAAATGCTTCATGATGTACAATTCAAAAATCATTCCTTGCAAATTTAAAAAAGAAGAAGAAATGATTCATATATAACTCATTGGCTATATCCTATCGTATGCTCACTTCATTTCATTCATAAGCCAATGTATTAGCACTTATTCTATATCGATTAGTTTATTAATTTAATTATTTAAATTTATAGAATTTAATTAATTAATTAATCCTCTCCTTATATATTTACCTAGCTACCAATCCTTCCATTAGCTTGGCCGAATTCTTTATTGAGGAAGTGGATTAGGAAAACTCCTAATCCATGTGGCCTGCCCCTAACTCTATTCCTTTATAAGTTGAATTGTTTATTCAATAATGTTAGATGTTGGTTCTTGTTTGACATGTTAATTCTATTTTACTTTAAGTCTTTGTTTTCAGGCTATTTTACTTTTTGCCCCTTTGAGTTGTTTAGTATAAATAGGAGTGACTTATATTGTTTTAAAGAATGAATAATAGAATCAATTCTATTTTCATCTAAAAATAGTGAGTTCTCTCTCTCTCTCATTCTCTTTATATTTTTCCCATTTTTATTTCGGTGGATGATTCCAAGCCTTTGAACAAGCACTTGGATGAATTCAACAGATTATCTTTGATTTCAAAAGCTTAGGAATGAAGATTAAAGATGAGATCAAGAAATCATTATACTAAGCACTTTACTTTTTAGATTTGAGCATTTTGTGGACACCTTGTTGTATGTGAAGGAGACACTTGCTATGGACAAAGTCAAAGATTTACACAAATCCAAGGAGATTCATATGGAAGTTAAGATGAAGCATGAATAGTTGATGCCCTTGCTATGAGAGGACCCAAGAAATGGGAGTCCAAATCTAAGAACCATGTTAAATTCAAGTCTAAAGGCAAGGTAAAGTGCCTCTTTTGTCACAAGGAATGCCACTTCAAAATATAATGCTTGGAATTGAAGACCAAACATCAAGACAAAGAAAAAAGGAGTGGAGATGCCTTATGTGTGGAGTAGGGGTGTAAGTGAGCCGAGCCAGCTCAAGCTCGACTATTTTATGGGCTTACGAGCCAAGCTTATTGAACTCATAATTGAGCTCAAGCTCGAGCTTAAACTGACTCGGCTTATGAGCTCGAGAGCCAGCTCAAAAAATTATTAAAAACTTTTAAATAATTTTATTTTATTAATTAAATTTAAATATTTAAAAATTTAATAAGAATCACCTAAGTTTTTTTAAAATGATAAACATTTCATATTTTCTTCTAAATCCCACCTAAGCTTTAAAAATTCCACCTAAGTTTTAAAATTTTGCCTAAGTTTAAAAAGCACACGAGTCGGCTCATGCTCATTTATAGTGGGACGAGCTCAAGTTGAAGCTCACCTATCGAGCTTGACTCAAGCTCAAGCTTGAGTTTGAGCTCGCTTTTAAACTAACGAGCCGATCTTGATAAGTCCTAAACTCAACTCATTTACACCCCTAGTGTGGAGGAAGGGTTTGAAAGTTTAAATGCTCTTATAACCTAAAATACCAAGCCTGGCAAGGAGTTCATACTTGATTCTAGGTACTCTTACCATATGTTTCCAAACTGTAAGTGATTTGAAGACTTGGAAGATAAGGAAGGAGGTTTGGTGTTCTTAGGGAAAAATAAATCATGCAAATTCCAAGGACATGGTAACATTCTGCTGAAGCTCCATGACGGGTTGGAGAGGATTCTAAAGTAATTGAGATATGTTCCTGAACTTCAAAGAAATCTAATTTCATTGGGAGAATTTTACAAAAATAGATACTCATTAAAGTATGATGGAAAAAGTCTCAAGGTGTGCAAAGTTTCACTTGTTATATTCAAAGATGTGAGGATGAATGGTACTGTATACACATTGAAAGGAAAAAACATTAATTGGTGGACAAGCTAGCTTGGTCAATTCTCAAGTGGATGAGACTATGTTTTGGTACCAAAGGTTGAGACATATTAGCAAAAGAGGAATAATGGGGTTGCACAAACAAGGAGCATTTGGGAGCTTGAAGCCCAAGGATTGACTTTTATGAACATTGTGTCGTTCACAAAGAAAGAAGGCTAAAATTTTCAAATACAAGAAATGATTATAAGAGAACTTTGGATTATGTACATGTTAATTTGTGGGGGCCAACCAGGCATGAGTCTAATAGAGGAGAAAGGTACTTTCTTTCTCTAATTTATGATTATTCTAGAAAGCTTTGGATTTTATTTTTAAAAGGAAAGAATGAAGCCTTAGGTAAGTTCAAGGAACAGAAGGTTCTTGTGGAGAATCAAATTGGGAAGAAAGATAAAAAGCTTAGAAGTGATGATGGATTACAACTTTTTCCATTGAGTTCAAGGAGTTTTACAAGATGCATGGCATAGCAAGACACGAAACTATGAGACACACTCCTCAAGAAAATGGGTTGGCTGAAAGGTTAAAAAGACTATTTTGGAGAGGTTGAGATTTACGTTGGACAATACAAGGCTTCCTAAGTTATTTTAAGCAAGGGAAATGACCATGGAAAAATTCCTATCAATAGGTGTCCTTCAAGTGCAATTGACGTGAAAACTCCTCAAAAGATATGAAGTGGATAGCTAGCATGTTACAAGGAGTTTAGGATGTTTAGATGTATAACATATACTCACATCAAACAAGTAAAGATAGAACTAAGGGCTATCAAATGTATTTTCATAGGCTCTCCTGAAACTGTGAAGGGTTACAAACTTTGGTGTTTTGAACCAAGTCATTTTTGGAGCATAATAAGCAGGAATGCCACTTTTAATGAACATGAGATGGTTGATCTTATTCCTAGGATCACTAAAAGGGTTTAACCAGTTCCTATGGATGAAATAGAAGTTCCTACAACTATTGGAAGGTGTCTAAGGGCGGGTTCTAGTTCAAGACAACAACATCATATAGAAATAAAAGTGTTGAAAGTAATCTTGAAGGTGTTGTTGTTGTTGAAAATGAAGAAATAGAGGAATCCATTGAGTTGCAAAGGAGTTATAGGCTGACTAGGAACAAATCTCAATATATAACCAAGAATTCTAAAAGAAATGAATTTGCTAATGTGATTTTTTTGCTCTCATAACTGATTCTATATAATGTGATGAAACATATCGCATATAAGGAGGCAATGAGATGTGCAGAAAGAAGTGAATGACAGCTTGCCATGTAAGAGGAAATGACTACTTTAAGGAAGATTCACACATAGGATTTGGTGGAAAAGTCAAGAGAGAAGAAACTAGTAACTTGTAGGTGGTTATTTAAAATAAAGGACAGGGATGTTCTTTAAGATAAGCCTAGGTACAAGGCTAGGCTTGTAGTAAGGGGGTTCACTCAATGATAGTGAGTGAATTATGAAGAAATCTTCTCACCAGTTGTAAGGCACACATCAATGCATGCTCTTCTTTCTTTGGTTGTTCAAATGGACATGAATCTTGAGAAATTGGATGTCAAAACCAAATTCTTACATGGAGAATTGGAGAAGACTATCTATATGGAACAGCCGGCAAGTATTTGCTAAATTGGGAAGGAAAGTTTGGTTTGCTTTCTAAGGCGTTCCTTATATGGATTGAAGCAATCTCCAAGGATGAGGTATCAAAGGTTTGACACCTTCATGCATAATGTTGGCTTCAAAAGGAGTAAACATGATGCTTGTGTCTACTTGAAGGTAAAGGAAGTAAGTACTACTATTTATTTAATTCATGTTGATGACATGTTGGTTAGCTCAAATATTGAGGAGATTCAAAGGATGAAGTAATTGCTCAAGGATGAATTTAATATGAAGGATCTTAGGGCTGCTAGAAAGATTCTTGGTATAGACATTAATAGAAAAAGATGAGCAATAAGTTAAGGTTATCTCAAGGCTCCTATATTGATAGTGTGACAAAAAGATACTACATGGAACTATCAAAATTTATTTCTACTTTTGCATCTCATTTTAAGCTTAGCAAGGATCAAAGTCCAGAGAAGGAAGAAGAAAAGGTATACATGAACATGGTTCCTTATAAAAATGTCATTGGAAGCAACATGTATTTTATAATTTGTTATAGGCCAAATTTATCCTATCCTCTCTATATCATTTCAATATTTTTGGTTAATCAAGGCAGCAAAATGGGTGCTTAGATATCTCAATTGAGCAAAATATTTAGGTTTGAAGTTTTCAAAATCATAATTGATTGAAGATGTCCTCTTTGGATATGTTGATTCAAATTTCATTGATGTAATGACACTAGAAGATCCCTCACCGGTTACTCATTCATGGTATATTGGAATACCGTTAGTTGGAAGTGCAAGCTAAAACCTGTTGTGACCTTATCTTCTACTAAAATTGAGTATATGGCTGCAACTGATGCAGTGAAGGAGGCTATTTGGCTCAAAGGCTTGTTGACAGAGTTGGTCCATCCTATTTCATAACCATTAAAGATTCATTGTGACAATCAAAGTGTTATGTTCTTATCAAAGAACCTCATGTTTTATGGAAGGACTAAATATATAGACATCAAGTTTCATTTTCACAAAGAAACTGTGCAAAATGGTATAGTAGATATTGAAAGGTATCTACATAAAATATTGCATCTGATGTGTTGACCAAAGCTCTTCCAAATCCTAAGTTTCAACATTGTTTAAACTTTTTTAAGGATGGCAAGGGTGAAATCCTAACATTTGATGTTTATCACATTTCAAATTAAGAACCAACGTGGAGATTGTTAGATATTGGTTCTTATTTTACTGTTAATTCTATTCTAATATTGATCTCCATGTAAAAGCCAACTAAAAAAATGCTTAAACATCCTAACTCTGCCAAATCCTGCCACTGCCCATATCGAAACCTAACTCGAGTCGCATCCGCCTTAACTACAGTACTCATTTCCTATGCAATTGGCACTGAATGGTCTTGTCGCTTGCGTTCAAAGACTTTCCCTCTTTGCATAGTTAAAATGATAACTTTTAGCTCTCATTTAGGCCTCTCTTCCTTCCCCATTCGCAAGCTCCCATTACTTCTTCCTACCTTTAACCTCTTCCCACTCACAAAAGATCTGAACCCCCTCTTCATCTCTATCGAATGCCCAAGCCCCATCTGCTTCTTTCCCGAGCTCTAGTCGCCTCTACCCGCATACATGCAGCGGGCCAACTAGGTCATCAAAATCTGACTTCCTCCCTCCATAGCCACAACAAGACTCCAACCAGAAACTTTACATGCAGCCGAAACCATCTCTAAAGCCATCGGACTTACCTAGTTCAACCAACTTCCGCTCATGCCGACCAAACCTGTGTTCTGTCTTCCTCTATTTGAACTCTACAGCAGCACCGCCTCGAAGCCAATCCCCTTGACCTTGTTGACCAATATTCCATATTGCCTCCTCCAACCGAAGCCAAAAACCTCTGCTCGTAGCCGACCCCAATGCCTCTTTTGTCCGACTCTACTCCAATGACCAAATCCCTGACCCGACTCCATCTCCTCAAGCAGACCCAACCTCATACCCGACCCCCATTAGTTATACATTTCATATTTATTTTGCTTTATTACTAATTATTACAATATAACTAGTTGTAATTATCATTATAAATAGATTATGTTATATATATATATATATATATATATATATATATATATATATATATATATATATATATATATATATATATATATATATATATATATATATATATATATATATATATATATATATATATATATATATATATATATATATATATATATTTGTTTGTTTGTAAAAAAAAAGAGAAAAAAAGAAAAAATATAACTGAAAAAATAAGAAATAAGGAAACATTAAAAAAAAAATCAAAGAAGAAGGGAGAGGGGGTCCTTTTGTTTATTTCATCATATTCCTGTTCTCATCGTTTGCAGCGGACCAGCAAACCTGCTATACACGCTCTCGTAGCATGGTGAGAGGAAACCGAATGCGGCTCCTATGACGAGGTGGGTAATCACCTAAAATCTCCCATTTTTTACGTTTACGGTGGACCAGAGAACTACCTATATGCGATCTCATAACACAGTAGGAGAGTGCCCGATGTGATGGATACAACGAGTTGGGTAACCCTTAAACTTTCTCTTGTAGTTTGGTGGGGAGTTCATAATTACTTGTACATGCCCTTGTGATAGATAGGGAAAGGCACTGGTGTTTATTTTCATGCAGGTACTTTGGAGCCCCCATACACGCTCTTATAGCATGGTAGGATGAAACAAATGTATAGCCCGGTGTCCCCCGACACCTACCATACAGGCTTTAGTATCATGGTATGATGGCCCAATTTTCCTTAATTTCCCTTAAACAGGGGAGACGATGCGAGGCTGCTGGATTTTTTAGCAAAATTGATGACTTGGACAAAAAGAAGAGAACTTGGACAATTAATAAGGGATCTAAATGACAATAAATTGAATCTAAATAAACTTAAACATTAAGAGAAAGATAATTAATGATGATTCAATTTATACTCAAACGAATAAATACAAGCTTTATTTAGGCAATGAAGATTTGGACTTGAATGTGACATGAGCTATAATGACATTGAACTTAAACTTGGATTGGAGTTTGAGCTAGATGAGCTCGAGCTTGAACTTGAACAATGCAAAGGACTTGATTTAGACTTGAGTGAACTTACATAATTTGAATTCAAGCAAATATATGATTCAGAACCATAGCAAACAAGAATTTGAACTGAAGTAGAACTTGATTTTGAATGAAGTATCTGAGTTTAGCTAGACTTCGATTCTAACAAATGATCAATCAAAGTATAGAGTCTCAATGAACAAATCTTGATCATTCAAGCAGATATAGATGAGCCGGTGAAGATTTATAGTAGACAAGGCCTACATCTCTTTCATAAGTAACAAGAAATATGGATATACATATGCATACATAAATGAACAATAATGCCAAGGTTGCCATGCATATTGTAAATCATTTTAAGAACAAATAATTTGTAAGTATAACTTGTTTGCAAGCAATAAAAAGACCATGAAGGACATGGATTGGTTCCAAAGCCGTGACGTTGGTATTTTGGACCATGATATTTGACTTGCAATATTGAATTTAAGTCATCCCTAAACAACAATCATACATGGATGATGAAAAACTACAAGCAAAGAACGATGATGAATAAGTTCTTTACAATTCACTCACCAATAATGAGAAACAATATAAAAACCACAAAGAACTTGCAATGAACAAGTCCTTAAACATGAACTTGCAAGTGAATATGCCAAACTCCCGCAAGCATAATTCACTCATAAATGAAAGTGAAATTCATATAGTTGGTGATCTAAAATGATTGCAATGACTACAAGGAGCATGCAACGAATGCAAATACCCATTAATAATAATTAAATATTAGTTATATGCTTAATAACATACTTGCAAGTGTTAATTAGTAGTGTGTTGAAAATGTTACAACACTCCCACGACCAACTACCATTTAATAATCAACAAATATGTCCATTCATTGCAAGTAGAGGAGGACAAAATGCAACAAATACATCAGTATCCTTATGAGGTCAATTTGCAAACAACATTGGTCTGCAACAGGGGATGCATATATTGTTTACATGCAATGATAAAAGATTCTTCTTGTATATAATCACTTGCTCATAGATCAAAGTAGAAATATTTATAAGCAATGATATGTGATTCATCACATGCGCAATAGTGACGAAGGTAGCTCATCCAACAATTAACATTTGTCCTTGAATGAACATATTAACCTACCTATAAGCAATGAGGGTAGATATGTTGAAGGACTACATCAATTACAAGCTCCCACAAGCTGCTGAAGGAGGTTTATTATATATTCAACTTACTATCTACAATTGAATGTGAAAGAAACTGCAATAGATGCAAGCCTATACAAATGCATAGCAGGAGATTTGTTAGTGCACTATAATCCACCTGCAGGAAGCGACAAGTAGTGCATGACAATCTACCTGTATATAGTGGGCATATAACCATTACAACACTATGCCACCAGATCCGCAACATCCATGTAAGAAGATAGAAGGCGTTTATAAATATTAAAAAAATGCTCCCACACATACACTGTAATATATATACACATAGGTACATATAAGGGCATATGTAATCAAACACCCATATGGGCCCTAGTAAGTGTGTTATGGGAACATACATGACGTCTATGGATGCGACGCAGGTCAATAAATTTGAACTCGATCCTCCTAAATATGTAAGTAGAAGTCGATAAGATTTATCAAATAATTATAAAATGCCCCAAAATACCCAATGGGCCACGACGATTATGTTATAGGTACACACATGACGTCTAGGGATACTATGCGGGTCTATGAATAAACTGTTGTGACTTAGTTTTCAAACTTATGCTTTTATATCATGTGAGTTTTTGATGATATCAAAATATTTTTTTGTTGATTATTATTTCTCCTAACACATATTGAAAAAATTGTGCTTTTGTTGCTTGTGTGTACTAATGTTTAAGGGAAAACATACTCCAGATTGTCGAAGACTTCAAGACAAATGAGATTAGGGTTTCTTGTAATTGAAGTATGTACATTTTTCTTCTTTTTTTAAAGTCTGAGAGAATATATCATTATAAATGGGTAACTGTGCACACACACTAGGGGAGTGAGTCAAAACTTATATTTTTAAAATTGTATGATTCTTGAACCATATTAGACGATTTGACTTGAGTATTCCTCTAGAAAGAAGTTAATCGAACCATGACTTAGGAAATTTACTTTGTACTTTTTGTACTGTGCAAAGTTGGATTCATACAGATGACGTCCAAAGTACAAAATGGATACAAACCATTTCATCCCAAATGAACTAACCATTTTTTGAACTAATCGTACTGTACAAAATTAGTTTTATATTGATGACGTCCAGAGTATGAAATTGGTGTATACCAGTTTGTCCCATATGAACATATATGTTTTTTGAATTGTTTATACTAAACAAAATTAATTTTTTTCCAAATGACATGCAAAGTACAAAATGGGCTCATCCATGTTCATATCAAACGAAGCATGATTTGAATTAACTAGCTCATATTGTATGATGTAGGGTTCATACATCGATGACTAGAGTACGAAATGGGTTCGTACATTATCGTACCGGATGAACCTACTCATTTTTTAACTATTCATACAGTACGATGTAAGTTTATACATACAATTGCAAGAGTACGAAATTCGTTTATACAAGATCATGCAAGGAATTTTTGAACTATTTATACATACGAAGTACGATCATACTGTATGAACCATGTACGTCTAACTTGAAATTTTTAGTTTTCTAAATGGGTTTTCTTGTCCTTTCTATATAAGGGTCCTAAAAATTGATTGAATATACTTCCTCTACAAATTTTCTTTTGAGAGTGTGGGTGAGAGTGTTTGGGAGTGAGGATTGAGATCTTACTTGTGAAAATTATGAAGGGTTCACAACATTGCCCAAAGGTGAGGATCTCTTTATGTGTATTCTTTGAATATCTTTACTACCTCCTTGAAGACTCTTGAGAGAAGTTATTTGGAGAAGATCTGGTTCTCGGTCATCAGTAGGAGGGTAAAAAATAATGTCGGTACACTACCATCACCATGAGGGTGAGAAAATGCAGGTACTCTACTGTTACAAGGAGGGTGAGAAAGGATGATGGTACTCTGTTATCACAAGGAGGGTGAGAAAGGATGTTGGTACTCTACCATCACTAGGAGGGTGAGAAAAGACACTGGTTCTCTACCATCCCCTGGAGGGTGAGAAAGGATGATGGTACTCTGTTGCACTAGGATTTAGTGGAAGAGAAGTTATTGTAAGGACTTCTCCACCTTACTATGGGAGCAAAAGAAGAGTCACTTTGGCATAGTGTAATACGTGAATATAGAGTCTTCAGAGAGTAGAAGTATGTCTAGTAGACCAAACCATTATAAAAATTTGGTTTTTTTTGTCTTTACTTTTTACTGCTTTTTATTTTCTACATATTTTCTTTTTGTGGTTAAAATTTTTATTTTGAGAAAATTTATCATTATGCATTAAATATTAAACTAGTTTTCTAAATTACTAAGAATTTTTAAATTACCAATTCACTCCTCTTACTTAGCCTTCGGGAAATTATAATAGGTCTAACAAACTATTCAACTTTCATGATTGTAGTTTAAGTGTGAACGTCCTATATGAATAGATAGAAGTTGACATAGCTTGAATTATAAAATAGACATACAGTTAGGTTATCGACTATAATACCTATTTTATACATTCATATAAGGCTTTCAAGACCTCCAATAAATAAAATTCATTCATCAATTCATAAAGCCTACAAAACTCGAACCTCTATTGGCAGCTCGACAGAGTCGACAAAGTTCAATTTACAAATAAAAAAATGCAAACCCCGATGATGGCTGCATTGAATGTAAATCTTAACTTGAGAGGTCCATTCGAAGTAATTCAAAATGCTATCTATATACCCATGAAATCCAAAATTTCTAAAAAATCATCCAAATTTAGATATTTAAAAATGAAATCTAACTATAAAACACTTAAAGCAAAACCCATACACTCTCCATAATAGTTTACCGAGGTGGAAAAATTGAAAATTATTTCAGCTCATAAAGAGCTAATTCCCAATCGATAATATCATTAGGATTCATTCTCAAAACAGTCTTCTAATAAAAGAGACGTGATATATATCCCCTAACAGGCAGTTTTAGTGCCAAATGGCACCATAGGATACATGGTTATGACCCTTCCCTCTTTGAAAAGAGTAGTTCTATCGCCAAATGGCACCATGAAATATATTTGTTACGGCCAGAGCCAAACGTTCCTTAGTGGAATCAATCATTAAGAAATGAGTTAATATAATATAATCAATAGGGCACAAAGCCCTCTATCAGTTAAGGTGGATTCAAATTTTTCCCCTTAGACAAACATTCAATGAAGTTCTACAAGGTACCCTTGGACGAACAACCTATGGCTGTCGACAAGGGTCCTTCTATCAGGTTGGGTTGACTACCTTCTCTGACTAAGTAGACTAGGGACCACAATGACCCAGGATGATGAAACTATGGGATCTTGATAGGGCTCATTGTCACTACCCCCACCATTTGCTTTAAGTGCAAGATGGGGAAAATTTAATTTTAAATATCAAACTTCTTAAATACCCAAGACCATACTACTACTATATGCTTGATACCGCATATCTGTGGGTACGACATAGTCATCGATGACTAGCCTTAATAAAAAAATTTCTCTGATAATCAGGAGGAGTATTTAACTATAGGGGCTTCACCTATAGAAAATGAGAACTCATATCAGAAAGTCCTCGCAAAATAAGGGCAAAATCTATGGGTTGTGTTCTATATACATACACATCTGCATTCACAAAATTTACCCCGAAACTTAATTATGTCAAAGCTCCAAAAAAGAAAAGCTGCGAGGGGAGGTTGAAAGTAACTTTTTGGAGCCCATAGATTTTTGATGACTCTGCTGGGGATTGGTTTTTATTTACATATTTGGCTAGTCATCTCAGTACTATCATAGCAGCTAAATCAACATGGCCTAAAATTTCAAACTTTCCTAAAATGATTATTTAAAGAATTAAAATTATGAATAATCTAAAAAAATGATAGTTTAAACAAATTGAGATAACTTATTTAGCAAAGTTTTGAATTTATCTTAATTGCTTTCTAATGTTTATCTATTTTTCTAATTTATGTTCTATGTTAGTATCTACATTTTGAAAGTTTGGGGTGATGTATCAGATGTTGATTACTAACCCTTACCTTTCATGTGTGTAGATGGATCTATAGAACACCTCATTCACCATCCAATTGGGGTGTCGCGCTAGTATTCAACTGGCAAATGCGATCATTAACATCAAAAATGTTGGATATGCCATCCAGTTCAGTAGTATTGACTTCCCTGCTATCATTGCAAGGACTACTGCAATTCCTTTTAATGGCGTAAATATGAAAAAGCTTGTAAGGAGACTCCAACCTGCTAGAGCTCCTACCCCTCCTGCACACTTGCCAGCAAAATGACCCATAATCGAAGCTGTTACATGCCAGATGCATCTTCCAGTGTTACAAGCAACTAATACTATTGAAAATCTATGTGAGAGGTTTTCTATGTTTGAGAGGCAATCACAGCTTGAGGTCCCAACAACCAAAAGAATTCTAACTGGCGGAAGGATCTATGTGGTGACTGCAAACACCATATCTCTGCCAACCAGATTTCCTGCACCCAAGAATAACATTACTGGAGCTTTCTCATATGGAGGAAAGTTAATAAGAAGGAAGAGGAGGAAGCTGAATGCTGAGATTCGATCTCAGCATCAACAACTCCCTATTCACCCATCCAACCTTCCAGCTTAAGAGCCAGATGCTATAATTCCTACCCGAAATGGGTTCATGGGCCTTATGTGGGTCAAAATAAATAACTCCACAGTGAGCTAAAAAGGTCATTCTGGGACTAGCAACCTGAAGTCCTAGCTCCCCATAAGGAGCCTGAAACTCTCTCGGTTTAAGTCTATTGGGTCTTAAAGATTATAAAAGAGAGATGACTAAAAAAGAGAAAATACTGATGGCCACTGATGGTTGAGACTAGATGGGCTCTGCCAAGAGAACACTTATCTGTTACAATGGAGAGAAAAAAAGAAACATTATCTCGCATGGTGAGCATCAGTGTGTGACGCCTGAACTTTAGGTTTAGGGATACGCCGCCGAAAGGTCCTAGCGGAAAGGAAAAGAAATCTAGAGGCCAAAGCCTGGCAAAGAAGAAGAAAAAGAAAAGTAAATGTGGGCATGACATTCGGTGTAGCTTCACAAAGATCCACCCCAATAACAAACAACGTTAGAAATAGGTCCCAAAGAAGACCCACGATGATGCCACTACCGATGGTTGGCACCGTGAAGAATCCTCTAGGGATCCCATCACTCACCGACCCCTCCAAAAGATGAAACAAACTTTGACCGCAACCCAATGGTTGAAGAAGTCTCCTTATTGAATCAAGAACCAGAGTTCTAGTGGCATCGCCACTCAGAGATCCAAGTTGCTTGAGGAGAAAGGGGAGGAAGATATAGAAGGGGAAAAAATATAGAAGAAGAAGAAGAAAATATGGAAGAAAACATAGAAGAAGAAATGGAAGAAATAAATAACACCTTGGACATGAAAGTGGTATACATAGTAAAACACACCAATGCCGATGATGGGGTCTGCTACAATAAGGGTGAAGATGCTGATGACCATTGGAAACTGCCACCAAGGCAAGAACATTAGTGTCACCATGAAGCTGGGTCCACCACTGCCAGAGGTGATCATTCCTAAGGAGAAGACAAAGTTAAGGAAGTGGAGGGTAATCCCCCCGATGATGAAAATACCACACTCACTGATATGAGAAGGAAGATGAGGTGACACATGAGAGCCAAAGACAAATAAATCTCTCAGATAAATCAGAAAATAAAACAAATGATTAATCAGATGGGGTAAATGATGTAAATGAAGTAGAGAACTACCGCTATTGATGCCATGCCTAATCCCCTGGCTATGCTCCAAACATCCATATGCCTCAAGTCTCATGAGTACGGGAAACTCCTGAAGGCCGTAATGAACTCATTAACATTACCCTCCAACCCTCCCCACTAAACATTGTTGATTCTTATTGAATCTTCATTAGGTTGTTAAACCTAAACAAATGTCCCAAGGCGAACCAAGAGGGGGTGGGGGAGTTGGTAATTTAAAAATTCTCTTAGATTTAAAATTTAAAACCTTTGATTCTCAAAGAAAGCTAATTTAAAGTTTCAAAATAAAACTTTTCAACCATAGAAGATAACTTGCAGTAATTAAAATGTGGAAATTAAAAGATGGAAGAATTTATAGTGATTTGGTCAAACACGACCTACATCCACTCCCTGAAGACTCCCTCTTTAGATATTACAATATTAACAAAGTTAATCTTCTTTTTCCCCCACAGCTAGGTGGAGACGCATTAACAAAAAACCTCTCTTCCACAAATCCCCGGTGCGGTAGAGAACTATTGTCCTTTCACACTCTCCAAGTGTCGGCAGAGAAAGTCATCCTTTCACACCCTCTAAGTGTCAACAAATAATCGTTTTTCTTTCACTCCCTCCAAATGTTGGCAAAAAATTGGATCTTCTTCAAATATCTTCTCACGAGTAATCTAGAAAGATAAGTGGAAGAGTGATAACCAAAAATACAAAGAAATCCTTACCTTTGAGTAACCTTGTAAATCCTTCACACTCCACTTGCAAAGAATCTCTACTAAACCTCTCGCACACTCTCTCTTTCAATTGCACTTAAAAAATCATGAAGAAAAGACTTTTTACATCATTATTTATGGGGCATTTTATACAGAAGATATGAAAAATCAACTAGAAAACTGAAATTTTCAATTTTGAGCGTACACGATCGTATAGTACGATCGGATTTTATACGTACGAACATTTCAAACACTGTTGCATACGAAACTGTTGTGAATTGGTACAAAATCAATTTTAACATGATCATCATCTGGTACAAACCATAATCGTCTGGGACAAACAGTTAAAAATTTTTTTTGAGTTCGTCGGTACAAAAAGTAACCCCAATATTATCATACTCTGGATGGAGTACATAAGATGACATCATTGTCTGGTATGATCAGTTATAAATGTTTCAAATTTTGTCTGAATGAAATGTTGGGATGAGATTGGACCTCACAATTTCATACTCTGGAAGGCATTTATGAATTGGGTTTGTACAGTAGGATCCATACTTAGAAAAATTTATTTTTTGAGAGAACAAGGACGCATCCATTTTGTACTTTGGAAGGCATGTACGAACTGAGTTTGTACAGTACGATCCATACTTAGAAAAATTAATTTTGATCAAGAAGGGAACCATCAATTTCATAATCTGGAAGGAATGAACGAATTGGGTTCGTACAGTACGATTCATTACTTAGAAAAAATTTCATTTATGTACATTCGATTGCTCGTTGGGAAGAATAACTGGTCATATCATCTTGTATAAACGGATATCGTATAGTACAATCAGTTAAAAAAATGTGAATTTTATACTCTCCCCCGGTGTGTGCGTAGTTACTCAATTACAACCACATTCTCTCAGACTCAATAAAATGAAAAATAAAGACTTCAATTACAATTAAATCTAAACTGATCTTTATTTGAAGTCTTCAATAATATGGAGTATGATTTCCCTGAAATATTAGTACACACAAGAGCAAAAAATTTTTTCCAAAATATGTTAGGAGAAATAATAAGTAAAGCAATAATATTTGGAATAAAAAAATTAGATAAGGAGTATTATTGCAAAAAGTGACGAAATAAATATTAGTTAAATTCAATTTCTAATAAAAAATATAATTAAACATTAGATTTATTTGAATTTTAAGGTTAAAAGAGAGGAAAGAACATTATCAATTGGCGACATTTCACATTTTTTCAAATATTTGTTGCACACTTTGTGCATTTTTTTTGTATTTGGGCTAATTTTATGCCTCTTTTCAATTTGCAAACCAATGTGCATTCTTTCAATTTTTTTACACTTGTACATTTCTCCAATTTTTAATTGATCTTTTCAAAATCAATAATCTAGAAAATAAAACTTCTCTAAATACAAAGATAATTATATTGAAAAGAGAATTAAAAAATAATAAAACATTAAAATTGCAATAATAATATTTAAATTTTTTATGACTGAAAAGAACATGAGATTGATATTCTTAACTTGATCGAGTTATAAATTAACTTAAATTTTTGAAAAAAAAAATAGATTTCATAATGAAATTAATTTATGAATTACAGTTCATGTTATAACACTTTTTAGATTTATTAGGTCAGGATTAACATATAAGCAAACTTACATTTCACACAAAAAATAAAAGCAACTAATCAAAATAAGGCTTTTTTTATTGATATCAATTTAAAGAAAAGATACATTGAAGCACTTTTGATATCAATAAATAAAAGTAAAAGCAACAACATAGAAATCAAAAACTTGAATAAAGGACAAGTACAAAAATCACTGAACAAATACAAGTACAAAAACTAGAAAAATCATCACAAAGATCATCACATCTCAAAGGACTGGCAAAGACAAAAAAAAAGTACATCTAGTAATCCGAGGGGCCTTGGTTTGGAGGAGGAGGCTGATTGAACATAGAAAAATAGTAATTCATTATAGCCATATTGGTGTTCACCAAGTCAAACTGACCACGGATCCAACTCATGTCCTATTGGTACTGTGCATCCTGCTGATTTAGATGAGTCTGAATTTGATCAAAATGTTGATCAAAATGACTCTCCAGTCAATCAAAGCACTGGATCATCTACTAAAAATTAGGTTTATGAGCAGGTATAGGTGCAGGTGCTGGTTCTCCCCATCTATCTTAGTGTCCTCATTTGAATTATCACCTTTCCCAAAAAGTGCTCGAAATGAAGCATCAGTGAAGTAGATTGGCATTTCAAGTAGAGGCACATGATGAAAAAGATTTTACTTCTTTTCTAGGATATAGGTAACTAGGTGTCCTAAAGAAATATTCTTCTTTTTCTTATGAGAGACATGCCCAATTTCAGAAAGGACATGAATATAATTAAGAATAAGTTGGGCTTCATCTATAGATTTTTTAGTCATGATAAAGTATGTAATAGTGGACAAAAGAGGAGCAATGTTAATACGGTCACCAGCTTTACGAGTAATATAAGTTCTAAGGACATGCTGAATGACCCTTGCATTTTGGTTTAAGGTATAGACCCTAGGAAAATGACTTACTTGTTCAACTCCTCTAAGAATATTGTTTATTTTAGACCAATCAAAATTAGATGTAGAAGTCAATGTGTGTGCTCTAATTCCTTGAGTTCTTAAGTGTAGAAAGGTCCACAAATCTTCCTTTGTGATTTCTACCCTTTTCTTTAGGACATAAGATCTTATCTTACTCTCATTCTCACTAAAAGTCACGTTTGCAAAAAAATTGTGAAATATTTCTTTATTGTAGGCATGAATCAATGCCAGGATGAAGGCAAATTGAGTGGTGACAAAAAGAGGCATTCCTTGAAAGTGAATGTCTTCTTGAAGTAAGAGTCTAGAAGGAGTTATCTTAGCAGAGACAAACCTAAGGAAAGAATCCTCATTTGCTCTAGATAGAAAGTTTTCTTCTCCACTTACGGAAGACATTCCCTTAGCGACTCTACCATGCTTGCTTGAACTGGCCATTGCTAAGAGAGAAGGATTGAAAGAGGCATGTTGTAGTGAATGAAAATGAAAACTTAAGCCCTTATATTTAAAGAAAAATGATCTTTCGTATATACAAAAATGGGTTTGTACAGTACGATAATTATTTCGTACATGATGAAAAAACTTTTGTATGTATGAACGAATGCATTCAAAATGAAATGACTTTTCTTAATCACGTAAGTTATGAAGCATCCTTTTGTACATGCTTTTGAACCAAACGATCATATAGATGAACAGGTGTTTGTCTTGGATGATCAGTTGTTTAAGATCATTTTAAAGATGATTAGGTTCATCCCCCACATCGAATGACACGTGGTTCATATGTACAAACTAAAAGTTTGTACGTACGAACAGTTATAAGAACTAATTCTACCCATATAACCATCTACATGCATACACATGAAGTAATACAAATCATCTGGGATGATATTAATATCGTATAATACGATATGTAATGAAGAATCAAACCATTATATAATCAATCCAAAAACAACAATTTATGTGCTATAGAATTCATACGGGATGAAAACATTTTTGTACAGTACGAATAAAACACTTAGGAAAATTTACATGATCGATCAGAAATAGCAAATACGATATTTGAAAACATTTCAAAATCACACAAAATATAAAATAAAAATAGAAATACACTTACATAAACAAGCACATTGAAAAACAAAAATGAAAACACACAAAGACACATATCAAGTTTATAGAAAATTTTAATTAAACATTAAGATCCATCACACCAAGCCTTACTCTTAATGTACTAAAAGTATCAAAGCATAATGGTTTTGTAAAAATATCTGCAAGTTGATTTTCAGTTGAAATATGGTTCAATTCAATTTCTCCTTTGGATACATGATCTCTAATGAAATGATGCCTTATGTTTATATGTTTGGTTCCAGAATGTTGAATAGGATTTTTTGAAATACAAATGGCACTAGTGTTATCACAATAAATTGGAATTGTGCCAATTGAAAATCCTAAATCAATCAACTATTATTTCAACTAAAGAACTTGTGCCACACAATTACCTAAGGCAATGTATTCATCTTCAACCGTAGATAGGGCTATGAAATTCTATTTTCTACTGAACCAAGAAACTAAAGAATTTCTTATAAATTGACAAGTTCCAAATGTACTCTTTCTATCAACCCTACAACCTACAAAGTTTTAATCTAAATATCTAATTATTTCAAATGAATAGCTAAACTTAGGATACTAAATCCCTAAGTTCTGAGTTACCCAGATATATCCTCAAGTAACACTGCACACTCTCTAGCACTTAGATAGAGAAAAAATTAACTTGAAAGATCCCAATTTTTCAGTCATTGCTTTTGCAAACGGCAAAAACATGGCGTAGACGACCGTTCGATGTTGATGAAAGCCATTACTCTTAGTGGATTCTGAAAGTTGGTTGAAGCCACCAATCAAGGTGGACCACGGTTGCAGAACATAACCTCAAATGGAAGGATATCAATGGATGCAGAGGAGGCTCCAAGAAAAGATTAAGAGGTATGTTAGTTATTAATAAAAATGTTGGAAATATTTCCAATAGTATCAACCATGTGGAAGGCAAAGGTAAAACATTTCTAGGGAAGATGAGATTAAAACACCATGTGTTATGAAAACGGCTAAACTATCACCAGCGAGGAATCATGATAGTGAAGCTTTGTCTTTGGGAATGAATATCTTTGTTCAAATATTTAGAAATTCAAATGCAATCCCTAGCAACAGTGTGATACATGCGAATTCCTAGAGTTCTAAGAACAAAAATGTTTTTCTAAATGAAGACAAGCAAATAGCACAACCGACACTGGATTTAGGGCATGTTAAGGAGAAAACAACAAATCAGATAGATGATCCAATAACTGAGAAGGTTATTAACACGACTGCAGCTGGTAATGTATGGATAAAAAAACCATATGTTAAACTTAACTTCAAAGAAGGAGAAGACAAGTTGACTGAAGATGGAAAGGCTATCAAAATGATCAAGGAAGATGAATTAAAAAAAATGCAAAGTTACTTGGTAATTCTTTGGTTTGTAAGGTATTTGGAAAAGAAGTGCCACCTCATGTAGTAGCATCGAAACTCAGACGTCAATATGATCAATTCCATTTCACCACTCTAGGAATGGGATGGTTTTTATGTTCCTTCAAAACTAATGATGCTCTAGAAGGTGTCATGTCTGGTGGCCCTTGGTTCATGAATGGGCATATTATTGGCATGAATCGATGGTCCCCAAAGTTTTCTCCTTTATCTATGAAAGGACTAACATCACCCATTTGGATGCGAATTCTTCAACTTCAATTGCAATGTTGGGATGAGAACAATATAGTAAGGATTGCTTTTATGGTTGGAGTTCCATTGATGTTGGATGGTAATATGTTCCACTAGTGAAGAAGAGAGTTTGCTAGAGCATGTGTTCATGTGAAATTGGATCAACCTCTACCATCGGGTGCATTGGTTAAAGGTATGGCAGGAAGATTTTTCCAAAAATTTGAGTATGAAAGAATCTCAAATTTTTGTTTTGACTGTGTGAAAATAGGACATATGAAAAGTAAATGAAAAAAATAGCTTTGTGGAGAAAAATTCAAAAGGAAAAAATAGGCATTCACAAGACATGGTGAAGGAAAATGAGGTTATCAATAATTATGGCCCATGGGTGCACGTTAATTACAAAAGGAACAAGCCTAAATATATTTATAATAGGGGTCCAGTCGAGAAAATCTTTGTTAAAAGGTTCCAATCAGTACCAAAGTAAAGGAAACAAAAAAATCAACGATATTTGAAATCAATGAAAAACAAACAAAAGAGTATGATGATGTGTAAAAAATCAAAAGTAACTCAGTGATTGAAGAAGGAGAAATTCTCAGTGCAATAGAGAATTACAAGGCATTGGAAAAAGTAGATGCAATTATCCTTTCTAATGAGGAAATGGAAGTTGAAGAAGCTATAAAACCAATTGTCCCAACTGCACAAACACCAAATTAAGACTCAGTGGAGATCAATAAGCAATTTGAAAACCAAATTGTTATTTATCAGAATAAAGATGTAAAAGACCAAACTCAAATCGGTCAACTTGAAATGATGGAAACTCAAGGAGAGCAAGAAGTTTATGTTAAAAATGGAAATGTTGATGGAGAGGAGAGTAAAGTATTACAATTGATGGGGAAGATGGAAGTTAGTAAAAACAATGCAAAGCTTTCAACCAGTTAAGTCAAATTAGCAAAGGAAATGAAAATGCTAGGACCTATTAAAGGCAATCATAGAATAAGGAAAGGAGATGGAGTTGTTGAAAAGGTTTGGGCCTCAACCCTAAAAATTTCTTAATGTCTTCCATAATGTTTTGGAATAATAGGGGAGCAAGAAAGAAAGAGGACTCCCACTACTTGAGAAGCTTGATAGGAGAAAATGATATGTTCTTCAATTATCTTATGGAAATAAAAATGGAAATTTTGGGAAATGAGGATGTCAGGAAACTAGTTGGAGATGATTGGGATTTTCACCATGTTGCTACTACTGGAACTTTAAGAGGTGTTCTTGCTTTATGGAAACATAAAACAACATCATTTACTGTTATTGATTCTTCAAATCAATGCATAATTGGTAAGCTGACTAATCCTAAAGGAAAAACTGTTAAGATTTACATTGTATATGGAAATAAAAATTTGTATGAAAGAAGAAAATTATGGAAATTGATTAAGAATAACGTGAATAGTGAGGAGCTGTGTATAGTAGGGGGAGATTTTAACTTCTTATTGAATAAACATGATAAGATGTAAGGCAAAAGATTCATTTTCTCACAAGGCCCACAAGAAATTAATGAAGGAGTTTATGACCAATAATGACTACCATGATATTGCTTTTAATGGTCCTAAATAAACATGGTGCAACAATAAAGAAGGTCTAGCTAGAGTTTGGGAGAAACTTGACAGAATTTGGTTAAACTCAAAATCAATGATGGAATTCTCCAACGTAGTTATCAAACGTCTTCCTAGAGTATCTTCGGACCATTGTCCGATACTTCTATAGTTTGACAACATAAAGCAGCAAAAATAAAGAGAAATAAGATTTGAAAATGAGTGGTGTTCATATGAGGCTGTAAGAGGTATCATAGCAAATTCATGGAGAAAGAAGGATTTTGGAAGTGCAGATGGAATCCTTCAAAGGAAAATAAAGAGATATCTAAAAAATCTTTATTTTTCGAGCAAAAACAAATTGAGGGAGTTAAACTTGAAGAAATAAGAGCTACAAAATGAAATTTTGCATTTGCAAAATATGGAGGCTATGGAAGGTGGATTGAATCAAGAAAATCTTCTAATTGATAGAAGAAAGGTGCATGAATTCAACATAAATTTAGCAAGACTAACAACATGGTGGAGATAAAGATCAAAGAGTCAATGGAGGGAAGAGTGAGAGAAGAATACACGATACTACCATACGTTTGCAACAGCTAAGAAAAGAAGCAACCAGATCAATCAAATGGCTCGAGAAGATGGAACTTTGGAAACCAACCAGGAGACAATTCATGAGGTAAATTAGAAGTTCTTTTCTAGAAAATGGAGCAAGCGTAAGTGTAACTTGGAGGAGTGGCCAGCTTTTAATAAGGCTGATTGCATTTAAGAAGAGATGGTGAAGATAATGAATTCAGACTTTACAAAAGAAGAATTGAAAATTTCAGTAAGGAATATGGATAACAATAAATCACCTTGAGCAGACGGTGCTAATGCTTGCTTCTTCAAAATGTTTTGAAACATTGTTGAAGGAGAAACATGGAATGCCATAGAAGCTTTCTTCAAGACTGGGAAGATGCCAGAGCATTGGAAGGAGACAATAGTGGTATTTATTGCTAAAGTACTAAATGCTGATGAATGTTCCAAATTCAGACCGATTTGCCTATGTCAAACTGTCTATAAGATGGTTGTATGGATGATCCTTGGTAGATTTAAAGGGTGTCTCTCAAAGGTTATTTTTTAGTACCAAGGAGCTTTTGAACCCGGAAGAAGTATATCAAATAATTATCTTATTGCTCAAGTGATCACTAATAAGATGAGAAATTCAGTAGCAAAATCGGGATACTTACTATTAAAACTTGACATGGAGCAAGCTTATGATAGCATGTGTTGGGAAACTTTAAATCAAGTAATGATTCTGACAGGAGTACCAGAGAAGATGATACAGTTGATCATGCAATGTGTCATTAATCCTAAATATTCAATTAATATAAATATAAGATGAACTAGTTGGATAAAGGCACAATGTGGTTTTAGACAATGATGTCCACTGTCATAGAGCTTATTCATTTTGTGCTCTGATGTTCTGTCTAAATCTCTCTGTGGAAAAAATGTTCAATTGGGCATAAGATTAGCAATTAATTTGGAGAGAGTAACACACTTACAATTTGCTGACGACGTCTTGGTATTGACTGAAGCATACAGAAGAAATGTCAAATTGTTGATGAGGACCTTCAAAGCTTACTGTGGCTGGACAGGACAAAAATTAAATTCTCAAAAGTCTTTGGTCCTCTATGGGAAGAAGGCATCGAAGAAGAGAAGAAGAATTCTAAACAATCTAATGGGAATTAAAGAAGATAAGGAGTTCAATTACTTGGGGATCCAATTGGCATTAAGGAGACTGAAGTCTGAAGATTACAACAATGCTATCAAAAAAGCTATGGGAAGATTGAATTCATGGGGAGCTCGGTGGCTATCCTTGGCAGGAAGAATTCTCCTAATTAAAACTGTTTATTCTAATTTAAAGCTATGGGATCAAATTGGATGTTTCTACAAGATAAAGAGGCACTATTATACAGAATCCTGAAGTGCAAATATGGAGATGCAATTTGGGAGAAAGACACAAAAAGAGGGTCATCTACTGCCTGGAAGATTTTGAAAGAAGGTGCTCATTACCTGAAACCGATAGTAAGGTGGAAAGTCAAAAATGAAAAAAAAAAAAAAAACATCATAAGTCACACTTGGATACTTAATAGAAGATTAAATACTTAGCCGGCAACTTGCAATACAAATGATCTTTATAATTAAAAAGTGGCTTTCTTAATTGAGGAAAACAGAAGCTGTAGCAAAGAAAAACTGACAACATATTTTTCTAAAGATATGGGATACCTTATTCAAAAGATGGAAACATGTGAACAAGGTATAGAAGACAAGGTTGAATTGATCAGTACTAATTCAGGAAAGACAATAACTTCTTTGTCTTTTGGAGCAAAGAACGAAAGTCAAAATATCAATTTCAGCAACATGAATTGGTTGAAAAAATATAAAGTAAACCAAAGGGAAAAATTGTTTGGGTGGAGATTGTTGAATGATGCCTTGCGGACCAATGAATGGTTATGCCATAGAAGACTATTTTGTAACAAAGATTATCCTAGATGATGTCAAGCTACGAAAGATACACACGTGGCAAAAAGATGCTCCAAACTGAATGAAATTATACAAAATCCGAGACAATGGGGAATCAATGTGCCAATGTTCCAAAGTGTCTCCAATCGTGTAGAGGAATTACAAAACCAAGAAAAGAATAACCGTGGCCTAGCAAGAATTTATATTATGGCAGTTTTTTTCAGCTGGAAATTTTGGAATCATTGTAAGCACGAAAAAATAGAGCCACCGACAGCATACATTATAATAGAGATATTATCTAATGGTATTTTTTTGCTTTCAACTCCAATCGAGATGAACTTGAACACCAACCAGCAATCGCTGTCTAAAACATGGTGTCCCCCTCCCTTAATATTGGATTAAATTGAATGTTGATGCGACATTCTTAACATCAAATGTAGTTTGAGTTGTAGGGGTGTTAAGAGACTACAAAGGAAGAATGTTATGTGCTTATGGAAAAAAGTTGATTCATTGGGACATTGCATTTTTAGATCTCAAATCAATAATGACATTTTGGATCTATATTCAAGATTGGATATGTGAATATATGGGAATAATCATTCAAGGAGACAATGTAAATATTATAAGGATGCTCCAAGATTCAATAAACAAGAAAACATTGAAGACCAATAAAGCTACAAGGTAGGATCTCTAATTCCTTAAAATTTTTAAGAATATATTGTTTATTTTTGCATCAAGAGATTGTAATAAGGCTGCAGATTATTGCACCAATCTTGCTTTATTAGGTGATTTTTATTGGCATACCTTTTTAGAGACTGAACTACCATCAAGTTTTTTGGACTTGATAAGGAAGGACTGCCATAGTTTTATTTTTCGGTAGTTGATTGTAATAAGTTCCTTTTTATCTTTAATGCAAATTGCATATTTTATTCAATAAAAAAAAAGTGATATCTAAAAATATTTTTTACTACTATTAAATGTGATTCTTTTGGATCTGATTGAAATTTAACACAAAAACAAACACTGAAAATAATATCGGGTCTTCTAGTAGTCAAGTAAAGCAAAGATCCAATAATTCCTCTAAATTTCTTATGATCAAAAGATTTTTCGTTAGGGTCCTTATCCAACTGAACTTAGGAACTCATAGGTGTACTAACTGGTTTATCATTATCCATTTTATACTTCTTGAGGATGTGCTTAACATACTTCGATTGAGTAAGAAATATTCCTTCCTCAAAATTTTTAATGCTAAAACCAAGAAAGTAACAAAGATCTCCCATTAGACTCATCTCAAATTCTCTACTCATTACTTTAGAAAAATCATCATAAATATTTTTATTTGTAGATCCAAAGATGATATCATTAATATAAATTTGTACAATGATTATATCATCTCCAAATTTCTTCAATGAGTGGTATCCACACTTCCTTTTTCAAAAGATCTCTCAAGTAGAAAAGTGCTCAACCTCTCATACCAAGTCCTAGGTGTCTGTTTCAATCCATATAATGTCTTTTTCAATTTAAAAATATGATTTGAGTATTTTGAATTTTCAAAATTTGGAGGTTGTTCAACATAAACATCCTTTTGAATCACCCCATTTAAAAAGGCACTTTTAACATCCATTTGAAATAATTTGAATCCCCTAAAATAGGCAAAGGCTAACAAAACCATAATTGCTTCAATTCTCGCTACAGGGGCAAAAGTCTCCTCAAAATAAATCCCTTCAATCTGATTATACTCCTTAGCCACCATTCTAGCCTTAATTCTAACGACTACTCTTGAGTCATTCATTTTATTTTTAAATACCTACTTAGTTCAAATAACGCTTTGATCCTTTGGCCTAGCAATTAATTCTCAAATATTATTCCTCACAAATTAATTTAATTCTTCTTGCATTGCCAAAATGCAAAATTCATCCAAAAGTGATTGATTATATTTGTAGTTTCTATCATTGAAATAAAGGCAGAATGATTGACTTCTCTTCTTAGTCCACACTTAGTCCTAACACCCTCACTAGGTTCACCTAAAATCAATTCCTTAGCATAGTTTTTAGAAAATCTCAAATCTTTAGGCAACGGGTTTTCAATCTCCAAATTTTGTTCCAAATTAACCTTCTCAATCCTTTGGGAGTTATTCTCTAAATCATCTTCTTCCAAAATTGGCTCTCCTAAAATTCTAGATTCATCAAATGCAACATGTGTTATCTCCTCAACTACCAAAGTTCTTTTATTAAATACTCTATATGATTTTCCAACATTAGAGTATCCAAAAAAAATTTCTTCATCTAATTTTGGATCAAACTTTCCTAAAGAAGATTTTCCATCATTATGTACAAACACCTTATATCCAAAAACATGAAAAATGAGACAAATTAGGTATTGTCCCCTTAAGAAGCTCGTAGGGTGCTTTATTTAATTTTTTTCTCATGTTCACCCTATTCAAAAAAAAAAAAAAAAAAAAAAAACATGCAAAGCTAAGCGCTTCAGCCCAAAAATATTTAGGAAGTGAATATTTAGCCAATTTGGCTCTAAGGGCTTCAATTAATGTTATATTCTTTCTTTTAACTTCCCCATTCTACTAAGGGATTTTAGGTGCAGAAAAATTATGATTAATCCCTTTTTCTTTATAAAATTCATCAAAATTTTCATTTTCAAATTCACCGCTGTAATTACTTTGAATTGTTAAAATCTCACTCCCTAATTTCCTTTGAATCTAAGTTGAAAAATCTCTAAATTCCTTAAATGACTCACTCCTATGAAATAAAAATTTAACCCATGTGAATCTTGAGAAATCATCCACAATCATAAATCCATATACCTTCCCTCCTAGACTAACAGTGCTAATAGGTCCAAAAATATCCATATGAATAATCTCCAAAGGTTTACTAGTTTTAAGATCCTTATTGGACTAAAAAGAGGACTTCACCTTTTTTTCCTAATTGATATGCATCACAAAGGTGATCCTTAGTAAAGTCTAGTTTTGGTATACCTCTAACCAAATCCTTTTGGGTAATTTTCCAAAGGTTTTTCATGCTAGAGTGACAAAGTCTCCTATGTCATAACCATGAATTTTCAGAAATAGTTATCAAACAAAAGGTATTAGGAACTGAAATACAATTCAAATTTAGTATATAAATATTGTTTACCCTTTTTTGATGCAAAATATCATTACCAATTAGGCTTAATATGTACCTAGTGGGAAAATTTTTATATTGTACCCTTTATCATAGAGCTGACTTATACTTAACAAATTATGCTTTAAGCCTTCTACAAGAAGTAAATTTTCTAAGAAAAAATTTTGTAAGTTTATAATCATACGTGATCAAACCACTTTCCTAGTGGTGTTATCTCCAAGTGTAACCTTGCCTCCACTTCTAGCTTCCAGTGATATGAATTTCTTAGTGTCTCTAGTCATATACATCAAGCAACCACTGTCCAGGTACTAAATGCTCTCACGAGGCCTTATATGAGAGCGTTCCTGCAAAATAATCAAATGTTATACTTGGGAACACAAATAAGTTTGGGTTCTCCTTTTGGCAAAATAAAACTAGATGCGTGTATGATATGACTTGAGGTATGCATCTTAGGTTTGCACACTAAATGAGTTTTCCTCCAAAGTACAAGTGTGTGCTATACATCCAATCATGCCACAATATTAACATTTTACTCCAGGAAATGAGTTTCTTAATTTTTTTATAGTAAATCTCTCTCTTCCTAGGTTTTAAATTTTTGACCTCAAAATAGGATTTGTAAAATCTTCAAGTATTGGGGTATCCAATTTTCCTCGAGAGCTTTCACTTTCAACTTAAGAAAATTTTTTACATCTTTCAAGATATTAATATCATATTTTAAATAATGCTCTCTACTTTCTGATTCATCATTAAAATCCTTGAATTCTTTTTCGAATTGAGCATAAGATGATTTTAAAAGATCATTCTTTTTGTTCAAGTCATAAAAATTTTCATGTAAACTCATGTGGTTGTTATCTATCAATGTGTGATATTTCCTAAGGATCTCAAGTTCTCTTTGTAGTTCAAGCATTTCTAAATAAATTAACATGCATTTTCTTAAGCTTTCTATATGCATCATGAATTCATTCAGAAACTTCTACTAGTTCATTATAGGTCAAGTCACATATCTCTTCTTGATCTAACTGATCAAGATTATCGACCATTAAGCACAAGTTGGTTACTTCTTCATCCTTTTATTTTTCTCACGAATTTGAAGCTTAGTCTTCCCAAAAAGCTCTATGAAATATCTTCTTGCCCTTCTTCACATTTGCTTTCTCCTCTACCTTCTCCTTACTAGGAGTGGCTTTGAGATTGGGATAGTCCGATTTTATGTCTAGGTTTCCTGCATTCATAGCAAATCACATCATTTCAAACCTTAACACTTTTATTAAACTTACCTCTATTTCACTACTGGAGTCTCTTCTATTTCCTTTTAAAAAAGCTCTTGAATTTCCTAGTCATCAAGGCAATGTCAACCTTATCCTCAGGTTGTGACTGATCACTTTTTGATTCCTCTACTTTCAGTGCTATGTTCTTCTCCTTTCATTGTTCTCTAGCATCAATCTTTCTTTGACTCACTCCTTGCTCGTAAGAAATTAGTGATCCAAGAAGATTGTCAATATAGTAAAAATTTAAATTTTTAGACTCTGTTAAAGTAGTTATTTTAGCATCATAAGCAGTAGGCAAATATATAAGTATTTTATTCACTAATTTAGCATTTGTCAATTCCCTACCTAATGCATAAAAAAGGTGACTATCTAAGTGAATCTTGTATACATTTTAGAAATGGATTCAATTGGTTTCATGCAAAATAATTCATAATCATGTAACAAGATGTTTAGTCTAGATTGCTTTACTTTATTAGTCCCTTCATAAGTAATACAAAGTCTGTTAGATATGTCCTTTCCACTTTTTCAAATGGAAACTCACATGTAATCTTCTGACTTATGTGCACAAAATAAATGATATTTAGGGCTGGTAAAGGTGGTTTCAATGATCAAAAGAGTTTAAATGGTCAAAAAGACCATTTAGGCCATTAAAGGGCCATTATGTCAACCTAGGTTAAATTGGTCAACTAGTCTTACCAAGGGGCTGGGTTAGGGCTCAAAAGGTTTGGTTTGATGTTTTGAGTATATTAGAGGTTTTTGTAGGGTCTGGGGGGGTTATTTGAGACAAAATGACCTATTCGGCCTTAAAAAGGCATTTGGGTAAACCCATGTTGACTTGGTCAACTAGGTGGACCCAAGATTTGGGATTGGATTCAATAGATTTGAAATGACCATTGGAGACTAGGGGAGGTACTTCCATGATCTGGAGAGGTCATATCAGTCAAATTAACCTATTGGACCCTTAAGGGGTATTTTGGTCATTTTGACCCCTAGTAAACTGGGGGTCTATGTGGGTCCACCAAAATATAGTTTAATGCTTAATAAGTCATTTTTAAAGGTCTAGATATGATCAGAAGGTTTGGAGAAGGATCTAAGGTCAAGATTTATTAGATGACAGGTCTAATGGCATAGGTCATAAATATTTGAAAGTTTTTTAGCCTTTGGATTTGAATCCAAATTTTGGGGATAAAGGCCTCAAATTTAGCTCAAATTTGGAGGGTACACCCTATGGAAATGCCTAATCGATATGCATTTGATATATCATGAATAAGGGGTCATTTTTATTGGGGTTTGAATTATTTGAAAAATCATTGGAAAAGACTTTTAGAATAGGGCCTTGAACTTTCGATTATAGTCTAGATTTTTGTATTTGATTTGGATTTTGTACTTGAATGATTATAACTAAATTATCCATGATCATTCGGATGATCGTAAGTGATTAGATAGGAATGAAGTTGGATTGGTAGCTGGATTAAGGTTTAAGCTGGAATCAAGATCTGGGTAGTTTTAAAATATGTATAGGTTTAAAGTTTGAATTGGTTTGAGATTTGGATTAACTTGAATCTAGATTGATCTAAGATTTGGGATGATCCTAAGAACTAGGTAGATCTAGGGTCTTGTTAGGTTTGGATCTAGATAGATCTAGGAACTTGATTGATCCTAGGGTCTGGATATATATCTTATGGTCTGGATTGATCTAGGAAGTGGATTGGTCCTAGTGATCTCATACAAAATTGAAGTTAGTAGTACTTACATGTTGTTATAATCATTTATAATTCAATGGAATTACATAATTAATAATACTATAATCACATATAATCTTTTTTTAAAGAATTATGAATCCAATAAGTTTCTTTGGGAGTATAAAAGTGGGGCAAGACATTATTAGTACCAATTTTTGTTATTCTAGAATTTGACATTTCACTTATTACTCTTTCAGTTCCTTTATCTTTATATCATTTTATTTTATGTGGATTGATACTTTATTATTATTTTGAATACTTGTTTATGTCCTCGACTTATTATTTTTGAGTTGGGATAGATAGTGTAGATACCAATTTTTAATATTCCAATAGTTAGCCTTTTTCAACAACTTTACTTTAATTTTTATTTTATTTTATAAACACCTTATACTAATTTCAAATAAATATATATTCCCTCCACTTTGTATAGTTATCTAAGTTTATTAATATTTTCATAATTCCCTAATTAATTACTTACTAGGAGATCTAGTTTTAATCAAATGAGTTTATTAAATTTAGTCATTAAACCTAATTATCCTTTATATGTTGTCAAGTGCGTTAAGTGATTTTCAGAAATTTAACTTACCAAGAATTACTAATTTTAAAGGAAAATATTAGTTGGTATTTGTTACTATGTTATTAGAAAATTATTGAAAATTGTGTACTATTAAATACTTAAGGATCTTAATTTTAAAATTTCCAAAATTAAAGTAGAAGTGCAATATAGCAAAACAAATTTCTTTTGCATAAACAATGGAAATTTATTGAATTTATCACATATACTAAATTATAACTTTAGCTATAATAAAAACTAAAACTTAAAATGAAAAATGAAAATAAAAATTACAACTTTAGTTGGGCTCTCCCTACATATCATGTTCTTCCTCCTCTTCCTACTCTTATGATGCCTCTACTACTACTGTTGTTAGTGCTAAAAAAAATGATCATGGAAACATCTCAAAAGGGGATGGGCCTGGAAATATATTCTTCTAACAATTGGAGTCCATCTCCCAGCTCTTGATTTTTTGCCCAAGGTTGCATAGTATTCAGCTAAGTAATGGAACTTGCATTGGAGATGGAGCATCATATGGCCATATTAGGAATACATCCTTTGCTTATGTCAAATAAACTATTGATTAAAATGATTAATAGAACTTCGATCCAATCCATACTATCCTAGAGGTTCACCACCTAATTTCCTAGTGCCATATGATCTCTTCGTTACTTCTGGCTATGTAGGTTAGCTGGCCAAATCCCTCTCCTCATTCTAAAAAAGATATTTTGAACTGCTGGATCTTAGATCTCTTTATGATAGAAGAAAGTAAAATATCCATCTTCTCTAGGTTCCCCATAACTCAAGAAGATACATACATCTGAATAATTAATGAAGGATGTTCTTAGCCTACAGATGTTGACCCTCTAAGCATATATATATTTGATAGACTAAAATATAATTTTCACAAAATATATACTAAATTCTTCTTGGATATAAAAGTTTTGGACAAAATTACTCTTTTCTACCTCAATAATATTTCTGTTTGGAATAAGCTTCTTAGAAATAAAGTAATGTTAGGCATTAAAATCCTAAGTGGGGTAAAATGCAGGAAAGGTAATAATTTTGTCCTCTACTCCATTTGACTTAGAATTGTGGTCTCTCCAAGTTAAAAGCAATATGGTTTTATTATAGTCTATAGCATAGGTACAATAAATAAGCTACTCATCCCAATCAAACTAGTAGTTGGGAGTTTGAATGGTTTAATTGATTGCTATTGTGGTGAAATGGACCCAATTACCATTTGCAAAGAATTCATTGATAATAAAGGCATTAGTGGGATGGTGTTGGAAAATAAGGAAATCTCAATTTTTTTATATAATATAAACTCTAAGTACCCCTAATGATTATCAAAACAATCCCCAAGGATTATACATTCTCACAATATTATTATAATACCCCGCCATGACTGTAAAAACATACTTAGCCTCATAGGAAGTAAACCTAGACTTCTTCCTACCAACTATAATCTTTGGGCCCATTCTAATGTTTTGGAAAAACTAATAAGCACAGTTCACAAGAATTAGAAGATAAAAAGAAGAATAAGTAAATTTAAACTTAAAGGCCATTCTTTACTTATAATGTGACTAGTGATGCAGAGCTATCCATTATAGTGTTGTGATGTCAGTTCAAATAGGTCAAAATGAGTACTAGTTGATTGGAATATATAGTGTTGTGACATTGGTGTTATAAATTAAATTAATAAGATATTTTATGGTGAGACCACTATGGTGCTTAACATGTTGTGAACTAGAGCAACCATCGCTACAGCCCTTCTTGAACCCTATTTATGATTTAAATATGTGCCACAGTCATGGATACGATGCTTTAACACTCAATAGGATATACATGACTAGTGTGCCCACTGTCGTGACACAACATGGTTGACGCTGCAGTTCTCCAATAGGCAATTAATGTAGTGGTGCTGCGTTCTCTCGATGATGTGGTGAGATAGATCAAGTTTAATATTTTTTAGTTATTATTATAGCACTTTCACACTTTGGGTTTCAACACTTCGGCAATAGGCTAAAAATTACAAATGATCTCCTTATATAGTAGAATAGGATAACACTGATAGAAAATTTGCAATACACAAATAAAACCTACCAAATGGATTTCCAACTACAAATAAAATAAGATTCATGCATAATCTCCTATTTAATTAATACGAAAGATAAATTATGTTTTTCCCCAAGCAATAATAAGTTTTTAGTCTTTAGATATATTATGCAAAATAAAATTTTATCCAAGTTGAAGCAATCTAATGAACTTCTAAGACGATCAACTTCACCTCCCAAAATAGTTTTCTAATCTCTGACCATTAACTTTGCAAATCTGGGTAGTTTTATTATTCTTGAACTTAGTAGCTCCATAATGATATACTTTGATAATAGTGAATGCGCCTAATCCCAAAGACTTAAGCTTCCAAGAAATAATTTTATTATTGAATTATATAATAATAGTTCATATCTGGGCTCAAATTATTTTCTAAATGAGCTTATGATCATGTCATTATTTTAATTAGCAATTTATATAATTTTGTATTCTCAGAGGCATCATTTCTATATTATTTTAATTCATTGAACTAGATAAACCTTTTTTTCTTCAGCATACTTAAGGTTTCAAATTAATTTGTTTTATCACTCATTTCTATATTCATAGAAATAATATAATGATAGTTTGTAGGCTCTTGGATTTCTTAGGGATTCATCTTAACTTATGAGTTTCAAGATAAATAGATATTTTATCTATATTATCCTATGAATTTTAAAGTTGATTGTGGGTTATGAAAGAATATCTCAAAACATGAATTTTAAAAACTAATTGGTTTTTATGTAGATTATGTCTAACCTATGAGTATCAAGATGGGCTAAAATATTATTGTTTGAGTGTTGCTCAACTTGTCAAGGTCAAAGATTAAAATGTATAAGCTGATGGATAAATAAAAACATCCAAAATTCAAAAGATTTATAGGTTACCAGTAATGATTAATTGGTCATTATTAATACTAAATCAAAAAATTGAGTTCCTAAACTCTTTGCATGCACTAAAATGTAAAAGACCAACATGCTTACTTCTCTAGATTTAGACAATATATAAAAGTTATGATAATTTTTTTAAAAAAGTGAGAAATAGAGCTTATAACTAAATATTTGGATCTAATTTTCCAACCATTTTTCTCAAAGTAAAAAAAAAAAAACATTCTTTAGATAAAGTTTTAGTAACGAGCTATTTGAAAATTAATACTAACAAATTCAATATTAATATCACCCTTATAAACAAGATCCCTAATAAAGTTGATTCTAATTTTAATATTTTTTTAAATAAAACCCACAGAGGGGCCTATGCGTTAAATAACATAACAATTACAAAGTCCTTAAGGGGGACCCTCAGCTCCCTAAGGCTCGAACACTATGAAATAAAATAAAATAAAACCTACGAGCCGATAGTCCCCACAAAGCCAAAATACAAGGACACCTAGTAACATGCTAATGATGCTAAAGAAAAGCATTCAAAAAAGAAAGATACAAATAGGAACATGAAGCACAATCTTTCTGCAAAAAATCCTGATCACAGCCATAAGTGTAAGCTCCTGAGAATCAAAAGTGTTGCAAAACAAAAAATTAAAGTACAAAGAAACATAGTAGTATAAATGGAAATTAATTAATAGAAGAGCTAAATAAAAAGAAAGAATATTACCCATACACCTCCCATAGTTGAACAACAGGTCAACACCCATGTAAAATAACACTATAATAATGATCCAAGGAATAACAACAACGCAAAATATATAAAGACAACAATATAAAGGAGAATGGCAAGCCATGCAAACTATAAACAAAACCCAAACCAAACCACCATTAAAAAACAAATAAGGGTACGACTAAATGAGCTCAGGATATAATGAGACCTGTAAACATCAATCGGGTAAACCCAATGCCGTTCCATCCTACCACCTAGCCAAACCAACCACCCCCTGACAAAAAGCTAAAAAATACAACAAGATAAGCCCACAGAGAAGGCAGCCACCCGCACACCAATAGAGACAATCCTAGATAGAAAAGCAAGGCAACACAAAAGAAAAGTCGAGGGCCTCAACAACCAACCGCACATGGCCCTAGGACAATACCACCATCAATAGGAGGTTGGAGAGCAACAACTAGATATACCATCAACAATAAAACTAGTGCAATCATAGCTCAAGCCCAAAACCCCAAAAAATTCAACAAGAAAGTGCATAACCACATCATAATGCCACCAATAATTCACATTCACTAGAAAAAATAGAGAAGAAGACATAAAGCACATCCAATAGCATAAGAAGGACATTAACAAACCACCAAAGAAAGGCTCTAGCAGAAAACCAACACCAAGTCCCAAAATAATCCAGAACCACCAAAAAGAAACCAGTCGAGTAACACCACCATTAAAAACCCACAGAAAAGCACCACAACAAGATGGAAAACACAATAAAAATAAGATAAATGCAAAATTACCACCTGACATAAGGCATACTTATTTTATCCAATCTTAAGAGCCACTTTAAAGGGATACATAAATTAGCAGCTGCAAAATCAATGAAATAATCAAGCACGCTCCCAAATTTGGCAATTTAATTAGCAAAGGCATTACCCTCCCTATAAACTTGAGACAATGAAACAATAATAAAGATCATTAATTATTTAATATCTCTAACAAGATAAAAAACCATAGGATTGAAAACTGAATCCTCACCATTATTAATGTACTGAATACTATGAATAAAATAAACCTCAATCCCAATATTAGTAATATCAAGAGACATACAAATAATCAGCCCATAAAGGATAGCATTAAGGATAGTAAAATGCAAATTACCATTCTATAAAGGGCGCATAATAGCCAAAGTAATATTGCCTTGACTGTATAAATTGATCCCACCGGAGCCCAAAATGGTACCATTATCAAAACCACCAACATTCATTTTAGAACAGCCCAAAGATGGTTTAACATGTTGTGGCTCGTGAATAGGTTGTTAGACCTAAGCTATAGTCCTGAGGCTCGTGAATTAGTAATTTAAAATTTTACTTCTACTCTTGGATTTTTAGAAAACCTTTTTTATTATTAATGCAAGTTAAATTTAAAGTTTAAAAATAAACTTTTCAACTAGAGTAAATAACTTGCAATTAAATTAAATGCGGAAGAAAAGTAAGAAAGAACACATCAGATTTATAGTGGTTTGGTCAAACCTTGACCAACGTCCACTCCTCGGAGGCACACTCTGAGTATTACACTAATACCACAAAGTGAATCTCCTTTTGCTCCCACAGCAAGGCGGAGAAGCCTGTACAAAATTTCTTACACCTTCCTCGGTGCAGCGGAGGAGCAGGGTCCTTTGACACCAAAGAGATCTTCTTCTTCCCAAAACTTCCCTCAAGATGACCCTTAAATCCGATGGTACTGAGGTGCAATTTCGCTGGAGCAACCGTGTGAATATCCTCTCTACACTCCCTTGAAATCCCCTCCAAGGATCTTCACCCTCTCAAACTCCACCCTTTCCTCTCTCCCTTTGAAGTTCTCTCTTCTAGTTTTCTCCAATAGAATGAAGACACAATGACTGCCAAAGATACACTTTATCATCCTTTTACACTCTCTAAGTGTTGGCAGAGAACTGGACCGATGTTGTTGAACTTCACTTGAGAGCCTTCAAAGGAGATAAGCAGAAATAAAGAGATCTTAGCTATAAGTAACCTTGTGAATCCCTCACAAACCCCTCACTTAATCTCTCACTTTTCACTCATACAATCTCTCCCAAACACTCACACTCAATGATCTCTCTCAAGAGAAAACAACTCCAAAGGCATTTGTAATAGTTTCTAGGACTCCTTATATAGAAAGGATAAGAAAAACCGTCCAAGAAACTACTAATTTCAAGTTTTTCTGTGCAGTGGATAGTCCCCTACAAATCTGCGCAAAAAACTGTCCCGTACGAACCATTTGTGAATCTGTACCAACTAAATTCATCCTGGGACAAAATATGTTCATCTTGGGATGAAATATGTTCGCCCTGGGATGAAAATTTATATCAAAGGTCGGTTCTAAAAAATGCAGAACGTTGCTAGAAACTGCCATAGCCGATTCCCTTCGTCCTGGGATGAATTCAGTTCGTCCTAGACAAAATTTGTCCAGAGAGCAACTCGTCCTTGCATGAATACACTTCGTTCTGAATGAGATTTCTCCAGAGAGAAATTTTTTCATAGGACGAATATACTTCATCCTAGATGATCAGGGCTTAGAAATTTTTTTCTTCAGTTCATGTTCGTTTCATTGCTCTTACGAGGAGATAACTGACCTGATCGCCCTGTACGAACTAGGTTCGTCCCGTACGATCAGTACAAATTTTGTAAGATCTCCTTAATTGTGTGTGTGTGTGTGTGTGTTTTTTTTATTCACTCAAGTACAATCACTCCCTCTCAATTCAATGAACAATTAAATGCTTCAATTTACAAAGGATTGCATGCTGAATTTGATTTGAAGTCTTCGTATTTTGGAGTTTGATTTTCCTGAAATGTTAGTACATACAAGAGCAAAAACAAATCTTCCAAAAAGTGTTAGGAGATAACTACACATAAAATAATAATATTTGGAATCATTAAAACTATACAAGTTGCAAGAATGTAAAACATGCAAATAACAACTCTCTTAACATAATCTGATACACATACTGAGGTTCAGAGATAGGATGAACCTTAACCAAACTGATGCTTAAATCAGTAGTAATAAAGTAGTAGTTCTTGAATATCTTGATAAAAAGCAGATTAACAGAAAAAAGACTCAGAAATTTGTCTTTAACATTTTTTATAATCATATGATAATTCATTCTAGTACCATTAAAAAGGGAGTTGTTTCTCTCCATCCAAAAGTACCACAAAATAAGAGAAGGAATAACATTTCTAATATGATCTTTAAAATTGACAAAACAAGAATTAAGCAAAACATTAATAGACAAATTAGCATTAAAATAGTTTAATTTGAACATATCATAAAAATAACTCTAGGTTTTAATAGCTAAAGGACCCGAAAGAAAAAACATGATGCATATTCTCAATATGATAATAACATTGACATTTGGATGGTATTATAAAACCTCTTTTAATCAAGTTTCCATCTGTATGAATGAATCTATATAAAATTCTCCAAATAAAGATAGCAATAGTAGACATAATACTTTTACGCCAAATAATGGAAAAAATATTAGTAACCACTTTTTTGGTTCTAAACACATGCCAAACATCTTTTAATAAAAAAACCTCATCTTTCGACAACTTACATAATAAAAGATCCTCTGAGTCCAAGTTCAAAGGAAGGTTTAGGATTTGTTGAATAATAGAATCAGGAATTATATTAGCAAGTTTATCATAATCCCAATAGTTATAAGTAATGATAAAATTTACCATAACCGCAGCAGCAGAAGAGGTATTAGTGATGGAATCAATGGAATGATTACCCAGCCATTGATCTTGCCAAAAGAAGATGTTGCCACAACCAATCTCCCAAGCTAGATGAGGCTCAACAACCTATTTAACCTTTTAAAGACTTTGCCAAACTTTTGAATCACCTATATTAGAGAACAAAAAGTTGGATGCTACCCACACCATATTTGGAATACATGAACGTATTCCAAATGCTCACTTTAGCACCAAAGGTAAACCATAACTTGAAGGAAAATCAATAGGATAAATAAAACATACACTTACACCGCAGCACTTGTCCCAAGAGGACCAATTAATTTTAGTGTTGCTATTAGTCCCTTTCCAAAAAAAAAAAATTAAGAATTTTATCAATTATATTACATGCCATCTTAGTGGGCAAAAGAGTTTGAAAAGAGTATACAGGTAGATAATAAAGAACACTTCTAATTAGAGTAAGCAAACTAGCAAAACTCAAAAATTAGAATCCAAAGACAAAAGCTTATTCTACACCGAAGTAATTAAATCATAAAACATAAAAGAATTCTTTCTACTTTTAAAAAGATGGATCCCAAGATACTTAATAGGTAAGTGGCCTTACATAAAACCAGTGAGGTCTTTGATAGCCATAATACGAGCATTAGGCACCTTATTAGAAGCAATGAAGCAACATTTTTCATTGTTCAATGAAAGCCCACTAATATTTTCAAATCTATGAAAGAAGTCCAAAAGTCTATTAATCCTATTAAGATAAGCATTTGTAAAAATTATAAAATCATCAGCAAAACATAAATGAGAGATAGGAAAAATGTCCCAAGGTCCTAAAATAGAGGCTAGGGTGGTTCTCGAATACGTTAGCAAGGCCTCTAGAAAGATAATCATCCACAATAATGAAAAGGGCCAGAGAAATAGGATCCCCCTATCTCAAACCATGAGAAGATCTAAAAAAACCAGAGCTTTTGCCATTAATAATAATAGAAAAGTAAGAACCTTCAACATAATTTCTGATAAGGTTGATAAAAACTAAATTAAAACAAAATAATTATAGAATATTCTAAAGAAACTTCCAATTAATATTATGATAGGCCGTAGAAATATCAAGCTTCAAGCTCATATTTCTATCTCTCACCCTGACATCCAGATCATTGCAAAATTCCTGAGCCAAAAGTATATTATTAGCGATAGCTTGACCTTTAACAAAACCCATTTGAAAGTGGGAGATAATTTTAGGAAGAATAAAAGTTAATCGATTCATAATAATTTTAGAAATAAACTCTCTAAAAAAAGTGCAAAGACTAATAGGACTAAAATCATTCTAATTACTAACATCAGTACTCTTGGGAATAAGAATATTAGAAGTAGAGATAAAGAATTTAGGCATAGCATGCCCGACGAAAAACTACATAACAACATTAAAAATCTTCACCAATAATAAGCCAAGCTTTCTAGAAAAATTTATTAGTAAACCCATTTGGCCCAGCCACAGAATCTCCATTCATACCATAAACAATATCTTTTAATTCATCAAAAGAGGGGGGTTTAGAAAGAAAATAATTATCCTCATGAGAGATGAGATTAGAAATAATAGAAGGATTTTCAATAAGCCCAGGTGTAAAATCCCAATTAATCCTATTTTGAAAGTGCTGCATCGCCAACATAACAATCTCCTCAACATTTTCAGTAACAGACACTACAGGAAATACAGGCATTATCGGTGATTTCTCCAAGATTTCTGACTGTTTTGTAAAATACTGGCAATTTTTTGATGGTTCGAAAACTGCCAAAAAAAATCGCAAAAGAAATGATTTCCAGTGGTCCATTTTTGGTGTTTCTACGTACCGGCGGCTTTCTGGTAGCCTAAATGACCGATAATTTCTGGCACTCATAGTGCTGGTGACTGCTAGTTAATCATCGGTGGCTTACCGACCATCAAAAACCACCGATAATGGCCTGCGTTAAAACCTGAATTTCCTATAGTGAGACCCATCCTCACATTTGATTTTGTTAAAGGAGTTCTTAGCACACTTTCTCTTAACCAAAGCATGATTATACTTAGTGTTGTTATCACCTTCCACCAGATGCTTCGTAGCCGCTTTTTATTTCCAAAAAGTTTTCTCCTGAGTTTTTAATTTAAAAAGGCACTCCTTAGCCTCTCCAAGTATAAATAAAATTATCATCAGAAGGATACATTTGAAAAATAACTTCAACATTCTTAACTCTATCTTCCTCAGTTAAGATATTAGTAAAGATATTTAAAAAAATATTGTTATTCCACAAAATAAGGATTTGTTTCTATCTTTTCAATTTAAACCAAAGTCTTCTCATATCAAGGACAAAGTTATCAGGATGCAAATGGGCAAACCAATTTTCCTGAACCATATTTAGAAAAGAATCATGAAGTAACCACATATATTGAAATCTAAATTGAGGAAAGGAATTCACATGTCTAGTCTTAAGCCCAATTAACAAAGGAGAGTGATAAAAAAGCATTCTGCTATGATGCTCAATAGAAATCGAATTAAAAGATTTAAGCCATCTATCATTAAATAAGAGATCATCTAGCTGTTGCCATAAATGACCATGGTTCCAAGTAAATTTGTTACCAGAGAAGCCAATATAAATTAAATTGTAATCCATAATCATATTATTAAAATCCTTTATAGAAAGATATATAGGATTGAAACCACCAATACACTCAGAAGGATTAGAGATAAAGTTAAAATCACCACCCACAAGCTAGGGAAAATTACAGATTCTCTGAAAATTAGTTAGTTGCTCCCAAAGCACTTTTCTAGTAATACGAGAGGATGCAGCATTGATAAAAGAGGCCCAACAATTTATATTCAAAACATTAATATTATAAAGCATAACCAGAGTAAAATCACCAATGATATCAATACAAATGGAATCCTTCCAAAACAACCAAATTTATTAGCAGAGTTCGAAATAGCAAGCTTAAAGCCTAAATATTTAGCAATACTAAGTAATTTAGAAACTTTCATAAGAGGTTCAAGTAAAACAAGAAAAGAAACATCGTAAATATGTCAAAAGTTCTTAACCTTGAACTGAGAAGAAGGTAGAAGCTTTCTAGTCTTTATTTTTTACTTCATTGGGAACTTTGGGATACTAATCAACCTTTTTGGTTGTTTAATTCTTGGTATCCCCTCCACCCCAATTGGTTTAAAATAAGGAGTGGAGAATCTTATTTTCTTTATGAAATTTCACATCCTTCAAAAATATTTCTTGTGCTTGTTTTTAGTTTAAATAAGGTTTCTTTCTTTTTAAAGGAGTGCCATTAGTTTGTAATAGTTTTTTATTTTAAATCAATTTGCATCTTCTCAAAAAAAAAAAAAAAAAAAAAAAAACTTAGAAGAAGGACACCCAATGTTCCTAACATTGCAGATAATATAATTAAATTAAAAAAAATGATCTAATGACTAGTTTGTGAACGGGCGTTCCTAGCATATTGTAAAATAAAGTTCTTTCTTTTCCTATTTTTCATGTTTTGAAATTTAATGTAGCTAGTGTCATTATCTTCTTTGGCAAAACATTTAGTAGAAAAGGTCATATCATCTGTATCAGTAAAAGCATCACTATGATATTGAGAGTTAGTGGGAAGTGGGAAGCTTACTATCATTTTGCAACCCATCCTGCCTTACCTTTTGAGGAAATTCGCCTTCATCCTAAAGATGTCCACACTATACACTTTCATTGCTATTCAAACCAAGTCCCATATTTTCTTCCACAACCAGCGCCAATTCACCTTCCTTCAAGTTATTGTCAATCCCAACATTCTTTGTACTAATCTTGTCACTACTAGTAACAATTTCTTAATCATTCATAACAGATTGAAAAGAAATAGTATTAGTGAAATTATTGGTACTCAACATACAATCCATCTCCGACATATTTTTCTTCATGGCACAAGGACTAATAGATTCTAAAATAACATTACTTTGAGTTGTATTGTAGGTTAGCATTTGTTCATCCAAATTTTTACACACATTAACTATGCTGGCAATATTGCTAATAATATTGCCCTAAGAGGAAGGAGGGACATCCATAATGGCAGGGGGTCGGTTCAGTATGCACACTTGATGATTGTATTGGTTCATCTTGCGATTTGGGAATATTGCCTTCAACCTCTACACAAATTAGATTTTCTTTCTCAAGATCAACCAAAATGATAATATTTTCTTTAGGTTGTTAGAAAGAGACTTTTTCCTTATGAAGATGAGGATGCAACCTAAAACATTCATTAACACCATGACCATACATTTTATAATGAGAGCAGAAAGTAGGTAGGTTTTTAAATTCAACTTTTTTGAAATAACCATTCTACTCCAACCCTATCCATATTTCCTTAGGTTGTATCTTAGAAATATCAAGTTAAATAAGAACACGATCCATCGACAGACGAGAAATAGAGGTAGTAGTTTGATCCGTTTGTAATGGTATACCAAGAATAGATGCAATACCAAATAAAATTTACGAATTCAAAAAGATGATTACTCAAGTCTGGAAAAGAAATCAACATAGGAGCAATAGGCGATTCCTCCCTAACATCAAAATTCAGCATCCATTTGAGGAGACGCTTCTGACAAGCTTGAATATAGTATGATCTCCTTGAGAACTGACCAGAGATGCTCGTACACATGAAAGCATGTACGAACTGGGATTGTCTAGTACAATCCATACTTAGAAAAAATATTTTTCAGCGAGAACTAACCCGAGACGTTCATACTCGTGAAAGAATGTATAAACTAGGATCATCCCGTACTATCCTTACTTAAAAAAATTTCATTTATGTTCATTTGACTGCTCGTATGGGAAAATAACTGAACAGATCATCCCGTATAAACAAATATCATACAATACGATCAGTTTATAAAATATGAATTTTTAAACTCTCCCCTGGTGTGTGTGTGTGCTCAGTTACTCAATTACAATCACACTCTCTCAGACTAAATAAAATGGAAAATACAAACTTCAAATACAATAAACTCTAAATTGATCTTGATTTGAAATCTTCAATAATCCGAAGTATGATTTCCTTGAAATGTTAGTACACACAAGAGAAAAACAATTCTTCCAAAATATGTTAGGAGAAATAATAATCAAAGCAATAATATTTTGAATTATCAAAAACATACAAGTTGCAAGAATATAAAACAGGCAAGAACTAAGTAGCAACTATCTCAACAGTTACCTTTTGTTTAAGTACAAGTAATAGCTCTTGTAAACATACCAATGATCTAAAATAATCTTTTAATCCACCCTTAAAATGCTTAGGCTCCATCTTCAAAACCCTTCTTCCGTAACAGTGATCCAAAAATTATCTTTCAAATCTTCATTAAGATTCTCTTTTAAAGATCTTGTATATGTATCAATGATCCAAAATTAACTTTTGCCTCTTTCAAAACTTTTTTTCCATAGAAATGATCCAAAAATTATCTTTCAAAGCATCAATAACATTCTTAGGATCAATCTAAGTTAAAATATGAAAATGAATTACCACATCACTATTATGTCTTCTATACATAACTCCATGTAATGGATCATTGATAAATTTTGTAGGGTGATTCTTATTATACTTCCAAACCTTATGTAAAGATTTATCATTTTTTTCGTATTGATAGAATCAAATAAGTCCTCACTAAATATAACAAGAACTAATTCTTCTATAGTTAACTTTCTCTTATTGAATTCTTTGTGAAAGTGAATAATTTTGGAAAATTCCATAATTAGATTGTCTATCAAAATTTCCTAGATATTCTTTTTCATTATTTTGAAAGAAACACATAAAAAATCATTTAGATAGCCAATCATAGTTTAATTCCCAAATAATTTGTATTGGAACATTTTTAAAATGTGTCTCAAATTTATTTTAATTATCATATAACATGTAATATTCACAACTTATGACTAAAATTATATTTGGTAATTCACATTCATTCAATATAAATATACTCTTCATAATTAAATCCTTTTTTTTTTCTTTCAACAACTACATTCCACTCGAGCATTATAAGTGCTGAAGTCCTTATTCCATTTTCATCATAAAAATTCTTAAAAAAAATTTATTCAAAATTACCACCATGATCTGATTAAATCATGTTAATCATATATCTTTATTCTATTTTAATAAATTTTACAATATTTCTAAAATCCTCGATAACATCAAATGTGTGGAGTGTATAGTATTTTCACTAATTTGTTTATACGCTAAATTTTTATGAAGTCACTCAACAAAAATAAAATCACATAGTAACTAGTGGAACAAAAATTGTTTCGGTCCATTTTCTACATAAGAATTAAAGGATCTTTATTATGTGGTGTGTGCAGTATTTTCACCTTTTGGTATCCTAATAAATTATGACTTTGTATGTGATTGTGATCTTTCTGTAGGATAATCAATTGAGATATGAACTCTCTTGGCACAATATTGCACTAGACATTTGTAAAAGGCAAATGGTTTAAATCTAAGTGCATGAACATGAGATGAATAAGAAAAAGATTCATGTTGTTTCCATAACATCTATCAAATGAAGTATCAGCATGTAGTTTAAAATATGGATTCAATCGACCTTAAAAAATATATATTTTTACTTCACGAATTCTCAACAAGATTAGATTAATTTAATAAAATTATTTTTACTTATCAAATAATCCTATTCATTTTTTAGTATGGAAAAATGCATATCTAAACTTTTATGCTTTCTTTTTAAAGAATTTTATTTTATTTTAAACTTTTTTATTAACATACAAATTCATTTAAAACATCATTTAATTCTTAATAAGAAATTTCATCACATACATTAACAGATTAGGAAGTAGCATCTCCATTTTTCATAAGACATTTGTTCACCTCCTCATCTAAAGCATAATCACTTGATTTTGTCATTCAAGTTTTGCCCATAAATTCTTATTCTTCTTCTTTTTGAAGTAAATTTTCTCAATTATGCACTTCTTTTTTTTTTTCTTTTTTTTTTTTGTATTTTTGTTTCATTTATGAGATCTAGACATTCTCTCCTTATAAATTAATGTTTTTATAGTGGTAGCCCATAATGCCATCACCTGAAGATTTTTTAATTTAAAATTTAAGAACCTTAGATTTTCCATTTTTTTTATTTTTATTTTTTCTAAGCATGTTTTTGAGTCTTCTAATAAATATAGTAAATTCATTTTTAGGCTTGAAGTAGTATCATCACTATTCTTATCAACATATAATATGATGGTCGTCCCTTTTTCTCTCTTTTGTATGCCACCACAAAGATTTCTTTTCATAAGTACATGCGCATGGGTTATCAAAGAACCCAAAAAGATGATCAAGTGGTTTTGAAATCAGATATTTCTCATTACTAACGGTTGAAACGTTTGCATCAAACTCCTGCATAATACATCTTATCATTTTGAAAAATACAAATAATTCATATTGATGAACTAAATTTTTTATATGAGTGAGCTTTAACTTACTTATACAATCATATGCGACAATTAATTTGTCACATATCTTTTCTATTATACATAATATAGAATTTTGCATATAATAATATTGCAATAAAGTATATTATAATGTATTACACGCTTTTGCATTATGTTCATCAAGTTCTCCTTCATAAGCACTCAAATATTCCAATGGTTTATCAATAATTATTTCTTTAACTAATTAATTTGGTTTTTGATATTAGAAAGTTAAAATGTGCCACATGTAGGAATCTTGACCACATAAAAAGATTTAATGCAATTTTTCTAATAATTAAACAAAACATTATCATGTAGACGTGTTTTATGTGTTGATTATCATTTGGGTTGTGAACCCTTAAGAAAAATATGTCAGTGCAAAAGATGATCTATTCTTGGATGTTAAGCCAACATATGAGTTGAGGCTTTAATACCAATTGAGATTTATATGTCATAGTGCAAAAAGTGATATATTCTTGGATGTTAAGCCAACATATGATTTGTGACTCTAATACAAATTGAGATTTACTATGGCCCAAAGAGGTTGGGGGTGGGGGGAGGTGTTTAGGTTTGTGTACTTTAGAATTTCGTTATTAAATAATAAGAATAAGTTTAGTTTTTATAGAAAATAAAGGTAGGTCAAAATTATTATTAAAAGCCACAAATAATCACAAGTGCATTGTATAAAAGAAAGAGATAAGAGGTATGATACTTTCATGTAGTTCAGCCAAACCCTAAAATCAGCTTATATTCACACCTAGCTAAAGCTTGGCCCTCTAAAACATTATCCTCACCAGATCATAACATTCTGCGCTCATGCTATATGGTGACTCTCGAGCGATCTAAGGGTTTCCTCTCCTGTGCTCCATTTTTTCTTCTTCTTCTTTTTTTTTTGAAAGAACGCAATATTGTATTAAAAGGAAAAAAAAAAAGAAGAAAACCTATTACAATCTCGAACAAAATTAAAAAAACTAAGGGTTCCTTGATCCAACAGAGAAAGAAACCTTATTGAAAGCATATTTGTTAAACTAAAATTATTATAATTGAAATGAGACCCTACTATTTCCCATTTAAAAACACTTGGGGTGGAGGGGATACCAAATATATAAAACAACCTATAAGGTTGATTAGTATCCCAAAGTTCCCAACCAGTTAAAAAATAAGACCTACTAACTATCCCATAAATAATTAGAATAAATTTAGAAAACAAATAATAAGCTAAAAGAAAGCAAATGAAGCTAAATAAAGAACATAGAAAATAATTACAAATGTCTACCAATATCTGAGAATCATATATGAGAAATTCTAGTAGATTTCTCTGATTCCACTTCCAAAACCTGAGTTTGTAAACTAAAGCTAGTAATCTGAGATACTCTTTGATCATGTATTCCATCATCAAGTATCTTCCAAGAACCACCAAGCTGTAGTTTCCCATGTAAGAGTAAGAAAGTATTAATGAACTAAAGGGGAAGAACCCCTCCAAACTTCTTTGAACTTAGATCTTCCATTCTCCTTCTAGGAAAGTCTTCCACCAATCCCAAAGATTGAAATTCTTTAAAAAGTTTATGTTTAGAACCAGAAGAATGATCTATCTTAATAGTTCTTATTTTCCCTTTCACTAATGCCATTTTTTTTTTAAATTCAAATTCACCTCTGAAGGAGGTGTAACAAATTCTTGTAAAAGCTCAAGATAAGTTTCTATTAATTATGTCATGCCGTTTAAAGGTTTAACAAAATTGGCTGAAGGATTCGCTTCAACAACAAAATCAGTTTCAACAATAACGGTATCCTCTTCTTCATCCAGGACTTATGAATTTTTGAATTCAATTTTTGATTTTTGAGCTCCCAGCGGATCAGCAACTGACTTTGACTTAGCACAAACAGCTTCCTTATCTTCATCCATAATTCTTGCATCTTTGAATTCAAAATTTAAATTTTGTACGGACTCAGAAACTAGGATAGCTTGATCAATAATTAAGCTTTCTGAATCAATCCGACAATTGATTAATGAAGACCCATCATTCGTATTTTCATCTAGAATTTGGTCAATTTGACAATCAACATCCTTAATTAAACTCTTATCAAAGTCTACTTTGTCAAGAACTTTGACTAAATTAGCTTCCATATTATCATTTTTTTCAAAAGATAACACACTATGTTTATTGGCAAGATCAGAGGTGTTATCTACTATAGGATTTCTACCCGAAATCCTATTAAGAAGATTATCCTTCGAGAGAAAAATAGAATTATTAGAAGAAATTTTTTGCCTTTTTTTGTTCTTAAACTTCACAGGCATCCATGGCCCATAGAAAGTATCATCTATTTAAAATGAACTTTTAGGAACTTCTTTGTCAACCAGAATTTGAATATGAGTATTTGGACAAACAGAATCTTTATGTCCAATTCTCCCAGATTTGAAACAAAGAGGCGATAGATTTTCATATTAAAATTTTTTATAAAATCTATGATTAGTACCTTCAACCCAAATACCACAAGGAAGCTTAGTATTCAACTTAATTCGAATGCAAGCTCTAGCGAATTCCATTCTTCTCCATCTAAACATATTTCCATCCAATAATAAAGGAGTCCCGATTCTAGAAACAATTCTAGTAATATTGGTTTCATCCCAGCAATGAAGAGGCAAATGAGGTAGACAAAACTAAATGGGAGAAGAAATCCCATCCATGGAAATAGGATTGAAGTTAGGTGGCCATATGTCTACACCAATGACAAAGCCTCCAACGTACCAAGGACCTGCAATAAGAACTTCCTCCATTGCTTCATGTGACTGAAAAGAACACATAAGCCAATCTAATCCAAGCGAGGTTATATGAAACACTCCAAATTTAATCCAATGCCTCCTTAATTCAATAGAACATTTTGAAAATGGCAAATTCGTACATAGGATTTTCACCACCAATGAATTCCTCAAAACTTGAACATTTGCTTTTTCATTCTCCATATCAAGCTTGACAACATTTGCATCTTTATTTTCATCATGAACTCCATTCAACTTAATTTTAATATGTAGTTTTTTAATCAACACATTAGAATTGTCCAATCCAGAAGAAGAATCTAGAATTTTAATGTTAACATTATCAAGAATGTTATTATCAATACCCTTATCATTCTTATATAGATTATTATTTTGGCAACCCAAAGAAGAAGCCTCCAAATCATTTGCTTGAGGTATAAAGACCGACATAGGTGAAATTGACTTACTTTTCAAACCTAAAATAACTTCTTTTCCTTTACCTGTCTCCGACAAAACCATTTGCTTAGAAGAGACAAAACCTCCCTCTCTGATCACCAGAGGAGAGTTCTGTGGGCTCCAAAAATTTGGCCCCGGCTTCCCCGCTCGCTTTTCTTTTCATTTTGCGAGGGAGTTTTAACTGAATAAGTTTCGAGGTAAATTTTGGAAGGCAGATGGGTTTGTAGACAAGACACTACCCAGAGATTTCGCCCTCATTTTGTGAGGACTTTATGATCTGAGTTCTGGTTTCCTATAGGCGCAAGCCCCTATAGTTAATTACCCCTCCCGATCACGAAAGAGAACTTTCGATTAAAGCTAGTCGTCAATCAGATACATAGAGAATACGTGTTATCTAGCATATAGTAGCAGCATAGGTTTTGAGATTTGAAATGTTTGAAGATTTGGAATTTGAAGGTTTGATATTTAAAATAGAAATTTGTACCATCTTGCACTTAAAGAAGATGGTGGGGGAATGGATGATAGACCCGATCAAGATCCCATGGTTCCGTCGTCCTGGGCCATCGTGGTCCCTGGTCTACTTAGTCAGAGGAGGTAGTCGACCCAACCTAGCAGAAGGATCCTTGTCGGTAGCCATGGGTTGCTTCGTCCAAGGGAAACTTGTAGACTGGGGTTGAATGTTTGTCTAAGGGGACAAATTTGAATCCACCTTAGCTAACAGAGGGCTTTGTTCCCTATCGATCATATTCTATTGATTCATATCTTAAGGATTTAACGTCACTAAGGAGCGTATTGGCTCTGGTCATAACCGCTATCTGTGGTACCATTTTGGCGGCAAAACCACTCAGTTTAGAGGGCCTCGGGTCATAACCGTTTACCCGCAGTGCCATTTGGCGGCAAAACTGCGGGTTAGAGGATACGTACCACGTCCTTACTAGCAAGAGATTGTTTTAGAATGGATCCTAGTGATATTTTTGACTAGGCATTTGGCTCTTTGTGAGCTAGAGTAGTAAATTTAATTTATCCACCTCGGCAAACTGTTGCGGAGGGTGGATAAATTTTTTCTTTAAGTGGGTTGATGGATTTATTTCATTTTAAATATTTTTTGGATGTTGGGATTTTGAGAATTTGAACTTTTTAAGTTTTTATGGGCATTTTGGGTGGAGCTTTGAAATATTTAAAATAGACTGTGGTTATTTTAGAGACATTTGAAAATATTTTGGAACCCCTCCGGTTGACATATGTATTCAACATGGCCATCACCGGGGTGTCTGGGGTCATTTCTATTTGTAGCTTGAACCTTGTCAACTCAGCCAAGCTATTGGCTGAGGATCGGGTTTCATAGGCTTCATGTCTTTATTAGTGAATTCATGTTGTTGTAGGCCTTGAAGGCCTAATATAAAGGTTTTAAAGCAAATATATTGGTCGCCATAACTTTATATTTACTTAATGGTTCGAACCCTGTTGACTTTTATTGACCCATATAGAAGGATCGGTTTCGAACCTGAATTCACTTGTCAACCCGTGCAGCATCCCTAGACGTCACGTGTGTACCAACAACATGTTCGTTGGGGCCCATACGGGTATTTGATTACATTTACCCCTTTTAGTGTGCCTATGTGTATACAAACTATTATGCACGTGCAGGGGTATTCTTGGAATAGACAACTTCTGTCTGCTTGTATGAATGTTGCAGATCCGGTGACGTATCGTAGCAGCTTCTAAATTGAGTTGTTCGTTGCTTTGTACAGGTAGACTGTCGTGCACTATTTGTTGATTTTTGTAGGCAGATAATAGTGCACTAACTAATATCCTGCCTTGGGTTGTAGAAGCTCGTAGGAACTTGTAGTCTTTGTTCATTCTATTGTGATTTTGGTCTTTAAGATACAATGACTATTGCTAGAGGTAGATGTATTCATCCTTAAACTGAAGTTGACTACAGGATACTGCATTTACTGTAGTTTTTATACATCTACACAGGGGTGACATATGACATGCACATCTATTTTTATAGAGGATTTGTATGGATTGCAGATCTTCGCTTTGTTGCTAGTTGACATTTACATGAGGACTCTTGGTCTTTATAGGAAACTTCATGTCATTGATCGTTGTCATTTGTTGAAGCCTAGTGTTTATTTACACTTGAGTAACTTTGGCTTTGTGCGAGCTTCTGTATTCATCACAAAATTCCTTCTTCATAAAAGTTCACTGTTGTCTAAAGCCATCAAGTCCTTTATCATTTCTTCAAAGTCAAGTTCACTCATTCATTTTAGCTTAGTTCAACTCAAATGCTTCATTTAGAACCAAGTCCAATATTTCTTAGTTTCATTTTGGGTCCTTTATATTTTATTCAAATTCAAGCTTAATCCACCATGATAAAGTTCAAGCTATCTTGCTTTAACTCCTTTGTCATGTTCATGTTCAATTCAAAGCTCCTCGCGCCAAACTCATTTGAGTTCAAGATCTTGTTCTAACTCAAGTCCAATCATGAGTTCAAGTTCAAGTGGCAGGTTGAAGTTCAAATGAGAGTCCAAGTTCATATTCATTTGATATTCAAATTAAGTCCTAATTCATGTCATTTGTAGTCATTTTTGTATGTCCAAGTTCTTGTTCAAATTGAGTTTATGTCCATAATACTTAGTTCATTTGAGTTAGAGTTCTAGTGCATGTCCTTTTTTGAGTTCAAACAGGTCCGAGTACATTATGTTTTCACCCAAAATTTCGACAGCCTCCTGGCGTCTCCCCCATTTAGGGGAAAACTACGAAAAATTGGGCCTCCCACCATGCTAGAGAAAAGTGTGTACGGTAGGTGCCCTCTTTCAAGGACACTGTGGCCGTGTAAAGTTTTTGTTCCCACCACGCCAGAGAAAGGCGTGTATGGGTCTTCGGTACCTTTTGCAAAAGAGAAATAATTGTATCCCCATGAGCAGGTACTTATGAACGAAAAATAGTTATTTCCCCGCGAGCGGGTACTTATGAATATCCCGGTCTCATCGTATGCGTCGCACCGGGTTCCCATCCCACCATGCTAGAGAAAAGCATTTATAGGCGGTTTGCCGGCTTGACACGCACGTCGAGAACATGATTTTAGGTGATCACCCGATTCGTTGAAAACACCGCGATGAACTTCCTCCCACCACGCTAGAGAAAAGTGTGTATAGGTGGTCGTTTGGTCGCGTTGCAAGCATTAAAAGCGGGATCTTGGAGTTTTAGGGTTTACAAAGGTTATACCTGCGTTGGGTCGTCAGCACGTGGATCGAGGCAAGTGAGAGAAGCATTTTTTTATAAATCAATTTTAATTAATTAAAACTAATTAACCTTAAAAAATAATTATTATTATAATTATAGTAATTAACTATAATTAAAAATAATTAATAATACTTAATTTTAATTAATAACAATCAATTAAAATTAAAATAATTAATTTTAATTAATTTTAATTAACTATAGGTAGTTACTAATCATAATAATTAACCATAATTAAAATAATTAATTAAAAATAATTTAATTAATTTTAAATTATTATCATTAAGAATAATTAAAAATAAATAAAAATATATAATAATAATTAATTATTTTTTAATTATAATTAATCACTCTTAAAATTAATTAGCTGTAATTAACAAAAATTAGTTTTAATTAGTAATACTGATAATAATCCCTCCCCTCCATCTCTCTGTTTGCGGGATTCGGCTGAAGGAGCACGTCTAAGGGAGAAAGTTACCTGCCCAGCTAGCGAGCTCCTGTTCTTGCTTTAGATCAAAATGTCGGAACTTCTGATCCACACAGGAAGGGAAGTGTCATCGAAGGAGCGAAACCTAGCAACCGTGAGGGGATCAGAGGGGGAGCGGGAAGATAGAGCTTGGAGGCTCGGTGGGGGTAGGTTCTCTCTCTCTACTCTCTCTCTCTCTCTCGGCTTGTGCAAGGACCAGCACAGAGCTTGGAGGAGGAAGAGGCAGCGACGGGAGCAGGCGACGGGCTTGAGGTGGAAGAGGTCGTGTGTGGAGCAAAGTCGGAGAGCTTTCACGTGTGTGGAGTGTTGTCCCGAAGGCTTCCTTCGTCTGGTATTTAACGATTAGAACGGGGCAGCGATCGAGAGTTTAATACAGGAATCCCGTGAGGAGATGCTAACGGCGCTGAACTACAGTCCTTTTACGGAATTTCTGGAAATATTCGTGGATCCACCGATCTCCCTCTCTTTCTCCTTTGGTTTCTTTTACAAAGGTCAACAAGTTCAAAAAACATGAATTGCAGGAGATGATGTGATATATATTTTCTTCTTATGGCATGGATTTGATACTTGTTTCTCTTTGATTTGGTTCCATTCTATGATTTTTATTTACTCTATGCTTTGTTTTGATTTTCTTTTTGGTTTTTTAGGCTTTGGGTGATGATGACATCGTCATCATCGAACCCCTCCACTTCTTTATTTACTTATGAAAAGTCTCACTCTTTTAAAGATGCTTTGGCTGGTTCTTCTTCTTCGGCCTCTAAACTAAAATTAATTCAAACATCTTTCAAAGGTTGTCCTGCTTAGATGGTCGATTATTTTGTGGTTTCTTAGTTGGCTGCACCTTTTGCTTTAACTTTGGTTGGCATGTTTGTTCTGCATCTACCAAATATAGATGTCATACACAATTTTTTTTTTATTTGAAACTTTTGGGTTCTTTTCATGTTAGCTTGCTGGATCAGAGACACATTGCGATTCAACTCCCTAATGATCTTGATTATAGCCGCATTTTTTCTAGGGCGTCTTACTTTATACAAGCTTGGCATATGAGGTTACTTAAATGGACTTGAATTTTGAGGTTCGTGAGGAATCCCCTATAGCTCAGGTGTGGATTTCCTTCCCAAATCTGAGACCTCATTCCTTTAATTCTCAAATTTTGTTTGGTCATGCGTCAATTTTTGGTAGGCCTCTACAGACGGTCCAAGCTACCATTTTTATCTCCCATTCATCTATGGCTTGTGTTTTAGTCAAGTTGGATATCTTTAAGAAACATCCAAATGAGATTTGGATTGGGTTGAAGTTAAATGGCTATTTTCAAAAAGTTGATATTGAAAATTTGCCCTTTTTTGTTCTCACTGTAAAATGCATGGCAATGGTTTAAATAAGTGTTACAGGTTACATCCTCATCTTCATAAGGAGATGGATTTTTCTAAACAATCATAAGGAAATATACTTCCTTTGACTTCTCTTGAAAATGAGATTCCTTTGGATTCTCATGATATGGCAAAATTACATGACAATATTGTGGACTCACTATAATATTCCATTGTTCAAAGTGAACTGCCTTCTACTAATGTCGATGACCCTGTTCCTTTACAAAGAGACATTATTAACTATATCTATTTTTTATCTACAGGTTGTGAAAATATGGATGAACAAATGTTATTTATCACTACTAATCAAAATATTGTTACATCATCTTCTTTTTGTGATATGGATTTTATGATGATCAATAATATTTATACTAACAGTGTGCCTTCTCAATCTATTGTGAATGATAAAGAGTTTGGGCAACTCATTTTGGTGGAATTAAATGCTGGTATTGACACGGGGAGTAAGGAAAGCATGGAGGAATTTTATACCTCTGAGGAGGGTGAATTGCCTCAGTAGGTAAGGCAAGAGGGTCAACATAATGATAGTAAGCTTTCCTCATACTCTCATTATCATAGTGATGCTTTTACTAAATGGAGGATATGGATATTGTGGCTAATTCTTTTGCCGAATATGACAATGGCACTAGTTATACCAAGTTTCCAAATAGGATGGGTAGGAAAAATAAGAGCATCATATTACAATCTCCTAGGACCACCCATTCGTAAACTAGTCATTAGCATCTTTCTAATGTCTAAATCTATTATTTTGAATGCTAGAGGCATTAGATTCCCCTCCTCTAGGTTGAGGGTTGAGAACTTATGTCATATTTATAATGTTTCCATTCTTGTTTTGCTTAAACATCTCATTACTTCTGCTAAATTTCTTAGTACTACTAGATTTTTGTGTTTTAAGCATTATATATTAAATTCTGCCAATAAGATTTGGGTGTTGTGGAAGGATCCTATTTGGATAGATGTTATTGGAGATTTTACTCAAGATCTGCATTTTAATATTGAATTTTTAAATTTGAACTATTGTTCCTCCTTTGTCTATGTTGCCTCTTCTCGTAGTAGTAGAAAATTTTTATGGGAGTAACTCACTAATTTTCTTAATATTTGTAACTTGCCCTGGCTTGTTCGTGAAAATTTTAACACTATTTCTAATCCCTCTGAGTGTATCGGGGTTCTATTTCTATTTATCACTCTATGGAGGATGTTAATAATATGATTATGGATTGTAATTTAGTGGACATGGGCTTCTCTGGTAATAAATTCACATGAAACCGTGATCATTTATGGCAATGGTTGAACTGCATTTTGTTTAATGATACTCAGATTAACACTTTTAATACTATTTCTATTTAACCTCTTAGCATAACTCTTTCTGACCACTCGCCTATGTTAATTATCCTCAAGATGAGGCATATTAGTTCTTTGCCTCAATTTAGATTTCAATGTGGCTACTTCATGTATCTTTTCTAGACTTGGTTCATGAAAATTGGCATGCCCCCTTGCATCCTGATAACAATCTTTAATATGAAGAGATTTTGGTTTAAACTAAAAAGGCTTAAGAAAATTATCAATTAGTGGAATCATAATATTTTTAAAATATTTTCACAAATATCTTGAATGCAGAAGATAAAGTGAACACTATTGAGCTTAACTATGAATTGTCGCTTTCTGATGAGAATTTAGTCTGATTAGGGACGCTAAAGATTGCCTTTTTAAATTAGAAGATCATGAGGGATCTTTTGGAAACAAAACGTGGTTGAGAAGCACCTTTTTGAAGGTGACAATAATACCAAATATTTTCATGCATTGGTCAAGAGGAAACGTGCCAAATACTCCTATTAATAAAATCACTTGTTATGAAAACTCTGTTATTGAGGATGTTGATGATATTACTAATTTGGCGGTTTAGCATTTTCAAAATTGTCTCAATAAGGACTTTACTCCATGCTTTATTAAAAACCCTTGTGTTCTCCCTAATCTCATCTCTCAAGATGATAATGTGTTCCTCTCTAAACCCCCTTCTTTAGACGAAATCAAAGAGGTTGTTCATAAGATGAATGCTGACTTTGTGGCTGGGTCGGATGGTTTTACCACTAAGTTTTTTAAGAGAGGTTGGTATATTATAAATAATGATCTTTATTCTGCTGTTTTGGATTTTTTTGTTGGTCACTCTATTCCTAAATGTTTTACTTTTGCTTCTATTATTCTCATCCCCAAAATCAATTTTGTTTGTAATTCAAATGATTTTAGACCTATAAGTCTTTAAACCTTCTTTAGTAAGTTGATTTCTAAAATTCTTATGAGTAGATTAACTTTTATATTTCTTAAAATAATTTCTCCTTATCAAAATGGTTTTTTCAAGAGGTGGGCTATTGCTGATAATATTCTTTTGGTCCAAGAATTTTGTCATGATCAGGATGTTAGGGTGAGAGGTGGAAACATTATCTTGAAACTTGACATTTCCAAGGCTTGTGACAACATTGATTAGAACTTTCTTTACAATATTTTGTATTTATTTTGTTTTAATTCAATTTTTATCAGTTTTATTATAAACTGAATTGAAGAATCCTATTTTTCTATTATTGTGAATGGAAAAAGCACTGGTTTTTTTTTTTTAAATCATATCTCTCCTACCTTTATTATTATTACTGGTGAGTATATTTTTAGAGGTCTTGCTAACCTCTTTAGAAATCTCCCTAGCCTCTACTTTAGAACCCTGGGTGGTTTTTTGATTTCCCAATTATGTTTTGCTGATTATTTCATTATTTTTACTAAAACTTCGTTAAATATTATTAATAGACATATAGGTTTCTTTCATAAGTTTGAAATTGTTAGTGGCGTTTCTTTGAACAAGCATAAGAGTTGTTTAATTTCTGCCAACAAAGTGCCTAATGACCATATTTTTGGCTATGAAAGGTCTGACTAGCTTTGCGCAAGGCCACTTACCTATTAAGTACCTTGGGGGTTCCACTTTTTAAAGGTAGAAAGAAAACTTTTCTTTTTGATGATTTGATTACTTATGTGCTTAATAAGCTTTTTTCCTTGGATTCTAATTTTTTGGGATTTCGGGGTAGATTTACTCTCATTAGAAGTTCTCTTTACTCTCTCTATCTCTGTTTATATCTTCCAAATTCTTCAATCTACTCATGCGGTTTGCAACTGAATTGATAATTTTTTTATTTTTTTTGGAAAAGGGCTAATAATAATTCTAAAATTATTTGGTCTTCTTGGGACAAGTGTTGTGGTGCGTTGAAGAGGGTCCTTAGGATGTAAGAATATGAATAATTTGGCTTATGCTTTTTCTTTAAAGTTGTGGTACACCTTTCATGCTAAAGTGAGCCTTTGGGAAAGTTTATGTTTGCTAAGTACGGTATGGGTAAGCACCTTACTATTTGATTTTATAAGAAATGTGACTCTAAAGTGAGTCAGAGACTTTGCAATGTTAAATGGTTTGTTGAGCCCCACATTTCTTAGGTGCTTGGTGGTGGGAACATCTTTTTTTGGCAAGATCAGTGGCTGGGAGCTCATTCTATTGATTTCATTATTAATACCTCTTCCACTACGATGGTTAAGGATAACTATTTCATTATTGAAAACTATTTGGATTATGATATACTAACTAATGTTATTCCTAACTCTATTATTCAACAAATTTTGTACCTTCCCCTAAACACTGACTAGGAGGATTTCTTATTATGCAATTTGTGTAAAGAAGGGGGGCTTGAAATTAAAGGATGCTTTGCATGCCTTTAGAACTAAGAATGATGTCACTAATATTTTTTTCTATAATTTGGCATAAAATTATTCCTTCCACTGTTATTATTTTCATCTGGCAAATTTTGCATAAGTTTGTACCTACTAATGATAACTCAATTAAAAGAGGCTTTATTTTGTCATCCAAGTGCCAATGTTTCTTTCATGTTGAGAATATGCATCATGTCTTTCTTTAAGGCCATTAAGTTGTTAAAACTTGGACTTACTTTGATGATATTTTCAAATTAAATTTGTTTAATTCTAATTTTTCTATTAATGCTATTCTTAATTCTTGGTTTATTAATTCTAAAGGCCCCATCAGAAATGTTATTCCCTCTCTCATTTTATTGTATTTATGGTTGGATATAAATAATTCTCTTTTTAATGGTGTTAGTATGAACCATCATAGGATTATTAAGAACGTGAAAGACAAGGTTCTGAAGCTTTTTTCTATTAATCTACTCTCAGCCAAGAATTTTAAGAATTACTTCTTAGTGGAATCTGAATTAGGTCTCATGTTGGACGGTGATCATCTTTCTACTGAACCTAGGTTTGTTTACTGGATCAAACCTCCTAATAACTCTTATAAAATAAATGTAGATGGTGCTTTCAAACGTTCCATCTTGGGGTGTGGTGGCAATATTAGGGCCGATTATGGGAATATTATTATGGCTTTTGTGGGTCCTTTACATAAATGTGATGTGAACCTTACTGCGCTCCAAGTTATTTTTCATGGGAATAGAATATGCATTTCTCTTGATTTCTCTAATATTTGGATTGAAGTTAATTCTACTTATATTAATCAATGTTGAAGTAATGTTGATGATATTGTGTTCAATCTATCTCTTTTATATCTTGTGAGGGATCTTAATAAATTGTTGATCTTTGTTAACTACTCCCTCTCTCATGTGTATAGGAAGGGTAATGCATGTGCTCATTGGCTTGCCAATTTGGGGTATGATTTGGGCTATTTTACTTATTTTTTTTGCTTCTAACTTACTTGCCTCCTTTAAAGGTCTTTTAAGATTAGACAAAATTGGTCTTCCCTATATTAGATTTTAAAGTGGTTTAGTGGCTAGAGCTTCAGGCTCTTGTGTATTTTGGTTTGGGGGTTGCCTTGTTCTTGCTGGTTTTTAGTTCTATGGTTATGTTGGTGCTGACCATGTTTTGGTTTTTTTCTTCAATTCAGTACTACACTACTAAGTGTCTTGTGGTGATGGGCTTGAGCTGCGATTGCACCTTTTTGTATGCTGATAGTTTACTTATTTTTTTCTCTCCTAACTCCATGAGCTAATGCGTGACCTAACATTAGCAGTGCTTTATGGCTATGGGTAATTGTGGGTGTAATGTTGCGGACTGGGGCAATATTCACTATCTCTATTTGGTGTTGTTTTAGGTTTGTCCTGTCGTTGAGATGCTTGGGTGCAGGAGGGTATCATTTGCTGTTATTGTGGCCTTTTTCTTCATTTGCTTATTATATATTTTAAAGTTGTTTTAGCTATTTGGCTTAGTTGGGGGGTTTACTAATGGCATATGTCGCTTTTGATTAATCATTTTTATTGGTTTGGCACTCCTTCCAAGCTCTCTTCTATCTGTGTTTCAGATGTTCTGTGCCTTTATTTTGAGCACCCCTTTTACTCTAGATCTGGTCTGAGCATCCAGTTGTGCCTGAATGTTTATGGAAGTTAGATTGAGCGGCATTTGTTTTACCCAAGTGATGGTTGCTTTATTTGAAACTTCCTGAGCTTAAATGGCCGATCTCTTTGCTTAGGTTTTGTGCATTGGATCATTTCTTACGGTTCTTATACTATCTGGTACATGTGGTATTATTTCTATAATAACCTAGCTGGTACCCTATTCCAGTGCAAATTTGGGCCTTCCTATTTGTTGTGGATCTATGGTTTATGATTTTGATGATAGCAAACATTCCTTATTTCTCTATGATTGCCTTATGTGCTAACGTTTCAGGTTCCCACGATCGGACTGCAATTTGGAATCAGCTCAAGATTGGGTAGACTAGGTCTGAGTCAGTTTTTAATCTTTTTCCTTTCTTGAGTCTGTTGTATTTGGTGTGGGACCAGTTGGATTGTAATTTAGAAGATCTCTTGTTGTTCCCTATAAGTTTTCTATTTTTGGTAATATCGGCCGGGACGATATTTATATCGTCCTGGACGATCTGTCCAAAATCAGAAACCCTATTTAGGGCATCCTCATTAAGGCAGCCGTCAACAGATCAGCCTGGACGATACCTGTATCGGCCAGGACGATAATCTCAATTCAGAAAGAATCAGCCGCCATAATCAGTTTAGGAATTCTTTGTTTTAGGAAATCGGCCCGGACGATAATATGATCGTCCAGGACGATCTAACTCAAATCATGCCTAAATTGATCTGGTATCTTTGGAAAGCATTAATGGTTGATTGATACGATCACATCGTCCGGGACGATCGAATGATCGTCCAGGACGATGGCCTGGACGATCTTCATCGGACAGCTTGTATTCAGGGCTATGATCAGGACGATTGAAATCGGTTTTAAACTAATCGGCCAGGACGATCGTGAGATCGGCCTGGACGATGTAACCAATTTTCTTCTGATCGTCTCAAATCGTTCCGGGCTAATGAGCTTAATTTGTACTGATCGGCCAGGACGATATGTCTATCGTCCTGGACAATAATGTCGGCAACTTGCATTAATGAGCTCGTTTTGAGAGCTTCTATTTAAGCTTTGGCATAACACTTTGTAAGAGTCTTTGGCAGCCATTGTAGCTTCGTTCTTGTGGGGGAAACTTGAAGAGAGAGCTTGAAAGGGAGAGAGGAAAGGGTGGAGTTTGAGAGAGGGAGAAGATCCTGTAAGGAGTGGACGTAGGTCGAGTCGACCGAACCACTATAAATTTCTGTGTTCCTTTTCTTGATTCCGCACGTTTAAATTCTGCATTATTTTCGTGGTGTGATTTGGTTTATGTGATTTTATTTCTTTGTTTAAAAAGAAGTTTTTAAAATACCAATTCACCCCCCCTCTTGGTTAGTTTGGGACTAAGTTCATAGGGCTTAACATCCCCATCGAACTTTCAAGTGGTATCAGAGCTTGATTCGAAAATTAAAGTTTGAAAACTTTTTGAATTTGATCCATGTCTAACTTTGGGAATCGCAACACTACGGAAGGGTATTCTATTACCCGACCTTCTCTGTTCGATAACCTACCTTTTGATTTTTGGAAAACTCGCATGTCTACTTTTTTGCAATCGATTGATTTTCGTATGTGGCATATGATTTTAACTGGTTATTCATCACCATCACGTATTGTTAATGGAATTAAAACTGATATTCCTTTTAATCAATGGAATAGGGATGAACGAATGGATGCTCAATTAAATGCAAAATCTTTAAATTGTTTTTTCTGTGCTTTAAATTCTGATGATTTTATGTTAATATCCACGTGCACTACCGGTAAGGAAGTTTGGGATAAACTACACACCATATACGAAGGGACAAATGAAATCAAGCAATCCAAGTTGAATTTGTTAATGCATGATTTTGAATTATTTTCCATGAAACCTTTTGAAACGATTTTAGACATGTATACAAGGTTCATTCAAATTACTACATCATTGCATGCCTTAGGAAAAGATTTTTCAAATTTTGAAAAAGTTAACAAAATTCTTCGATGTCTACTGGATAAATTTGATTCTAAAGTTATTGCTATTTGTGAGTCTAAAGATTTGAATGATTATTCTATTGATAATTTGATTGGCTCACTCATTTCCTACGAGCAAGGGTTGAGTCAAAGACTTTTGGATGCAGGTGAGACGATCGTTCTAAAAGCCGAAGATACGGAAAGAGGAAGCTTAGTTGGTGACGATAGAAAGGAATTGTCAAGCAAATCACAAAGCTCACCAATGCATAAGCAAAAGTGGAAAAAAGGTAAAATTGGTAAGGATGTTAATATTTCCTCTGACGTTATTTGTTTTAAATGCAGAAAATCTGGACATATGAAAAATGAGTGCCCTAATTTAAGAATTCTCCCTGCAAAAGAAAAGGGTAAGGCAAAGTTAAATTTAAACTGGGGAAATAATGAAAAGCAAAAAATCTCATGGGCAGATCTGGTCTCTGAAGCATCGGACCAGGAAAGAGATAATGGATAAAAGCCTTATTTGAGTTTTTCTTTGTTTTTTTTTTTTTTGTTTTTTTTATTATTTATTAGATTTTTTAATTTTACTTGTTTTATTTCGTATTTTTTTTCTGATCAACACACACTTTCACTTTTCTAGAAATGAAAATTTTACTTCCTAATTTTTCTTGAAATCTTTAGTAAGTTGTGATTGACTTCTCTAAAAACAATCAAAGGAAGGAAACTCATGTTTTTGACTTTTAATCTCTATTTCCTAAAAGAGGTTTTTCTACTTTTGGTTTAAAATCTTTTTCATCTTTTAAATTGGTTTTTGAAACTAAATTTTTTATCTCCCTGTATTTTATTTATCGCATAGGAATCTTTTGCAAGTTGTTGAATCTAATTCAAAATTTTCTTAATCAAGAAATTCGCTTTATCAATAGTATGGGTTTACTTTTGGTATTTAAGATTTCAGAAAGGTAGCATAATCAAAAAAATTGGCCAATGATGCCAAAAATAAAAGATGCGCAAAGCGCCAAATTGAAAAATATAGAATACACAAAGTGTATCAAAAGATGTGCAATGCGCCAACAAATTGTCAAGATGCATAAAATGAGCCCACAAAAAGTTAATGCTTACCATTCTTATACTTCTTAAAAAGCTTAAGAAAACCCTTGATACTTACGATACTTGACTTTGAAAATTTTAATTCTTGATTCAACAATTCGTGCATTGATCTTCTATTAGATATGTTCTATGAAAGGAGTTTTGAAAAATTATTGTTTTTTTCTCTAATTTATTCCTTGATTTAGATATTGAATTAAAAAGTTTTTTAGCCTTTTTAAAGAACTTGAGTTTGGATTATCAATTCTTGATTTTTTAGCCTTTTTTAATTTTGCGTTGTCAATCCAATTCTACTAATTTTTTTTTAGAGTAAAACCAAGAGGTAACTTTCTCATTTTAAGAATATTTGTTTTTCACTAGATCAGGAAATGTTTTTTGTCTTTTGGTCATTTTTGTTTTTGTTTGTGCCTCCTCTCTTTTTGATAATGTCAAAGGGGGAGAACGTATTGTTGAATTTTTGTACTATTATCGTATTTGTATCTTGTTTTCAAAAAATTAAAAACAACAAAAATATTTTCAATCTCCCCTATTTTTTAAAAGTGTTATTCTAGTGAGGGGGAGATTAGGAGAAAATTGCTCTTTTTGAAAATTCAATTTGAAATGTTTTGCCATCATCAAAAAGGGGGAGATTGTTGCGGATCTATGGTTTATGATTTTGATGATAGCAAACATTTCTTATTTCTCTATGATTGCCTTATGTGCTAACGTTTCAGGTTCCCACGATCGGACTGCAATTTGGAATCAGCTCAAGATTGGGTAGACTAGGTCTGAGTCAGTTTTTAATCTTTTTCCTTTCTTGAGTCTGTTGTATTTGGTGTGGGACCAGTTGGATTATAATTTAGAAGATCTCCTGTTGTTCCCTATAAGTTTTCTATTTTTGGTAATATCGGCCGGGACGATATTTATATCGTCCTGGACGATCTGTCCAAAATCAGAAACCCTATTTAGGGCATCCTCAATAAGGCAGCTGTCAACAGATCGGCCTGGACGATAATCTCAATTCAGAAAGAATCAGCCGCCATAATTAGTTTAGGAATTCTTTGTTTTAGGAAATCGGCCCGGACGATAATATGATCATCTAGGATGATCTAACTCAAATCATGCCTAAATTGATCTGGTATCTTTGGAAAGCATTAATGGTTGATTGATACGATCACATCGTCCGGGACGATGGCCTGGACGATCTTCATCGGACAGCTTGTATTCAGGGCTATGATCAGGACGATTGAAATCAGTTTTAAACTAATCGGCCAGGACGATCGTGAGATCGGCCTGGACGATGTAACCAATTTTCTTCTGATCGTCTCAAATCGTCCCGGGCTAATGAGCTTAATTTGTACTGATCAGCCAGGACGATATGTCTATCGTCCTGGACGATAATGTCGGCAACTTGCATTAATGAGCTCGTTTTGAGAGCTTCTATTTAAGCTTTGGCATGACACTTTGTAAGAGTCTTTGGCAGCCATTGTAGCTTCGTTCTTGTGGGGGAAACTTGAAGAGAGAGATTGAAAGGGAGAGAGGAAAGGGTGGAGTTTGAGAGAGGGAGAAGATCCTATAAGGAGTGGACGTAGGTCGAGTCGACCGAACCACTATAAATTTATGTGTTCCTTTTCTTGCTTCCGCACGTTTAAATTCCGCATTATTTTTGTGGTGTGATTTGGTTTATGTGATTTTATTTCTTTGTTTAAAAAGAAGTTTTTAAAATACCAATTCACCCCCCTCTTGGTTAGTTTGGGACTAAGTTCATAGGGCTTAACATCCCCATCGAACTTTCACTATTGCTTTTGCTTCATAGCGTGGTTGGATTGCTGCGGATATGTTACCATGGATTATGATTTTAATTTTAGCAAACACTCTTATTTCTCTATGACTGCCTTATCTACTGATATTTCAGGTCCACAAGATCAGACTTCAATTTGGAACTAGCTCAAGATTAGGTAGATTAGGTCTAAGTCAGTTTGAACCACTTTTTTCCTTTCTTGAGTCTATTATATTTGGTGTGGCTCCAGATGCTATGTAACTTTGCACACACACACCTTGGAAGATTTTCTATCTGTTCCCTAGAGTTTACTATTTTTGGTAACATCATCCGGGATGATATTTACATCGGCTTGGATGATCGGTTCAAAAATAGAAACCCTAATTAGGGCTCATCCTCATTAAGATAGCCATCATTAAGCTGATCATCCTGGACAATCCTTGTATCTGTTAGAACGATATGCTTAAATCAGAAAGAATCAGTTGCCATGATCAATATTGGTATTCTTTATTTCAGGACATAGGGCAAGATGATCTATACATCGGCCTGGATGATGTAGCACAATTATGCCTAAATTAATGTGGAAATTATGGAAAGCGATTAAGGCTGATTGATACAATCACATCGGCCAGGTCAATCACATGATCAACTGGGATGATGTCTTGTACGATTAACATCAGCCAGACTCTATTTCGGGCGATGTTCAGGATGATTATACTTGGATTTGAACTAATTTGCCAGGATGATATTATATCTGCCTGGACGATGTAACCAATTGTCTTTTGATCGTCCCAAATCGTCCCGACTAATTGAGCTTATTTGATACTGATCGGCCAGGATGATCTTCCTATCGGCCTGGACGATAAAGTTGGTTGCATTAATGAGCTCATTTTGAGATCTTCTATTTAACCTTTTGACAAGGCACTTTGTAAGTGTCTTTGGCAGCCATTGTAGCTTCATTCTTTTGGGGGAAACTTGAAGAGAGAGCTTGAAAGGGAGTGAGGAAAGGGTGAAGTTTGAGAGAGGGAGAAGATCCTGTGAGGGGGGACTCAAGGGAGTGTGGAGGGGGATTCCACACGGTTGCTCCGACAGGCTTGCACCTTAATACCATAGAATTCAAGGCTTGTTTTGAGGGAAGCTCACAGAAGAAGAATATCTCTTTGGTGTCAAAGGACCTGGTGACTCGGCCACACCGGAGAAGGTGGAAGTGATTTTATAAGGGCTTCTCCACCTAGCTGTGTAAAGGAGAGACACTTAGTTTAGTGTAATCGTTAGAAGGTGCTTCCAAGGAGTGGATGTAGGTCAAGGTTTGACTAAACCACTATAAATCTGTTGTGAACTTTTCTTTATTATTTCTGCATTTAATTTCGGCACATTGTGTTTTTCTTTTGTGGTGAATTTTGGTTTGGTTTGAATTTTGTTTAAAATACCAATTCATCTCTTTCTCAATTAGCCTTGGGCTAGTTCATAATGGGCCTAACATCCTTAATGAACTTTCAAGTGGTATCTGAGCGGGTTTCATAATATCTAGTTTTTGAAAGATTTTGAATTTTTGATCCATGGCTAATTTTTCTAATCATAATATTGCGGAAGGTTATTCAATCACCAGACCACCTTTGTTTAAAAATATTACTTTTGATTTTTGGAAAATACGCATGTCTACTTTCTTGCAGTCTATTTATTATCGAGTGTGGCATATGCTTTTAACTGGTTATTCTTTACCATCACGTGTTATAGATGGAATTAAAACTGATATTCCTTTTAATCAATGGAATAGGGAAGAACAAATCAATGCTCAATTGAATGCAAAATCTTTGAACTATTTTTTTTTGTGCTTTAAATTCTAAAGACTTTACATTAGTTTCCACGTGCACTATTGGTAAGGAAATTTGGGATAATTTACACATCATATACAAAGGCACTAGTGAAATCAAGCAATCCAATTTGAATATTTTAATACATGATTATGAATTATTTTGCATGAAACCTTATGAATCGATCTTAGACATGTATACTAGATTTATTCAAATTGTGACATCATTGCATGCTTTAGGTAAGGAGTTTTCAAACTTTGAAAAAGTCAATAAAATTCTACGTTGTCTACTTGATAAGTTTGATGCCAAAGTTGTTACTATTTATTAATCAAAGAACTTGAATGAATATTCTATTAAAATTTTGATTGGCTCACTCATTGCCTACGAGCAAAGTTTGGGTTAAAGAATTTTGGATGCAAGTGAGATGATAGTGCTAAACGCAGAAGACTCGGACAAAAGTGGCTTAGTTGGTGACAAATGCGATGACTTATCAAGCGAATTGGAAAGCTCACCAAAGTATAAGCCTCAACAAAAGTGGAATAAATGTAAAATAGGTAAGAATGGTAAGATTACTTCTGATGTTATTTGCTTTGGATGCAGAAAACCTGTACATATGAAAAATCAATGCTCTAATTTGAGACCTCTTCCTATAAAAGAAAAGGTAAAGCTGAGCAACATTTAGAAAGGAAAATAATGAAAAGTAAAAAATCTCCTGAACATACCTGGTTTCTAAAGCATTGGACCAGGAGCAGGATGGTGTTTAAAAGCCTTACTTATTTGTTTTGTGTTATGTTTTTGTAGTGTTTTCCTTTCTTTTCTTTTTTCCTTTTTTGTCTTCAATGTTGTATTTTTTTTTTTGTGAAGTTTTCACTAATTAACACACACACATATCACTTTTTTGAAGATCTTTTTTTAAAATGAAAAGTCTATCTCTTTTTTTTTTGAATTCTTAGGTAAGTTGTGGTTGACTTCTCTAAAAATGATCAAAGAAAGGAAACTCATGATTTTGACTCTCAATCTCTGTTTCCTAAAAGAGGTTATTCTACTTTTAATTTAAAATCTTCATCATGTTTTAAATTGGATTTTGAAATTGAACTTTTTCATCTCCCTACATTTTATCTATTGCATAGGAATCTTTTGCTAGTTGTTGAATCTATCACATAATTTTCTTAATCAAGTAGTCCAATTTGTCAATAGAATGGGTTTACTTTTGCTTTTAATATTTTAGAACGGTAGCATATTAAAAAAAAATATTGGCCAATGACGCCAAATAAAAAAAAGGCCAATAACGCCAAATTAAGAAAGATACACAAAGTGTATCAAGAAGTAAAAGATGCGCAAAGTGTGCCAAAAAACTGACAAGAGGCATAAAATGAGCCCATAAAGAGTATGCTTACCGTTTTCGTGTTAACTTAAAGCTTAAGAAAACCCTTGATATTTTTGGTAGTTGATCTTGAAATCATTTTTTTTTATTTACCAATTTTTGCATCAATCTTTTATTAGATATATTTTATGAAAGGAGTTTCTAATATATTCCTTGATTTAGATATTGGATTAAAAAAATTTTTAGCCTTTAAAAGAACCTGAGTTTGGATTAACAATTTCTGAATTTCTTATCTTTATTGGATTATGCGTTGTTAATCCATTCCTTACTAAGTTTTTAATTAAAATTAAGATGTAACTTTCTCATTTTTTTTTAAGATTTTCTTTCGTGCCCCTTCTCTTTTTGATAATGTCAAAGGGGGAGAATGTATTGTTGTATTTAAACGTATTATTGTATTTGTATCTTTTTTTTTCTCTTTAAAAAATTTAAACAAAAAAATTTTGATTTCCCCTATTTTTTAAAGTTTTATTTTAGTAAGAGGGAGATTAGGAGAAAATGTTTCCTTTTTGCTAAATCAATCGGTAATGTTTGTCATCATCAAAAAGGGGGAGTTTATTGCGGATCTATTTTCATGAATTATGATTTTGACGATAGCAAATACTCTTATTTCTCTATGACTTCCTTATCTACTAACATTTCATGTCCACAGGATCAGACCTCAATTTAGAACCAGCTCAAGATTGGGTAGACTAGGTCTGAGTCAGTTTGTACCACTTTTTCCTTTCTTGAGTCTATTGTATTTGGTGTGGCTCCTGATGCTATGTAACTTTGCAAACACACACCTTAGAAGATTTTTTATCTGTTCCCTAGAGTTTACTATTTTTGGTAATATCTTCTGAGATGATATTTACATCAGCCTGGACGAATGGTTCAAAAATAAAAATCCTAATTAGGGCTCATTCTCATTAAGGCAGCCGTCGTTAAGCCGATCGGCCTGGATGATCCTTGTATCGGCCTGGACAATAGGCTCAAATCAAAAAGAATTAGTCGCCATGATCAATTTAGGTATTCTTTATTTCAAGACATAAGCAAGGATGATTTATACATCGGTCTGGATGATGCAGCACAATTATACCTAAATTAATTTGGTAATTATACAAAGTAATTCAGGCTGATTGATATAATCACATCAGTCAGGCCAATCGCAGGATCATCCAGGATGATGTACTGGACGATAAACATCAGCCAACCTCTATTCCGAGCGATGTTCAGGATGATTGTACTCGGATTTGAACTAATCAGCCAGGACGATATTGTATCGGCCTGGCCAAAGTAACTAATTTTCATCTGATTGTCCCAAATCATACCAACTGATTGAGCTTATTTTATACTGATCGGCCAGGATGATCTTCCTATCCGCCTGGATGATAAAGTCGGCAAGTTGTATTAATGAGCTTGTTTTGAGATCTTCTATTTAAGATTTTGACAAGGCACTTTTGTAAGTGTCTTTGACAGCCATTATAGCTTCATTCTTTTGGGGGAAACTTGACGAGAGAGCTTGAAAGGGAGTGAGAAACTGGTGAAGTTTGAGAATGGGAAAAGATCCTGTGAAGGGGGACTTAAGGGAGTGTGGAGGGGGATTCCACACGGTTGCTCCGGCAGACTTGCACCTTAATACCTTCAGATTCAAGGCATATCTTGAAGGAAGTTCACAGAAGAAGAAGATTTCTTTAGTGTCAAAGGACCTAGTGACTCAGCCGCACCGGGGAAGGTGGAAGTGATTTTGTAAGGGCTTCTCCGCCTAACTATGGGGGCTAAAGGAGAGACACTCAGTTTAGTGCAATACTTGTAGAGTGCCTCCATGCTGTGTTCTTTTCTTTATTATTTCTGCATTTAATTTCTGCACATTATGTTTTTCTTTGTGGTGAATTTTAGTTTGGTTTGAATTTTGTTTAAAATACCAATTCACCTCTCTCTAAATTTGCCTTGGGCCAGTTCATAAGGGGTCTAACATCCCTAACAAACTTTTATGGATCAGAATTTTGTTATTATCTAATGTTGTCTTGATAATTTTTTAATATGGTTTTTGATGTGTTCACTTCGGTTGACACTCTGCTTAGTTTCAATATTATTCACTATAATTTCAAACGGCATAACCCTATCCTAGTAGGTAGATTGATTTACTCCTTTGGTAATATTTCTTTTTATGTTATTTCCTTTTGGATTTTATTAATTGCTTTATTTAGTGTCCATGCAGGCCTTTTTTATAAGTTTTTTGGAGACTACTACTCATTTTGGGCAGCTCTTTTGATGGGAAAGGCTAAGCTAAAAGTTGATTATTAATCCTTTTCCTTTTTGGTTGTTAGAGTTTTATTAGGTCCCATTGCAATTGTGCTTAGTTGGGATCACCGACTCTTAGGTTTTTTTGCTTTTCTTTCATAGCTCTTTTGAGCAATAGCGAGCTAACAATCCCCTTAAGGACGTGTAACCCCTTTTTTATATTATCGCGTAGGTCTCTTCTGTGGGTTTTAACCAAATAAAAAAAAATCTAAAATTTGGCCCTCGTGACTCTATCCTGTGTGGCTTCCTAGCTTTGGCGATTTGGCCTTCAATTATAGCTCTTTATGGTTTTTCTATTTATCTTTAGATTTTCTTGTAATCTTTCTCATTTTACTAGTTTTAATCAGGTGTTCCTTTAACCTAAGACCTTTTGGACTTGGTTATTATGTCAGTTTATCTCTATGGTGGCAGGTCCATGATCTGTAGGTCCCTGCCGTTGGGGTGTTCCTCCCTTGTGCTCTATGGGGATTAACAAAGGTTTTTTTGGAGTAGCTGCTAACAACTCTAACCCTAAATCTAGCACTTTTTTTAACATTCTTTCATGCGATTCTTCTGTGAAAAAATTCGATTTCTCTTTTTCTAAGTCTTCAGTTAAAGGTATTCCAACTTTGTTGATGTTTGAGGAAGATATCGTGAAGCTAGATTCTCCTTACCAGTTCACGTTGGTTGGGAAATTTTCTCTATGCCGCACTAAGCTAGATTCAATTAGGTCTTTTTTTTAATAATCTAAAACTTTATGTGGACTATTATATTAGATTGTTGGATTCTAGACATGTGTTATTCAACTTTCCAATGACTTGTACTATAGTAGGATTTTTACTAAAACATCTTACTACATAAATATTTATCAAATGAGAATTTAAGGTGGACTCCCTATTTTGATATTAAAGAAGAGTCTCTTATTATTCCTATATGGCTTTCTTTTCTGAATTTCAGGTTACATTTCTTTAACTCTCATATTTTACTTGCCTTGGGTTCCTTATTTGGTAGACCTCTTCAAACGGACCAAGATACTACTTTAAGATCTAGACCCTCTATTGCCAAAATTCTTGTGGAGATGGACATTACAACAAAGCATACTAGAGAGGTTTGGCTTAGATCAGAAGCTTTTGGTTACCTTCAAAAGGTTGAATTTAAAAATATTCTTGATTTTTGCTCTCATTGCAAAGTTCTTGGTCATTCCTTTAATGATTATTTTATGGCACACCCTAATCTCAAAATAGGAATTAAGTAAGGAAAAGTTGGGGACACTCCTATTATGAAGGATTCCAATGATAATGAACATCACACTCCTTTACAGATAAATAATATTTCTACAGTAGATTGGGTTAACATTGAAACTATACCTTTGGATAATCCTATTAGTGATCCAGAAGCCAATATCAATAATCCTTATTTAAGGGAATCTCACATTTTGGCTGAAACATATTGCTCAATTTTTCATAATTGTGATGTTGATTCTACTATTGTTACTAACTTGCATGTGGAGGAAGAGTTTCAGATTCTAAATAAGGAAAATGGTTTTCTTAATGATGGGGATGATGCAGCTTTGATTCAAAAATAATACTTTCAATCATAACAATAGAGAGCAATCTAAGAATGAGGATGGTAGTGGGGATGAACAAACAGAGGAAGGTGAATTTGTTCCTGACAAGTCTCTAATAGAAAACTCTAACGGTATAAAAGTTGGTTCCATGTTGTCACCTCATTCGAATAAAAATGCTAATAATAATAACGATGGTTTAACTAAAGTTGAGAAGAAATATAAAAGTAATAGGCTCTTGGATGGTCAAACTTCCAAAGTTACTCGAGCTTCCAATTCTTTCTCTTCTAAAGGTTAAAGCCCTCATTTGGAACATTAGGGGTGTTGGCAATTCCCCTACTAGGGATAGGGTAAAGAATTTATGTAGAATCAACAACATTAGCATTTTGGTCTTACATGAGCCTTTAACTTATTTGAAGTTGGATATGATTTGTATTAAATTGGTTTCTGATAAGTCTTTTAGTAATTGATCTAATAAAATTTTGATTATTTGGAATCAATGTGTTATAGTTAGCATTATTAATGATTTTCCTGAAATTGTTCACACTAGTTTTAATTTTCCTCAGTTTTCTTGTTATGCTTCTTTTACTTATGATTCTTGTTCTAGATTTTATAGGAGAATTCTTTGGTCCCAAATCATTGCTTTCACTTCTAATATTTTTGAACCTTCGATGGTTGGTGGTGATTTTAACACTATTACTAATAATAATGAGCAAGTTTGTGGTAAACCACCCAACTTTCAAGCTATAGAAGACATTAATGATACTATCTTAAACTCTAATTTACATGATATTATCTTTTTTGGCAATGCATTTATGTGGAATCAAGCTACCATGTTGCAACATTTAGATCATATTTTTTTTTTTTAATAATATTTGGATTTCTAAGTTTCATACTACACATACTGAGCATTTATAAAAAAAAAAATCTAATCACTCTCCTCTTCTTTTGAACATTTCTTTGCAGTATAATAATAATCATCCTCAATTAGATTTCAAAACATGTGGCTTCTTCAGGAGTCTTTTTCAGCATTATTGAGAGCAATTGGCATTTCCCTTTATTTCCTAATGATCATTATGTTGGCATGACTAGACTTTGGATTAAGCTTAACAGGATTAAGAAAAAATTTAATTGGTGGAATAAATGTGTTTTTAATAATTTATTTTCAAATAATGTGAATGTTGGAAATCAAGTTATTTTGGTTGATAGCAATTATATGAATGACCCCTCTTTGGATAACCTTTACATGGTAAATGAGGCCAAAGATATCTTATTCAAACTTCAAGAACAAGAGGAAGCCTTTTGGAAACTAAAAGCTTCCTCTAAATTTCTTTTTGAGGGGGATATAAACACCAAATTGTTTCTTAATGTTGCCAATCTTAAGGAAGGTGTTAGTTATATTCATAAAATTACTAAGCCTAGAGGTTCTTATATTGAGTCTCCCTATTTGATTTATGAGTTGGGTATTTTTTACTTTAAAAAAATTTTTAATAAAAAAATTTCCCCAAATTTGGAATTGGATTTCTCGTTTATTCCATCTCTTATTTTGGAAGAGGACAACATTATGCTTACAGAAACTCCCTCTGTTAAGGAAATTTGGTTTATCATTAAAGAGATAAATTATGAATATGTTGCTGGCCCAGATGGATTAACTACTAATATTTTTTACATAACTTGGCATATTATTAAAGAGGGCCATGTGAATGTTGTGGTTGATTTATTTAAGGGCAACCCTTATCCAAAAATTTTCACTTCTACCTGTATTGCTTTAATTCCCAAAAGTGATATTACTAATTTTTTATTGATTTTTGCCCAATTAGCCTTGGCTCATTTTTAAACAAGCTTAAAGCCAAGTTATTCATGGCTAGAATATCTTTTATTCTTCCCAAAATTATTTCTTTAGAACAAATGGGTTTTGTTAAAGGTTGTTATATATTTGATAATGTTTTATTGGCTCAGGATGTTCATGATTTGGAGGCTAAAATTATGGGTGGTAATGCTATATTCAAAAATTGATATCACCAAAGCCTATGATAATCTGAATTAGGAATTTCTTTATACTATATTTAATTTATTTGGTTTCCATAATGATTTTATTAGGATTATTAAAAATAGCATTGAGCATTATTACTTTTCTATTATCATCAATTGCAAAAGTCATGGTTTCTTTAATTCATCTAATGGGCTCAGGCAAGGGGATCCCTTATCACCTACCTTGTTCATTTTTGCTATGGAGTTTCTTTATAGAGGTCTTAATGATCTTTTATGAAATATCCGACTTTGCAGTATAATCCTATCGGTGGATTTCTTGTGTCTCATTTAGGTTTTCCTAATGATTTTATTAGTTTTACTGTTGGCTCTAGAAAAATGCTTAATATGCCTTTTAAATTCCTTAGTCAATTTCAAGGAGCTAGTGGGTTAATCTTTAATAATCATTGAAGTTGTTTTATCACTGCTAAGTCTATATCCAATAACATAATTAACTATATCCAGGATAATTATGATTTTTTACACAAGCACCTTCCTCCTAAATATTAGGAACTCATTTTTTTAAGGGTAAGAAGATATCTCATTTATTTGGGGATATTTTTTTGAATATTTACAAAAAGCTTTCTTCTTTGGCCTTTAATTTTCTATCTTTTAGATTAGTGTTAATTAAGAGTGTCATTTGCTCTATTCTTGTTTATTTATTCCATATTTATAACCAATGGTGCTCAAAAGAATTTTCAACAAATTTCTTTGGGGAGCTAAAGAGAGAAAATCAACTATTTTATGGGCTTCTTGGGATAGTATTATAAAGGAGGGTAAGCATAGTTTTCTGAACTTGGGTGACATGGCTCTTGCTTTTTCATATAAACTTTGCATAATTTAAGGTCTAACAAAAGGTTGTGGGGTAATTTTATGATTTCTAAATATTGTTTTGGCAATTATCCTCTCAATTGTCTTTTTTTTTTAAGGTGGTTCATTCAATTGGAAAAGGTTGTACTCTATTAAATGAGAGGAGAAGCTTTTCATTAAATGAGGTTTGGGGTTGGGTGACATCTTTTTTTGGAAAGATAATTTGTTAGGGTTTTCCTCTATTGATAATTTGCTTAGTACTCAATCTACTAGTGCTTGTAAAGTGTCCTACATATGATGGGACTTGGAATTTGGACTATCTTAGTGAGGTGTCATTAATCTCATTAAAGTTTCTCATGAACTTGATCATAACAATTGTATTTTATTTAATAAATCAAATGGTGGGAGCTTTGTTTTCAAAAAAGTGTGGCATTCTATTTGGAAAATTCAGCCAAAATCTCAGCTCTTCTCTTCCATTTGGCAAAAAGGTATTCTATATTCCTATTCTATTCTTAGTTGGAGATTTTTCAAGAACTACATTTGTGTGGATACCATTTTGATTAAAAGGGGTTTTTACATAGTTTCCAAATGTCAATGTTGTTATCATATTGAAAAATTGAATCATGTTTTTGTTAATGGCCCCGTTTCTTTGAAAGTGTGGTTATTTTTTGATAATGTTTTTTCTAACAATTTTTGTAAGGATTGAAAAAATATTAAGAGTATCATGTACAACAATATTAAGAGTATCATGAAAGATTGATTTGTTCCTTCTAAGGGTCGCATTTGCAATATTTTACCTGTTATTATTTGTTGGTTCCTTTGGATATGTAGAAATGATTCGAAACATGACAACATTCCTAATAATTCCATGAACATTATTGTTAAAATTAAGTGAAAAATGAGACAATTATACATGGCTAATTTGATCAACTATAGTGATTTTAGTGGTTTTTTTCACACTGCTCAACTTTTTGGTATTAATACCTCTACTACCTGTTACACTCTCAAAGACATTATTGTTAGATGGATAAAACCCATTCAAGGATGGTATAAAATTAATACTAATGGATCATTTAGACACTCTAAAGCTGGGTGTGGTGGTTTCAATCGTGACTATAATGATATATCATTATGGCCATTATATGCAATTTCAACTTAATTTCATGCTTTAAGATTTGGATTACATTTGTGTATTTTTTTAGGGATTACTAATATTTGGATCAAAGTTGATGGTTTGCTTGTGATTCATTATATTAATGATAAAATTAATGTCAATCCCTCTTACTTCTATGTCATCAAAGATATTAAGCAGTGGTTGTCGCTTATCAATTTTTAAATAACTCACATTTTTAGGGAAGGTTATTCGATTGCTGACCTATTAGCTAATTTGGGTTGCAATTTGATGGATTTTATGGAATTTTTTAGTTAATCACTTCCTCGCAAACTTTTGGGGGTGACAGGCTTGACCATTTGGACCTTCCTTATGTTAGAGTTAATTAAATTTTGATTGTCTATTTTGTGTTTTTTTGTATCCAGAGATTTTTTTCATTGTTTTCTTTATGGTTATTATCATAATCCATAGCATGGGGGTTTCTTTTCCTTATGGAGTGTTGGATTATCTTTTCATTGGTTGGATTGCCTTGGTTTCTTCTAGAATATGGGGGTCGTCATTACTCTTCGAAAGTGGTTACAGATTGTTCCTTACGACTGGAAGGGTTATGTGTGGTTGTCTAGTCCTGTTATAAGGTAATGTTGTTTTCTAGTTTTCCTAGGAGTTCCATCTCCTGGCATAGATGTTACCATTCAAATTTATCATTATTGTTGGTTTTTTTTTTATTTTCATTGAAGATGTTAAATGGCTTCCACTAGGTTCTATATTATGTTATGTATTATGTTATGTGGGCCTACTTATTTTGGTTTTAATGTGGTTGTGATCCACTGCATACACAATTTCATCATCCTTTTCGGAGTATTGTTGTTTTATTAGAGGGTCTCCATCACCAGTTTCCATGTTGCCAGATGTTGGATTATCTTCACATTTTTCGATTGGGATTTCTTCACTCCTTTTTATCTAATCACAATTTCTTTTCAGATTTCGGAGTATTTCTATTCTTCACTCCTTGTTTTATTTTCAGGTCTTTTGCTAGCTATTTTTCTTTTCCTATCATTATTTTTTTGCATGTTCAAGGAATCCTTGATCTTGTGAGCAAGCCAATAATTTTTGTCAAGAAGATGGACCTGAAGGGTTTATTTATGTTCTTCCTTTTTTTGGGTGTTGTTTATTTGAAGCTCTAGAATGTTGTTAGGTTATTTTGTATTTCGTAGTGTAATTTTAACTTATTTAGTAGCTCTTATGAGCATTAGTGAACTGAAGGTCCCTTTGATCTTGTGGGCAAGCCTAAAATATTTTGAGGTGTTTTTCCATTTGTTGAGTTTTCCTTTTGTAATTCTTGTATGCTCAAAGAGGGAAAAAGAGTATGTAAAAATAGAATAAAAGCATTCTTGAGTGGAGGTAAACTTTTATTCCTTGTAAAAATATCATAGTTCTATTTTTTTCAACATTTCTCTTGAACTTTAATTTGTTTATTAATGAACTTTATGTTTTTTGTTTTTATTTTAATGGATTTTAGTGGCTAAAACTTTAATTTTGAATTTATGATCTGATAATGTGTCATGTATAATAGACATTTATATTCTTCACATTTCATTTAATTATGGATTGGCCATCCTCAAGTTTATAGTGTGACATAAAACCTCAAAAAGGCATAGCGGAATAACAATAAGGGTATGAACAAAATTTTGAAAAAGTATAAATACAATATTTTCATAATTTTAGGATCTTTAATGTGATGAATATCATTAAGTAAAGGTAACCAACCAGAGTTTAATCATGAATTTACTAGGATTCCAACAAACTTAATAAAAATGAGGAATTAATTATGATTTGATCCCTAATTTAAGTAGGATAGACCTATATACATAACATATTCACTATATTAATCATAAATTTAGAATTCATTTTTTTCAAAAAATCTAAGAAAAGTATTTATTATATTTTGTTTCTCATTATAAAAAAAAATTTATTACTTTTATTTGTTAGATAAATCTTGTGGTAAGAAATTTGTACTTAACTTATAAAGATCTGAGTAATTAATTCTCCATTTAAAGATACTCTACTTTATCATTATAGAACTTGAATGGCATGTAGACTTGCATAGCGTCGTGTTAGAAAATAGGTTGGTCACGTTTTTGGTTCCATTGCCAATGACTTCACACTTAATTTTATTAAGTTAGTATTTATTTAAAAGATCATGAATTTAATCTTACTAGTCTATTTTTCTTATATATTAATTTACCTTACATTATTTTGTATTATTTAAATTGTTTTAAACTTGTATAAATTGTGTCTAATTATTTTTGTGTGGATAGTGCCTCTTCATTTTTGTTAGTTGTATGCATAGTAGAGAATACTTGTCCATAGTCCATTTTGATCTAGACAAACAAAAAACACTTAAAAAGATTAACAAAATTTATAATATATAAATTTAATTTTAAGTCATGGGAAGTCAAATAAATGAAGATGAATAATATAGGACACATAGAGAGTATTTTAATCCTTTAGAAGATGACATCCGTAAAAATATTAGTAGACGAGCTATACATGCTAACAATTTTTAATTAAAGCTAGACATTATCCATATAGTGCAAAATTTATATTTTGTTGGATCTTCTGTTGAGGAACCTGACCTGCACATTGAGATTTACACATCCTTTAAGTAGAATAACGTCTCTGATGATGTCATTTGATTAAGTTTCTTCCCATTCACTCTAAGAGATAAATAAAAATTATGGTTTAATTCCTTTATTTGAGCCTCAATAATCACCTGGAATGACTTCGCACAAAATTTTCTTACTAAATATTTCCCTTCATCTAAACCTACTAAGATTTGAAATGACATTACATCTTTTATCTATTTAGATGAGGAGTCCATTTATGAAGTGTGAATGATTTAAGAAAGTGTAAAAAAAGTGTCCTCACCATGCCCAACTTGATTTATTTATTATTCAAACATTCCATAATTGATTGTAGGTTCACTTAGGTATATCTCATATGCCACTATCAGAGGGAAACTAATTTCTAAACATTTTATGAACCATATTCTTTGAAAGAAAAATTGTAAAATTATAATTTTAACGGACAACTAATAGATTTCACCCTTAACAGGTTGATTATGTGGATGATTTATATGTTTATCCATTCTCACTTCACAGGTCATTATAATTTCTTGAAGTTAGATAGCCTAGGAATTAATACAAATCACGGAGCACTTGTGAATGTTGATGAAAATGTTTATGGCTAATTAAGTGATTCTTATTCTTTTAGAATTGAGTCATTAAACATGTTTAATAATCGATAAGTGAATTCCCTACACCAACACATATAATCATATTTGGAAGGGTCACTAAAAATTTATTTGGAATAATAATAAAAATATAAGGAATAACAACTTGAATAATAACAATCCTAATCTTATAGGGAATTGGATGCACTCTCAACAAAATTTTGGGAACCCTAGACCTAACTATCTTGTTGGGTTTTAACCCTTACAATAAATTAAAATATAAAAACCATCATAGAGGATTTCGTGTTGTAGATGGAGAAGCAATTGTAAAGCCAAGAACTTGTAATAAGAAACATGAAAAATTAATTAGGCAGAATAAACTAATTAAATAAATAATAGGCATCAAAATACCTTTCCTAGCAACATGAAGTAAACCCTAGAGACAAAGGTAAAGAACAGTGTAAATATATTAAGCTGAAGAGTAGTAACGAGCTTAAGAAAGGACTAGGATGAGATCTGAGGAGCTAGAAGAAAATTTCAATCCACCTAAATAGCAACCTAAAGTAGAAGTAGAGTAAGAAAAAAACTATTAGAAAGATTATAGAGAGGCAACCACCACATTTTCCTTAGTGACTTTAGAAAAAAAAATTTGATAAGAAATTTTCTTTATTTTTAAAAATGTTCAAGAAGATAACTTTAAAAATTACATTTGTAGAATCATTGAAGTAAATGCAAAGCAATGTCAAGTTTATGAAAGAAATCATAAGAAAGAAAAGAAAATTGGGAGACATTGAAATTATTACACTTACTAAGGAATGTAGTGCCAATATTTAGATGAAGCTACCTTAAAAGTTAAACTACCTTAGTATTTTTTACTAATCTTTGTACTATTTGGGAGTGAATTTATGGTAAACCACTATGAGAAATACATCTCACCACAATAATACTTCCATTAGTAGAAAGTTCTTTAACTTATACTAGAGAGGTTAGTGAGAATATGCTAGTTAAAGTAGATAGGTTTATATTTCTTATAAGTTTCATAATTTTATAATAAAAAAAGAATAATGAGATCCCAATAATCTTAGGAAGGCCTTATTTAACCATTTGGAGAGCAATGATTGATGTTTTGAAAGGAAAGCTTAGTATGAGAAATCAAGATCAAGAAGTTACATTTAATGTTTTCAAATCTTTAAAATTCCCCAATGACACTAGTGTTGACTTGTGTTTTGGAGTAGACTTAGTAGATATATGTTTGGATGATAATCTAAAGGAGATGTAAAATTCAAATCTCATTAAGAAATATTAGAAATAAGATGATGTAATAGATCTTATAGTGGGATTACTTTCATCTTAGATGTTGTACATTGAGTTATTAAGGAAAGATTGAGGCTTTAGACACATCATCTTTAGGGAAATCATTGAAACCTTTTATTATAGAGTCACTTGCACTAGAATTGAAATTCATGATTATATGTCATAACTATGCCTTCTTAGGTGATGCGTAAACTTTATCCATTATTATATGAGCTATATTAGAAGAAGCTAAACATAAAAATTTTATAAAAGTTTGTAGGGCATATAATAAAGATTTGTTTGGATAGTGATAGATATTAATGGGATAAGTCCATAACTATGTATGGATAAGATTTTGAGGGAGGAAGATCATCATCCAAAAGGTGATGCCTAAAGAAGATTAAAATCTATAACAAAAGAAGCTTTAAAGAAGGAGATACTTAAGTGGTTAGATGCAAATTTTTCATAGTGCTTAGGTTAGTCGCATCCACTATGTACCTCTTCAACGAGGATTAATAATTATAAGCAATATAAATAATGATTTGGTCCCTAATAGCACAATCATAGGTTAAAGGATTTGTACTGATTATAGGAAGCTAAAAAAGGTCACTTTAAAAGATCATTTTTCCTTTACATTCATTATTCAAATGTTAAGAAAGGTTATTAAGGCACCAATTCTATTATTTCTTAGATGGATATTTAGGTCAAAAAAACTATATTTCTATAGTACATGAAGACTAAGAGAAGACTTTTTCACTAGCTTATATTATACTTTTACCTTTAAGAGGATTTCTTTTGGATTATGCAATGCACCTGCTACTTTTCAGAGATGGATGATTTTCATTTCTTTCTAATTTAATTTATCAGCATATTGAGTAATTTATAGATAATTTTACATATTTAGAACTATATTTAGCACTTTCTTTGAACACATTGCTATTTCTATAAAAATGTATGAAGAAGCAAACTTAATGCTAAATTGGGAAAATATTAATTCATGATTATAGAAGGTATTATCAAGGGGCATAAGATATTAGAGGAGTTATAGGTGGATAAAGCTAAAATCAAAGTAATATAGAGCTTTCCAACCTCTTAATTAACATAAATGTGTAAGAAGTTTCTTAGGAAATGACAGATTTCAAAGGAGTTTCATTAAGGATTTCTAAAAAATTACTAAACCCTTAAAGTTATTTATAAGAAAAAGATGTCCCATTTCATTTTATCTAGGAATGTCTAGAAGCCTTTAAGACTTTAAAAATGCATTTTATTACTACACCTATTATCATTACACCAAATTGGTCATTACTTTTTGTATTGATGCGTACGTGACACAAGTGACTTTGCAATGTAGTGTTAGGGCATAGAGTTGTTAGAAAAATTTATAGCATTTAAAATGTTTTTAAAACCTTAAACGAAGCATATATTAATTAAAAAACAATGAAAAAATATTTACTAGCAATGTTTTTTTTTTTCTTTTGATAATTTAGATCATAGTTAATTAGCATAAAAAGTTGTAGTATAAATAAATAATTTTATAACTAAATATATTATATACAAAAAATATGTAAAAAATAGATTAATAAGATGAATACTATTGTTATAAGAATTTGAAGTAGAAATTTTTGATAAGAAACTTAGAACCAAATTATTAATCACCTTTCTAGACTTAAGTTAGAAGAACTTGAACATAATGAAGTTGACATAAATAAGTTTTCCCTAAGGAGAAGTTATCTGCGTTGAGTGAGCATTGTGTGCAATGATATGCAGAAATTGGTAACTGTATTATCAATGGTATTTTACCATTTGTCATAACCAAATTTTATTTTTGGTAAGAGTCGTACTTATTCAAGAACTATATAAAGCAAATTATTAGGAGGAGTTTTCTATTAAAAGAGATTGTTAGTATTATCAGACATTGTTATAATTTAGAATATGGAATGCATTTTGGAGGTTTTAGTACTACATCTAAGATCGTACAATCAGGATTTTACTAGCCTACAATATTAAAGGATATAAATGGATATGTTACAAAATATGATAAAAGTAAAAGAGAATAAAAATATCAATAAAACATGAAGTTTCACTTCTATAACAAAAGAGTAGAGATATTAATTTAAATCTTGGGATCCAATGTAGAGTACTTATGACCCTCAAGTTTGTGGATAAACTGAGATATCCACTAGAGAGATGAATAAGATCTTAGCCACTATTTCAATCCAAATAGAAAGGATTGTGATCTATAATTAAAGGAATTTATTTAGTTCTATAGAACTACTCTTAAGATTTAAATAGGTATGTTGCCTTATAAGTTAATTTATTAAAAAAGCAAGTCACCTACCGTTAGAACAGGAACAGTACAAGGCTTATTAAGCAATCAAAGAGTCAAAATATAACAAAAAGGATGCCATAGATAAAGGATTACAATAATTAAATGTGCTAGATAAATTTAGAATAGTTGGTTATGATAATTCCAAATTTTTTAAAGAATAAATAAAAAATTGGCATGATCTTAAGTTAATTAAGAAAGAATTTGCACCAAGATATGAAGTACTTTTGTATAATCCAATTTTAAATTTATTTCATAGAAATTTAAAGTCTAGTTGATTTTGGCCAATCATTGTAGTCAAGGTGTATCTCTCTAATGACGTAGAGATTAAGGATGGCAAGACCACTAAGAATTTAAAAGTTAATAGTCAAAAGATTAAAGCCATATCTTTTAGGGGACATAGAATGCCATAGATTGAATATAGAGTTGGCTCATCCAAGGTGAAATGAGGCAAAATTAAAGTGAAGAATCTAAATTAAGTGCTCATTGGAAGGCTATCCAAATTTCTTGTGTACATGTTATTTATGATTTATGTTATTTAATGATATATGTAAAGTATATGCATTGTTAAATTAATGAAGATATCAAAAGTGTGAAGTTATCCCTTATTAGAAAATATTTTATTACATCATTGTAGTGTTGGGTACTTAAACACCGCGACACTTCAAGCTTTACTTGAATTTGGAAATTTTTAAAATAGTCACAGCATTTAGCATCTAGAGTGTTGCAACACTATGCACTTTACCATTATTAAAATTTTGTGAGTGTCATGGTGGGGGCCTTTTGGAGCATAATAGTGTTAGCACGTGTTAAATGTCGCACATTGACTATTCAAAAGGAATAACTTTTTTGAGTCCCAATTCATAGTGTCATTGTGTCATTTGTACTAAGAACCACAGTGACTTAATGACCATTTGACCAATATTGAATTAATATTTTGGTTATCAATTTAACTGTATAGTGTTGTAGTGATCAAGCATTCAATGTTGCAGTGCTTGACATAGTTATAAATGAGGGGGATGAGGGATTTTATTCCATTACATTTTGAATTCCCTTAATTTCCTTAGTCTTAGTGATATTGAACCAAAGATTTCATCCAAGAAGAGGGAGAGCTCCTCATCTTATGACTCTCATAATTTTGTGATTGTTTAAGTTGATGAAGAACATAATAATTCAATATTTAATAAATAACTACTTCTTCATAGAGGATTTTGAAGTCTGGTGGAGTCAAATAGAGTTGATCAATATTCAAAATGGTTGGAAGATTTTTACAAGGAACCATTTACTTTATTGTTCAAGTTGACCACCTTTTAGTTTAGGTTATTGAAATAATAATCCTTGAAATTTATTCAAAATAATATTATATTACCCAACCATAGGTTTCCTTCCTTGTCTTATAAATTTTCCCTCATGTCTGCTTCATCAATTCAAATCCTTATAATAAATTTGGATTAGAAAAGGATTATACCTAATCCAATCATGGTAACCAAAGACATTAGGAATAATCCTATTTGACCATGTTTGACCATAGTATGACACATCATATTCTTTCATGCCTAAAATACCCTTTCTTGAGTTTCTGACTAGTTTAAGTTACCTAGACCAAGTCATTGAGTCGCCAAGCTCCATAAAGTATATCTAAACTCCCCTAAACCCTTTTAAACTATAAATCATGTCTTGGTTAATCCAAAACCAATTTACTATCTCGACTTACATCCTGCATACCTCATAGATTTCATCACACCTAACATTGGCTTACTGATTTTAAATCCTACCTGAATCATCTCCTTAGTACCTTTACATATAAAACCTACCAACCCTAGCTTCCAAAGCTAAGAGTTGACCCAATCAACCTATTCGATTTAGGTAAATTTATTTCAATGTATCTTAAACCATTACATTTACTATAACTAGCCTATTTTAACTCATTAAATTTTCCCAATTAAATGTACTAAAGCTTCTAAAGGGTCACATCCATTTAACATCTCCCCTGGGTCAAAGGTTGACCTAGGCAACTATATTATGATTGGTTAAATCAACTTAGCTTTAATAAAATACATGCATACAACTAATTAGCCTACATTGGTTATCCAAACTCAACCAAGTTAACCTATTGCAAGCTCCCTAAGCCTTAGCCTAGTCACCTAGTATTTAGTTTACTTGGTTAACTCATATAGAAGGGTCAACCTAAGCTAGGTTTAGTCAAAGTCCCGTAAACATTAAATTATGTGATTCTAAGTATTTAGACCTGACCTGATTAACTTCTAGAAGTTTCCTAGCTATGTGTTGACAAGGTTTGACAAATCGACCAAGCTAAATGGCCACTTTAGCTAAGTTTGGTCAACACTTTTATATGCATAAAATTAGTTTAATCCAAATATTATTATCCATTCTACATCATTATTAGATAATTCCTCCATGAACCTAATCCCACTTAATGGTCTGCTTTGTCTTGAGCTTGACTTAATGGACCCCACTTGCTAAAATGCCCAATGACATTTTTCTCTTTTTCTAGCCCACCCCCCATCCTCACTCACTACTTCATAACCACCAAAAAAACTTATATAATGATAGATTGAATCTATACATCGCTCTCTAAATTATATTTTGTAATAAGGTTCACTACGTAAAGCTATTTATATCAAATAAAAATTATTCTTTTTAGCTATCGGGAGGCAGGAGATGAAATATGAAATGTCTACCCTATAGGTAATATTTTAGATGGTCTAGATTTCATACTATTTAGCATGTATGCAACCCCCTCCTTGCATTACATACAAGTCCATATAACTTATATGTCATCGATGATGAAAACCATCAATCTCCAGCCATCCTCCATCTTAGTTTCATTAACTCCTAATTTATTCCATCTCCATCCAAGCTTCCTTGAGCAAAGTTACTGGTCTAGGACTTTAGAGTATACTATAACTAAAAGGCTACTTAAATATCACCTACACATAGGTAAAACCTATACCCTAGCTACATATATAGGGTTTTAAAGTTTGTACTTAACTTATCATATGAAGATTCCATACATTATATAATAATATATTCAATTTACACATTGCTCTCTAAATTATATTATGTAATAAGCTTCACTATATAAAGATATTTAAATCAAAATAAAATTTACTTTCATCAGTTATTTGGCGGTACAAGACAAAATATGAAATGTTTATCCTATGTGTATTCTTTTACATGGTATAGATCACATCGTATCAAGCATGTAAGCAACCCCAGACAGTTTCTCCAACCTATCTAATCATGGACATTTGATCATCTAGTTTAATTTCTACTGCGCTTTCATATTTTGTTAAGTGGGCACTAGTCACCATTTTCAGCTCCCAATTAAGTCACCCTATATGTAAAGTAAAGATCAATCAGCATCATGGATAGAATTTGATTTAAATGGGTTTATAAAGCTTATAATAATATTTATAGATTCAATAAATCATGTAAATGATTTCTAATCCAAATTTCATGTTCTACTACTCTATTCAAGAGAAGAAGCTCGTAGAAATTAAAACAAATTCAATAGATTTGATGAGTAATTATTATTTAATTTCAAGTTAAGCACCATTATTTTGTTCAATTACTCCCAAAATACACATCAAATTGTCTTCAATTTAGTCTGGGATATACTATGGTATGTTATACACTTCCAAAAATATTTTTTTCTCCAATTAAAACCTCGACTATCTTGAGTACAATTTTAAAATTGATGGATTACAATTTAACCCAAATGTTTGAAAAATTATAGTAAGTACATACCAAGACAAGTTGAACATAAAATTCACAAACCAACTAAACTTAGTGACATTTTAAACCCTAAGAATTTATTTTATATTAATTAGCACTCATTAACCCATAAAATTCACAAACCCTAAAATTAACCCTAATTAAGGCATGAAAACTTCTAAAATCCAAACAAAAATCTAAAATGCATAAAAAATTAAATAAAATTGATAAAATTACAAAGTAAATTCCATTCAATAAAATATTTATTGAATATCATATAAAAATAAACCCCCTTTAAAAATTTATTATAAACCTCCATAAATATAACTTGAGACTTATTTAAATTTTAATTAAATTAAATCTTTAAAATCATACATTGGACTAAATACACTCAAATGTTTAGTGATTATACTATTTTTCAATCTTGACTCATGGTGAGTATCTTCGACTCAATTGAATTTAGTTCGTTAATTAATTTCAAAATCCTAAGTTTCTTCTATAAGAATGAATTTCATAATTAAATAAAATTTCTAAATTAAAATTTAAATAAATATAAAAAACTAAAATATAACTCAAATTGCATCAAATTCTAAATAAATAGTATAATGTATGAGAAGTAAAATAAAATTTTAAATCATAATAAATAATAATGTCAAACTTTGGTTAAACCCACCATTAAGGGTTCATAATTTTAATAATTTAATAAAATAAGTAAAATAAATTAAAATTTACATAAATAAAATTAAATTAGTAAGAATTAATTAAAAACCAATTAAAATTTATTTATTCAATTTAAATAAATAAAATAAATTAATTAGAAATTAAATAAATATTCAAATATTAAAAATTAACTATATAATATAAAAAAGAGAATATTCAATAAAATTAAAATATATGAATTAAATAGAATTAAATAATAAATAAAATTTAATTCAAATTAATTAAACTAAATACTTTAAGTGAATTGAAATAATTAATATATAATTAAATAAATCCATGGCTTCATGAATTTGTTGTATCCCTTTATTTTTTAAGAATTTCAAAATGCATTAAGAATTGGAAAAATTATTATAAGCTAAAAAAAGGAACATGGCTAACATCCTTAACTTTCCAAACATAGGGAAAGCAAGGTTTATTAGAAAGGAAACATAGCAACAACAACAACAACAACAACAACATCAAGCCTTTATCCCACTACGTGGGGTCAGCTACATGAATCCATTTTCTCCATTGTGTCCTATTAAAAGTCAAATTCTCATTTAAATCTAATAAAGAAAGGTAATTCCTAATACTTTCTAACCAAGTATTTTTAGGTCTACCCCTACCTTTCTTAAAGGAAACATAGGAAAAAAGAAAATTTTATTTTACAAAAAGAAATTATCATAAAGGAAATAAAATCCACTAATCCTCACCTTGAAGCAATTGGGGTAGTGGGGACACCAAAAGTTTAAAAACAACCAAATTGGTTGGTTAGTATCGCAGATTTCCCAACCAGGTAAAAAAATTTGTACCCCTTAGGGGTGAAATAAATGCATTAATTAGATAAGCCTATGACGTGTTAATTAAAAATTCAAACAATTTGAATTATTTAATTATAATTTTTTAAAAATATTAAAATTAAGTAAAATCATTAAATAAAACTAAGGCTTTTATGTACTTGTTTAATCGCTTAGAGGGGTAACAAATGCATTAAATTTGTAAGATAGAGGATTTCTTAGATATTAAAATCAAACTTCACTTGGAGTTATTAATCAACAATATTCTATAAAACATAAAGTTAAGTAACATTTTGTTAATGATATATGAAAATATTAAAATCAAATTCAAATTAAATATGTTTGTCTTGTAATAAAAAACATGCAATGTATAGAAAATTTAAATTCTATTTAAGGCATTCCAAAGCCACAAAACTTAGTACTTTATGATTTACTTACTAAGACAACCAACTCTTGTCTAGGCTAGGTTGTTATTCTATTGGTTTCTTTTGCAGTGGTTTGTAAGACTTCTAGCTTAGAGGTTGTATAATGTTATGATTGTTTACTTTTTCTATAATTTGGGATGTCATACATGCATTTTGGCATATTTATTTACTTATATTGTACATTACTTTTCTAGCTTGTTATACCAACACTAGTACAATCAAAGTCAATTTTCTTATGTAAAGTGTTAATGTAAATTATAAAATTTTAGTGTAAAAGTGTAAAGTTAAAGTAAAATGTTAAAGTGTTGTTGTAAATATAAATTATAGATATACTTATATAGGTCGATTGAGTTGTAAATATATAAGGCTTGTGAAAATATTCAATGTGTTTGCCTATTACATATACTTGTAGGACTCCAAAGGAAATGATTCTTCTTCCTTTCAGGGATATTCTCTTTTGAAATTTTGTAGAAGACATAGAGCCAGAAGACTTGATGATCAAATAAGCAATCACATTTATAAAGATTTATGTCATTGTATAAGCGTAGAAATCCAAGCTTGTTATTAGTGGAGCTTGGCCACCTTTCCTTTCCTACAGACCCTGTGTTATACTTATACTAGTATTTGCCACATTTTATATATATCAAAATTAATTATACATTCTCATTGATGCAAAGGAAGATAGATGAATTGGATTTAGTAATAGTATATTTTCTTATATTTTTCTTGAGACATGTGTTATTGTTTTTTTTTTTTTTTTTTTTTTTTTGAAGAAGTGCAATATGCATTAAGGAGAAAAAGGACTAATTACAAACATCAAAAAAATGACACTCCTCCTTGATTACATTAGCCATCAAGGGAGGAATATCACCAAAAGAGAAACTCTCAAAGTAAAAACTATTCTCTAATGCCAAAGTAGCACACAAGTTGGCTACCTTATTACATTTCCTATAGGCATGTAAAAAAACAATTTTATTGAAATCATTCACAAATACGGTATCTCTTACCGAGCTGAAGTCCATAAGCCCTTTATTCTGCTTTAAAGAATTTTGGATGTATGTAATAACATTGATGTTATCACTCTCCACACTCACCCCTTTATAATCCCGCATCCAGCTTTTAACATACTCCTTGACCGAGAGAATAGCTCCCAATTCAAGTTGTGCTATGTCCCAATGAATCATATTCTTCCCAAACGCAAGGATGAATCTTCCCTTGCAATCCCTGAAAACACCACCAATTCCGGCATTACCAGAACTAGTTAAGGAAGCATCAACATTAATTTTCATCCAGTCTTTCGGTGGAGGGCACCAAGAGATTTAAGACTCCCTAAGGAGGTTAGTGCCCCAGTTAGAAAGAGACGGTCTAGTCTTGGTAATGGCCATGAAGAGATCATTAGCTGCAACCACATAGCAAGGAAGTGCAGCTTTGCCGTGCTTAACCTCATTCCAATTTTTCCAAGAGAAGTAAACAATGGTACAATAAATTTGCACACTACCCAGATTATTTGCTGAAATTCTCTTAAGCTCTTTGAAACAATGGTCCAAGGAATGAAAAACAGGAATGGAGATACCCCAAGCAACAATATGCATAATGATTTCAATCAAATACTTACATTGAACAATAATATGTTCATAGCTCTCCACCATTTGACAACCTCTAGCACATGAATCATTGCCCGAGAGCTTACGGTTCTTAAGGAAGAGGTTGGTAAGAATAGCAGATTTCCCAAGTCTCCACCAGAACATCTCCACCTTCTTTCTTAACTTGTTTTATTAAGCCACTTACAATAATCATCATCTCTTAAATTGAACCAACCTCTTAACACATGATCAAAAGCCATGGCAGACACCGTCCTACTGGGATAGAATTTCTGTAATTCCAGCCAATCTTCCCTACTGGAATCAAACTGAATAAGGCTGATCACCATAACAAGTTCCGGATGAAACACCTCCTGAAGCAACGGAAAATTCCACTGGCCATTCTCCAACATCAGGTGTTGAACACAGATTCCCTCCAAGGCAACATAATCAGCAAAGGTAGGCCACTGGTTTATTCGTCTGTCTATAATCCAGACATTATTCAGCACGTTGATATCCTCGCCATTACCTACATTACATCTAGTAATATTTTTGAGGTGCTTTCCACCATTTAATAAAATCTTCCAAGCCTTAGAAGTGACCTTATTATGAGTACCATTCATGATACTCTTCCCATATTTGGCTTTCATTTCTCTATGAAATAGAGTATCAGGTTTTTGAAGAAAGTTCCATGCCAAATTCGCTCTCAACGGCCCAGCTTTCAGCACAGGAGATTGCAAACCCTAACCTCCCATACTTCTCAGCTTGCAAAGATCATCCCAAGCAACGTAGTGAATACTATGGCTGCCATCAGGTTTATTCCAAATAAAACTTCTACAAAGTTTTTCCATTGTAAGCAACACTTTCTTAGGGATCAAGCAGTGTGTAACTAAGAAATTGGGCATAGAAAAAAGAGAGCTAGTGATAAGAGTAATCTTACCACCCATGGAAAGAAACTTCTTCCCCCAAGAATTAAGCCTATCCATCATATTGATTAAAATATCCCGAAAGTCAGCAGCCCTCAACCGGTTAAGGGATATCTTTATCCCAAGATAATTCATTTCCTTGACAACTTTGAAGCCCAACACTTTAGCAATCTTCTTTCTCATAGGATTATTAACACTATGGCCAAAAATAATCTGAGATTTGTTAACATTGACCCTTTGCCTTGTCCAGTTACAAAAGTCTTCAACAATACCCTTCACCTCCTTTGCTATTTCCTTGGAGACATGTGAGAAGATAAGTACGTCATCGGCATACAAAAGGTGAGTAATTCTAGGTCCTCTTGGGGAGATTTGGATGCCAATATTATGGCCCCATTGATAAATGGAATTAGACATCAATTGAGAGCACATGATGTAAAGATACGGGGATAGTGGACATCCTTGATGAAAGACACTATGAGCCAAGATCCACTTGGAATTCCTCCCATTAATGATAATAGAAAACTACACATCAACAATACATTCCATAATAAGATTAGCATAATTAGAAGGGAAGTCGTACCATTTGAGAACATTTTCAAGAGTTGGCCACCCCATACTATCGTATGCTTGCCCCATATCCAACTTCAAAGCCATCATCCCCTTCCTATTTCTGGAAACTTTGAACTTGTGAAAAATCTCCTGAGCCAACAGACAATGCTCTGAAATATATTTTCCAGGGATAAAAGCCATTTGCTCCTCAGTAATCAGCTTGGGCATACAAATCTTCAATCTGTTCACTAGCATTGTGGCTACAACCTTGTAATTGGTCTGGCAAAGGCTAATAGAATGATAGTTGGATGGAAGCAAGGGATTCTTCACTTTAGCAATCAACACTATTAAGGTATCTTTCCACTCCTTTCTCATACAACCAGAAATAAAAAACTATTAATAGCATTCCATAAGTCTTTCCACACTATGTCCCAACAGTACTTGTAGAAAGAAGAAGTAAGACCATCCATACCTGGAGATCAATTATTCCCTTGCTGGAAGACTGACTGCTGTAGCTCCATCACCGAAAATTCTGAGCTAAGGGCCAGGATATCCTCATGAATCAGCTTCTGATGTGCCAAGATATCGGGCCAACCCGTGAGTTGACAATCTCTAACTTTCCATTTTGCTTCAAAGTGTTGAATGAACACCTTTTCAATCTCCTCGTCTTCTATTTGCACCACATTATGAATATCTTTAATTTGGTTCACTCTGTTGCCATTTCTCCTAGCCGTTGCAAATTTGTGAAACAATTTGGAATTACTGTCACCTTCCTCAAGCCACCTAGCTTTATCCCTTTGGTTCCACCATGTTCACAACCTTTTCAAAGTTACATTAAGTTCATGGATTTTACTTCTTAGTAAAATAAGATCATGAGCTGACCAATCACCACCCATAGCTTCCTTATGTTGAAGCTCAAGAATATCCATCTTCAACTTTTCCTTTAACTCATTTAGATCTTTACATTTGCTCTTACTCCAGAAAAAGAGAGCTTTTAAAGTTCTATTAATCTTCCTTTGAAGAACCATACCTTCCTCTCCAAAATCATTCTTCTTCCAAGAGTGATAAACAATGCTTCTAGCAGCGGGATACAACCTCCAAGTATACTTAAATCTAATGATTCTAGATTTTACACGCACCTTGTCATCCACCTTGAAGTTAATAGGACTATGATCCGAAGCCACCCTAGCAAGATGCCTAGTAGCAGCCGAAGGAAGCAATTGAAGAGCAGTTAAATTCAGAAGACACTTATCCATCCTCTCCCAAATCTTGGATGTCCCTTCCTTATTATTACACCAAGTGAACCTTGGTCCAATACTCCCCACATCATGAAAATCACAATTAGTCATAAAACACTTCATATCTCTAGGTCCTTTAGTGAAAAGGAATCTTTTACCACCTCTCTTATCATCTTTGTTTAGCACACAATTGAAATCTCCCCCAATGATAGAGGGATTAGAACTCACCATGCCGTTACCCAACAAGCTCCAAAGACTTTCCCGCTCCTTGCAACATCTATTGCCATAAACAGTAGCAATCCTCCATATCCCCAATCTAGGCATAGATAAATCTCCAACAATCATCTAAGAAGAAGTATCTCTAACCACAAAATTCCCAATCTTTATATTTCACAGCACTAAGATGCCACCAGAAATGCCCATAGCAAGAAAATGAAAATAATCCCAATACTTACCAATAAGACCATCAACATCCTTCCTACTGATATTAGTCATCTTGGCCTCCATAAGGCCAATGAAAAAAATATCATGATCTCTAACCACCTCTTTCAAATACAGAGTAGCCTCCTTCTTCCTAGCCCCTCTGCAATTCCAAAATAAGAGTGAAGACATTAAGCAAGAGTAGGGGAACTCACCCCAGTTAGGGACATCATTTTTCCATCCCTTTTCTTTTTCTTCAATTCAGGATCAACCGACCCCAAAGATTTCAGCTCCTTGGCAAGTCTGACTCTAGCAGAACCACTAATACAGGGCTTAGCATAACTCACAACATCAACATTCATAACTTCCCTCCCCTTGTCTAGCAGCTTAACAGACTCTTCCAGCTTCCCAAGACAATCTGCATCACTGTCTACATTTAAAACAACATGTGTTATTGTTAGGACACATATATTAGTCATAGTATGATATAATTTTATACTAAGGACATAAACACATTTACCTATATGTATATACATGCAAACATATTTATTTTCCTTCAATGTATACAAACCAATGAAAAAAATGCTAATGGAAAGCTAAGTGCGGCCGAAGCTGTGTGACATAGGGTTTAAGTCCATTATACTATAATTTTGTTCTTAGAAAGTCAGTCATATAGACTACATTAGTTGTATTGTTTAGGTTATATTATGTGCATCATAGAGGATAAATGTTTAAAAAAACAATTATTTTAAAGAATATTAGTTACGTGCATTACATCTTCAAGAATTTTAATTAAAATCTGAACTTGAATCATTGATTCAAATTTAAACAAGTGTTATTTGCCTTGTGTGCATTATACCTGAAAGCATGGTTTTAAAGCTCTTAGGTGGTTAGCTAGTTTTTCTCTATAAGATATAAGTTTAAATGTGTAAATACTCCCTATACTTCCTTTCGAGTGGATTCTCTAGATCTTCTAATAATCTATAAATTCCAACTTAATTTGATTGAATTCTAAATCAGCTATGTCAAACATTAGTATATGTTACACTTTTTTTATGTTATCCAAGAATCCTAAGCACTCTCTACCTTTCACCCATTCATTCAATAAATAATCATTCAAAATTTAAACCTTTTCTTATTGATTGGTTTAAACTTACAATCCTATATCTAAATCCTTGTAGATTTAAAGAAGCTCAGTCAACACTTTAATGGAGATTTTTCTCAAGATTTATCTTAGGATGTAATTAACCTTAGAAGGTTGCTTCTTTAGGAGACCTAGGACCCAAAAAATATATAGATAATGCTCTTATTTTATAAACTGTGTGAAAATATATAAATAAAGATAAATTATTAAACATTGGTTAGTTTTATTTTTAAAATGATAGGTGAATTTCTTTTTAAGTTTTGAGATGAATATTACATCCTTATGTGGAGCTTCACTACGATAATAAATTTTGTTTCTATTTTTGAATCTATAATAAAGCATTACATTAAATAAACATAAAGTGAAAATTAGTTCTTGTAATTTATTTGTTTATAGTGACTATTATTAGAGATTTATTTGCAAATGCAAAAGAATCCCAAAATAATATGGTTTTTGCTACGGGAGGTGGGTTCTAGTAGATATTACTTTTATTAAAAAATTATATGGGACCACAAATATAGATTTTAGTGATCACTCTTATTTTGTTAATGTACCTATATATTTTAAGGATGTTTTGAGATTATTTTATTATTCTAAATACTATTTCCTAGTGGAAATCAATGGAGGAGAGAATAGTAAACTTCTTTACCATTACTATGAATCTAGAGAAAAAAGCTTAGCACTATTATTTTTTTGTCACGTTGATGCCTAGTAAAAATATTAGTGAGGTAACTAAGGACAAAGACTTCAATTTTTCCATTCAAAATTGCATATATATATATATATATATATATATATATATATATATATATATATATATATATATATATATATATATATATATATGTGTGTGTGTGTGTGGGGGGGGGGGAGGGATCATTTACCAGTCCCTGCTATACACGATTATATGAACTACTTTTATAGGATTGGGCATCTTTCTCTTATTTTTTTCTCTACTTTCCTAAGTAGGAGTCATAGAAGATATTTAAGAGGTATAGTACAAGTAATAAAATACAAATTGTAAAATTCCTACTAGGGAGCCTTGTGATAGTCCCTGCTATACACGATTATATGAACCACTTTTATAGGATTGGGCATTTTTCTCTTATTTTTTTCTATACTTTCCTAAGTAGGAGTCATAGAAGATATTTAAGAGGTATAGTACAAGTAATAAAATACAAATTGTAAAATTCCTACTAGGGAGCCTTGTGAAAGTTCTTGCTAGCCCATTTAACTTAGCTTGGTTAGCCAGCCTTAGAATAGACCCCCTAGATGTTCGAAGATCATGTGCTTGATCTTAGGGATCATGTGTAGGGGATGCATCAAAAGATAAACGGTATGGAACAAGTAATTTATCATAGGATGGATCAACTGTTGGATCAATAGTAGTGGTAGTTCCCAAATGTTGTTGAGTTTAACTCAACATTGACTTAGATGTTCTAGAAGTGTAATTTTAATATCAACTCAAATCCATTCCACTTACCAAAAGCCCCAACATATAATCATATAGTGGCCCGAGTACAATAGCATTACAAGAGGAGGAGGACGAAGAAGATTTATAGGGGTGTTTTGCTTTATTTGTTATTATTATTTTAATTTATTTTGAGTCAAAAATGTTGGGTGGAGGGGGGGATTAATAATAAAGTTATCTTTCCCATTTTTTGTGCTTGTGCATTACTTGGGCTCTAATTATTTTAATACAGTTACAAATTAATGAAAATTTTAGATCTTATATTTTTTTTACAATATTTAAATATTTAAAAGTAGATTATTAAAAATTTATGTGATTGACAAGACATAATATTAAAACACAATAATGAAAATAACCTAACATAAATTAATAATTTTCTTAAAATTATCACTTCCAAAAATAAAATTCCTAAAAGCACTTACCTACGTATTTTAGGATAAATGGATTAAAGGTTGATTATGAATAAAGAATTTATGTTAATATTAAAGCATACTATATGAGTTTATTAACGTTATAAAGAAAACTATAACAAACCTTAGGTTGAATGAAATTGGATTTAATTAATGCAAAAAGAGAGAAAGGTATTCAAATTCATTATGAAGTAATTCTCAAGAAAAATAAAAGTGGAGGAAAGAGAGAAAAAAATAATATGTCAAATCAAAAAGTACAAAAAGAACAAAAGAAAAAAAATTGTGACACTAATATAAATAAAAAATAAATTTGTACATAATAATCTAATACCATCAAACCAAGCCTAAATGAGGTTATACCCTAGGAAACCCAAAATATGTTTAAAATATTAAACAAATAGTTATGTTATCATCAGCAGAGCAAGGAATTCTTCCTTTCCTCCGGCTAGGGTTCCTCTAGCACATGGGTGTTGAATTTTTTTAATTATGAATTAAGTTGTTAGGCTTAAGCTTATGTCCCAACGGCTAACCAAGAGAGGGGTGAATTGGTAATTTAAAAAATTTCCTCTTTTAAACCTATTAAAATTTTAGTGAAATTTTAAAATGATTTTTTAACCATAGATAAACAAAAACAGTACAGTAAAAAAGCAGCGAAAAATAAAAAAATACAATATTTATAGCGATTCTGTCAAACACGACCTACATCCACTCCCTGAAGTCTCCCATTTTAGGTATTACACTATTACCACAAGTGTCTCTCCTTTTTCCCCCACAGCAAGGTAGAAAAATCTTCACAAAAAACTCTCTTTCACCACTATCCAGTGTGGTAGGGAAATGTTATCCTTTCACACACTCCAAGTGTTGGCAGAGAACCGTCTGCTATTCACAATCTCCAAGTGTAGGCAGAGAACCTTCATCTTTTCACACTCTCCAAGTGTAGGCAGAGAACCTTTGTCCTTTCACACTCTCCAAGTTTAGGCAAAGAACCCTTTGGCTGTTCACACTCCTCCAGTGTCGACAAAGAATCGGATCTTCTTGAAAGATCTTCTCACAAGAAATGTAAAAGGACAAGAAAAAAGAGTGAAGTAATCACAAATCACAAACGGAGATCCTTACCTTTGAGTAACCAAGTGAACCTTCACACTTCAGTAGTAAGAACTCTCCTTCAAACACTATCTCTTACTCTCTCTTTTAATCTCCCTTCAATATGCACGAAGACCAAGTGACAAAAAGATTTCTTGACAATTTTAAGCGGACCTTTTATAAAAAAGACACAAAAAACTATCCAAAAATAAAAAATTTTCAAATCTGCACGTTCATGATTGTCCCGTACAATCTAATTTTGTATATACGAATAATATAAAAACTATTGTGTATTACCTCAATATACATGGGTACGAACTACCTTCGTACCCGATTATTATCCCGTACAATCATGGTTCATCCGGTATGAACCATTATTCCCAAGGTTTATTGGGATAAAAATGCAGGACGGATTACAAGTTCAAAGAATAGAGGACATCATCCTAGGATGAAGGGGTAAATTCGTCTGGACGATTAGTTCAAAACAAGAGTCCAGAGGACATCGTCCAAGGATGAAGGGGTTAATTTATTTAGACGAATTGTTCAAACTGAGATTCCAGAGGACATCGTCCAGGGATGAATAGGATAATTTGTTTGGAGAATATTTCAAAGTGAGATTCCAGAGGACATCGTCCAGGGACAAACAGGATAATTCATCTGGATGAATAGTTCAGAATGAGATTCCAGAGGACATCGTCTAGGGACGAACAGGATAATTCATCTGGATGAATAGTTCAAAGTGAGTTTCTAGAGGACATCGTCCAGGGACGAATAGGTTAAATCATCTGGATGATTAGGACTTAGAAAAAAATTTACACCCTCTGTTAGTTCCATTGCTCTTAGAGGAGTATAATTAACCTAATCATCCTATACAAACATGGTTCATCATTTACGATCAGCATATTAAAATTATGAATTTTAAAGCTCTCCCTCAGTGTGTGTATGCTGAGTTACTTAACTACAATCACACTCTCTCAGACTAAAGTAAAGGAAAATACCTACTCCAAGTTACAAAATATTATAAGCAAATCTTGATTTGAAGTCTTCAACAATTTGGAGTATGATTTCCCTGAAATGTTAGTACACACAAGAGCCAAAAGTAATTCTTTCCAAAATATGTTAGGAGAAAATAATAATCAAAACAATAATATTTGGAATCATCAAAACATACAAGTTGCAATAATGTAAAACATACAAAGCTAAGTAACAAGTCTTTCAACAAACTCCCCCTTTTTTATGATGGCAAAATAATTATTTTTTGTATATATATGAAAGTCCTAAGTTTCTCCTCAATTCCCCTTGAATGAATAAACATGTGAGAATAAGGGGAAGTATTGTTGAACTTATCATATTTTTTAATTTTAAATTTTTATATAGATAAAAAAATACTAAAACATAAAAAATAAACCCAAAAACACAAAGACAATGAACAATCCACAAAAAATACAAACAACACACAAATGTCAAGTAATATTTCTCCACATTTTTGACAACAACAAAAAGAGAAGAAGAAACAAATAAATACAAAAATATAAGAGGTCATATGAAAAGCCTTTGATAATTGACCCTTTAAAGAGATGGAGTTATATTTGTTAATAAAAATTAATTGTCATTAGAGAAATAGAAAGATTCATATGATTTAAGTATATATATAACATAGACAAGAAAAAAAGAATTGAAATCATGAATCAATTTAGACAATGAGAAAAGCAAAATCATTGCAAAGTAGATTTATGTAAAATTTGTATATTTCAAATTTCAATATAAAATAAAATTGATAAGAAGATTAATTTGAATTTAAAGATTAAAAGATTGAGGAAAGAACATATACTTGTGACGTTTTGCGCATCTTTTCAATATTTATGGCACACTTTGTGCATCTTTTTTACTTGTGGTCTTATTTTATGCCTCTTTTTCAAATTGCAAACTACTGTGCTTTCTTTTGATTTTTTATACATTTGAATATTTTCAAGTGTTTTCTAGATCTTTTCAAAATCGATATTCTAAAATCTTAAATTTCTCTAAGTACAACAATATTTATATTGAAAGTAAAAATAAAAAATAAGTAAACATAAAAATTGCAATAATAATATTAAAATTATGTTAGTCTAACAAGAGACATGATTTTGACATTCTTAACTTGATCAAGTTTAAAAATTAGATTTTCTAATGAATTCAATTTTGTATTGAAATTCAATAATATAGCATTAGTTAGATCAATATTTTAAAGATGATCATATAGGCTAACACACATTTTTGAAAAGGGATCAAAAATACAAAAACAAGATAGGATAATTTTTATTGATATCAAGGGTAAAAGATAATACATTGAGCATGGTTGATATCAATACAAAGATATTTTTAACAAATAACACATAAAAACATGAAAACTAACACATCACATAAAAATATAAAAATATAAACAACAACAACAACACATAACATCTCATCACATCAAGTAATCACATGTAGAGAGAAGCATGAAAGAAGTATAATCATCACTCTGAAGGGCCCTAATCTGGAGGAGGAGGTTGGTTGAAAATATTAAAATAGTTATTCATCATTGCTATATTCATGTTAACGGATTCAATTTGACCTCGAACCTAACCCATATCTTACTGATATTGATAGTCCTGCTTCTAAAGATGAATTTCAATCTGATCAAAATGTTGATCAAAATAACTCTCAAGACGATCAAATCATGGGACCATATCCTAAAATTTTTGTCCACCAGCAGGTGCAGGTTGAGCTCTTCTCCTTTCCTCCTCAGAGCCACTACTTAGGACATATGGATCTTTATTAAATTTTCTTGGAATGATGCATCATTGTAGTAGATAGGTTCCTCTAGATTTTGAACAGGATAAACTAGTTCATACTTCTTTTCCAAAATGTAGGTCACAAGATGTCTTAAGGCTATATTCTTCTTTCTCCTATAGGAGACATGGCCAATCTCAGATAGTTTGTACATGTAGTCAATGATCAGTTGGGCTTCATCTATTAGTTGGCTAGTCATAATCAGATATGTCACTGTGGAAAGAAGATGATTAATATTTACACAATCACCAGCTTTAGGAATAATGGAAGTATGAAGAACATACTGGATGGTTCGGGTATTTTGATTAAGAGTTGACACCTTAGGTAAATGAACTACACCTCCAAACCCTCTAATAACTTTATTTATCACAATACAGTTCAAGTTGGAGGAAGAGGTCATAGTATGGGCTCTAATCCCTTGAGTCCTTAAGTTTAAAAATATCCCCAAATCTTCTTTCTTTATTTCTACCTTCTTCTTAAAAATATAAGATCTAATCACACTCTGGTCAGAATTAAAATATAAGTTTGCAAGGAAGTAGTGAAATGTTTCCTTGTAGAAGAAGTGGATTAGAATCAGAATAAGAGCAAACTAGGTAGAAGCAAAAAAGTCCATCTCTTTAAATGAGAGTTATTCTTGGAGAAGGACTCTAGAGGGGGTGATATTTGCGGATACAAACCTAGGAAAAGACTTCTCATTTTCTTTGGACAAAAAGTTCTCTCCTAAATTTCTAGAGGAAGGTCCCCTAGTTAGTTTCTTCGCTTGCCTAACTCTTTTGCTTGAACTAACCATGGAGAAGATCAAGAAGAATAGAAGATTGAAAAGACTTTTGAAGTGAGTGAAGTTTGAGTTCTAAACCTTTCAATTTAAAGAAAAAATGAACTTTTGTACAAACAGAAAAAATTTTGTCCCATATGATATTGGGTTCGTATGTAAAAATTTTTTTTTGTATGGATGAATAAATGAGTCCAAAAATGAATCAGCTTTTCATAAACATGCAAGTTATGAGGAGTCCTTTCATACAAACTTTTGTCCAAATGATCGTACAGACGAACAGGTGTTCGTCTGGGATGATCAATTAATAAAGATAATTTTTATGATTGTTTGAAACGTCCCCCACACAGAATTGCCACGTGTTCGTATGTACGAACTGAACGTTCCTACGTACGATCAGAATTAAAAATTGATCTTATCTGTATAACCTTCTACATGTATACATACGATTGCATACTCATCATCCAGATGATTGATGGATCATACAGACGAATGGTAATAAAGAAATTAAAAAACTGCATACAAACTATTCAAATCAACAGTTAATACACTATACGATTCATCTCGTATGAAATTAATTTTGTACATACGATTGGCACTCAGAAATTTTCTTACCATTGCTCAAAAGAGGAATTTTGATGTGAGAGTACATAAAACACACAAAAAGAAAATAGCAAAAACCATCAACCAGAAAAATCCAAAAACAAACACAAACAAAAACTAAAAAACACAATAACAAAACACATATCAATGTTCCAGAAACTTTTATTTAAGCATTCAAATCAATCACACCAAGCCTTGTTCTTAATGTACTAAAAGTATCAAAGGCTAGAGGTTTGGTAAAATTGTCTACAAGTTAATTTTCAGTTAAAACATGAATGAGTTCAATTTATCCTTTGGATACATTATCTCTTATGAAATGATGCCTGATGTCTATATGTTTGGTTCTTGAATGTTGAATAGTTTTTTTATAAATGCAAATAGCACTAGTGTTATCACAATAAATGGAAATAGTGCCTATGGTTAATCCTAAATCAATCAACTGTTGTTTCAACCAAAGTACTTATGTCACACAATTTTCTAAGGTAATGTATTAAGCTTCAGTAGTAGATAGGGCTATGGAATTTTATTTTTTACTGGACCAAGAGACTATAGAATTTTCAATAAATTGACATGTTCCAGAAGTGTTCTTTCTATTAACCATACAACCTGCAAAGTCTGAATGTGAATATCCAATTATTTCAAATGAAAAGCTAAATTTAGGATATCAAATTCCTAAGTTCTTAGTTTCCAAGATATACCTTAAAATCCTTTTCACTGTTGTAAAATGTGATTCTTTTGGATTTGATTGAAATCTAGCACATAAATAAACATTGAACATGATCTCGGTTTAGCTAGCAATCAAATAAAGAAAATATCCAATTATCCCTCCAAATTTATTTTGATTAACAGATTTTCCCTTAGGGTCCTTATCCAACTGAACTGAGGAACTCATAGGTGTACTAATAGGTTTAGCATTTGTCCATTTCATACTTTTTTGAGGATGTCCAACATACTTTGACTGCCTAAGAAATACACCCTCCTGAATTTGCTTAATGTTAAAGCCTAAAAAGTAATTCAAATCTTGATTTAGACTCATCTCAAATTCACTACTCATTATTTTAGAAAAATCATCACAATGTTTTTTATTTATAGATCCAAAGATGATATTATCAACATAAATTTATACAATGAGTATATCCTCTTCCAATTTCTTCAAAAATAGAGTTATGTCCATACTCCCTTTTTCAAAAGAACTCTCAAGTAGGAAGGTACTCAACCTTCCATACCAAGCCCTAGGTGTCTATTTCAATCCATATAATGCCTCTTTTAATTTGAAAACATGATTTAGGTGTTTAGAACTATCAAAGCCTAGAGATTATTCCACATAAATATCCTCTTGAATTACCCCATTTAAAAGGCACTATTAACATCCATTTGATACAATTTAAATCCTCTAAAATAGGCAAAGGCTAATAAAACCCTAATCTGATTATATCCCTTATCCACCAATCTAGCCTTATTTCTAATGATTACTCCTGAGTCATTCATTTTGTTCTTGAATATCCACTTAGTTTTAACTACACTTTGATCCTTTGGCCTTGCAGTTAATTTCCAAACTTCTTTTCTTACAAATTGATTTAATTTTTCTTGCATAGCCAATATCCAAAATTCATCCAAAAGTGCTTGATCAATATTTGTGGGTTCTATCATTAAAATAAAGTCTGAATGATTGACTTCTTTGTTCAGTCCATGCCTAGTCCTAACAATCTCACTAGGTTCACCTATAATCAATTCCTTTGGGTGGTTTTTAGAAAATCTCAAATCTCTAGGCAATGGGTTTTCTATTTCCAAATTTTCTTTTAAATTTATTTTCTCAATCTTTTGGGAGTCAATTTTTATCTCATCCTTTTCAACTATCGACTCTTTCAAACTTTCAGATTTATTAAATATAACATTTTTGGTTTCTTCAATCACCAAAGTCCTTTTATTGAATACTCTATAAGATTTTCCAATACTTGAGTATCCTATAAAAATTCATTCATATTATTTTGGATCAAATTTTCCTAAGCCAGATTTTCTATTATTATGTATGAACACCTTACATCAAAAAACATGTAAATGTGACAAATTAGGTGTTCTTCCATTTAGTAACTCCTATGTTGTTTTACTCAAGTTTGATCTTACATTCACCCTATTCAGAGCATAACATATAGTGCTAACCACCTCAGCCCAAAAATATTTAGGAAGTGAATATTCTACCAACATGGCTCGAGTGGCTTCTATTAATGTTCTATTTTTCCTTTTGACTACCCCATTCTACTGAGGGGTTCTAGATGCAGAAAAATTGTGATCAATTCATTTCTCCATAAAAAAATTCTTAAATTTTACATTCTCAAATTCTCCTCCATGATCACTTTTAATTTTCAAAATCTCACATCCTAGTTTCCGCTGAATCCAAGTTAAAAAATCTCTAAACTCCTCAAATGATTCACTCTTTTGATATAGAAATCTAACCCATGTGAATCTAGAGTAATCATACACAATCACAAATCCGTATACCTTCCCTCATAGACTTACAGTTCCAACTGATTCAAAAAGATCCATATGTAAAATCTCCAATAATTTACTTGTTATTAGATCTTTATTGGATTGAAAGATTACTTCACATGTTTTCTTAATTGACATGCATCACAAGGTAATCCTTAGATTAGTTTAGATTTTGTATATCTCTAACTAAGTTCTTTTGGGTAATCCTCCTAAGGTTTTTCATGCTAGAGTGACAAAGTTTCCTATGCCAAAGCCATGACTCATCAGAAAAAGTTTTTTAAATAAAAAACATGAGTTTTGATACAGTTCAAGTCTAGTATATACACATTATTTAACCTTATACCTTCAAAACATTAGTATCATTCAGGCTTAATATGTAGCTAGTAAGAAAATATTTTACAAAATATCCTTTTTCACATAGCTGGCTAATACTCAGAAGATTTTGCTTTAAGCCTTCTAATAACAAAACATTTTCTACAAAAAAGTTTTTCAAGTTTCCTATCATACCTGATCCTACCACCTTCCTTGTGGTGTTATCTCTAAGTGTAACCCTTCCTCCACTCCTAGCTTCAATTGATATTAATTGTGTAGTATCTCCAGTCATATGCTTTGAATAACCGCTATCCAGATACCAATTTCTCTCATGAGGCCTTGTGTGAGAGCGATCCCGCACAATCATCAAACATAAACATGGGAACCCAAATAAGTTTGGGTTCACCTTTTTGCAAATTCTAAACAGATGCATGTATGATATATCTAGGTTTATGCATCTTAAGTTTCCACACCAAATGAATTTTTCTTTCCAATCTACAGGAATGTACTATATGTCCAAAAAACCCTTAATGAAAGCATTTGACTCCAAGAAATGGGTTTCTTAATCTTCTATAGTTTTTTTTGCCTATTCATGGATTTCATAAATTTAGGATACAAAATAGGATTCATGAAATCTTCAAGTCTTGGGGGTATCCTATTATCCTCGAGAACTTTTATCTTTAATTTATAAAAAGAATTCATGTCTTCCAAAATGTGATTTATATAACTAATCTGATAATTTTATCTCTCTGATTCATCCTTAAAAACTTTAAATTAATTTTTCAATTTTGCATAGGATGATCTTAAATTTTCATGGTTCTTATTCAAATCATCATACTCATCAAGTAATTTCTTATGGTTGTTATCAATTAAAGCATGATCTTTTCTAAGGATCTTATGTTCTCTTTGTAGTTCATATAACTCTAAGTTCAGACGAGAATGCATTTTTTTAACTTCTTATATGCATCATGTATGCATTCAGAAACTTTTAAAAGTTCATGGTAAGTTAAGTCACTTACCTCTTCTTAATCTAACTGATCAAGATTATCGGTCATCAGGCATAGATTGGTGACTTCTTCTTTCTTATCAATTTTTAATGAGTCTGAAGCTGAGTCCGCTCAGAAAGCTTTTAGAATTTCTTCTTACCCTCTTCACCATTAGGAAACATACCTCGGAGTGGATTTGAATTTTGGGTAATCTGACTTAATTTGTCCTGGTTTCCTGCACTCATAGAAAATTACATCATTAGAAACCTTCACATTTCTATTGAACTTACCTCGATTCCATTGATGGCATCTCTTTTGCTTCCTTTTTAAAAAGTTTCTAAAATGTCTAGTCATCAAAGTGATGTCGTCTTCATCCTCAGGTATAAATAGATCACTCTCTGACTCTTCCACCTTTATTGCAATATTCTTCTCCTTTCATGACTCTCCTGCATCAATCTTTCATTGACTCACTCCTTGCTCGTGAGCAATTTGTGATCCAAGAAGATTGTCAATAGAGTAAACATTTAAATCTTTAGACTCTATAATCATAATTATTTTAGTATCATAAGTAGTAGGTAAATAACAATGTATTTTATTAACCATTTCAGAATTCATTAGTTCCTTACCCAATGCATATAAAGAGGTGACTATTTGTGTGAATATTATGTACCTGTCAGAAATGAATTCATTGGATTTCATGCAAAATAGTTCACAATCATGCAATAAGATATTAAGTCTGGATTGTTTAACTTCATTAGTCCCCTCATAAGTTATACAAAGTCTATCACATATATCCTTTCCACTTTTGCAAATGGAAACCCGCATGTAATCTTTAGATTTAAGAGCACAAAAGAAACTATTCAAGCATTTAGTGTTAAGTTATGCCAAGTCACGTTCTTCTACTATCCAATCTGCAAAGGGTGTTTCAACCCTAACTCCATCAACTAATCTAGTTAGTTTTGTATACCCTTCCTAAACTAAGATCCACATATTGTAATCTAGTAAATGTAAAAATATAAACATACAAGTTTTCCAAAAATCAAAAGGAATATTGTCGAAAAAGGGAGGTCTAGCTATAGAGTAACCTTTAGGTATGTATCTTTTTCAAAATATAGCCATGGTCATTAATCAAAAAGTAGTCTAAACTTATACTTTTGAAACAAAGCTCTAATATCACTTGTTAAAAGTTGTTAATTATGAATTAGGTTGTTAGACCTAAGCTTATGTCCCAACAGCTAACTAAGAGGGGGGTGAATTGGTAATTTAAAAATTTTCCTATTTTAAACTGATTAGAATTTTAGTGAAATTTTAAAATGATTTTTCAACCATAGATAAACAAAAACAGGAAAAATACAGAAAAAAATAAAAAAATACAAGATTTATAGTGGTTCGATCAAACACGACCTACATCCACTCTCTTAAGTCTCCCACTTCAGGTATTGCACTATTACCACAACTGTCTCTCTTTTTACCTCCACAGCAAGGTCGAGAAGCCTTCACAAAAACTCTTTTTCACCACTACCTAGTGCGACAGAGAATTGTTGTCCTTTAACAACCTCCAAGTGTTGGCAGAGAACCGTCGGCTATTCACACTCTCCAGGTGTAGGAAAAGAACCTTCATCCTTTCACACTCTCTAAGTGTAGGCAGAGAACCTTTGTGCTTTCACACTCTCCAGGTGTAGGGAGACAACCCTTCGGCTATCCACACTCCTCGAGTGTCGGCAGAGAATCGAATCTTTTTGAAAGATATTCTCACGACAAATCTGAAAGGACAAGAGAAAAGAGTGAAGTAATCACAAATTACAAACGGAGATCCTTATCTTTGAGTAACTAAGTGAACCCTACACAATATAATAATAAGAACTCTCCTTCAAACATTCTCTCTTACTCTCTCTTTCAATCTTCCTTCAGTATGCACGAAGACCAAGTGACAAAAAGATTACTTGATAGTTTTAAGTGGACCTTTTACAAGATAGACACAAAAAACCGTCCAAAAATTATAAATTTTCAAATCTGCACGTTCATGATTGTCCCGTACGATCCAATTTCATACGAGTGAAGATTGTAAAAATTATTGTGTACGACCTCAATGTACATGGGTACGAATTGCCTTCGTATCCAATCATCATCCCGTACGATCATGGTTTGTCTAGTATGAACCATTATTCTTAAGGTTTGTTGGGACAAAAATGCAGGATGGATCACAAGTTCAAAGAACAGAGGACATTATCCTGGGACGAAGGGGTTAATTCGTCTGGAAGATTAGTTTAAAACAAGAGTCCAGAGGACATCATCCAGGGATGAAGGGGTCATTTCGTCTGGACGAATAGTTCAAAGTGAGATTCCATAGGACATCATCCAGGGATGAATAAGATAATTTATCTGGATGAATAGTTCAAAGTGAGATTCAAGAGGATATCATCTTAGGATAAACAGGATAATTCGTCTGGATGAATAGTTCATAATGAGATTCTAGAGGACATCATCTAGGGACGAACAGGATAATTTATCTGGACGAATAGTTCAAAGTGAGATTCTAGAGGACATCATCCAGGGATGAATAGGTTAAATTGTCTGGACGATTAGGACTTAGAAAAATTTTTCACACCCTCTATTTGTTCCATTGCTCTTAGAGGAGTATAACGGACCTGATCGTTTCGTATGAACATGGTTCATCTTGTATGATCAATATATTAAAATTGTGAATTATAAAGCTCTCCCCCGGTGTGTGTGTGCTGAGTTACTTAATTACAATCACACTCTCTCAAACTCAAGTAAAGGAAAATACAGACTCCAAGTTACAAAATATTATAATGATATCTTGATTTGAAGTCTTCAATAATCTGGAGTATGATTTCCCTGAAATATTGGTACACACAAGAGCCAAAAACAATTCTTTCCAAAATGTGTTAGGAGAAAATAATAATCAAAATAATAATATTTAGAATCATTAAAATATATATGTTGCAAGAATGTAAAACATGAAAAGCTAAGTAATAACTCTTTTAGCAGTGGACTTCTCCCCGCTTCACAGGATTTTTCCGGTTAGAGGCTTTTTACTTTTTGGCTAGCAGCATCGCTTGGGGTTCAGGGAAGTTTTCTCCTCTCTTTATTTTGTTGTTCCTATATCTCTTTTCCCGCTAGCCGTCATGGCCTCTCGGCGGCTCTTAGATCCCAATTTTTTGATGGATAAAAGAAGTCGCGTTCGTTTGTGGATGCTTTATTTGGGATATTAATGGATGCTAATTTTCTACCTCTAAAATCATGTTCTTTCTATGGATTTCTTGCTGTTTGGATATCAGAGGAAGAAATTTACTCCTTAGCTGCCCCCTTCCAGTTTGCTTGGGTAAAATTTTTTCCTTCCCACCGTCCTAGTTTAGAAGCTATTCGATAATTTTTTTGTAATCTTAAGATTTTGACAGAGGTTATAGTAACTCTTCTTGATTCATCTCTAAAAGTTTGTTAGGGATGTTAAGCCCTATAGAACTGACCCGAGGCTAACCAAGAGCGGGGGTGAATTCGTATTTTAAAAATTTCTTTAAAACTAAAAGAACGATTATCACAAACGAAATCACCACAAAAACAAGTGAGGAAGAAAATAAATGCGGAAGCAGTAAAAATAAGAACACAAGGGTTTATAGTGGTTAGGTCAACTCGACCTACATCCACTCCCCGGAGGTGACCTCCGCGTATTGCACTACCAACGTGACTCTCCTTTAGCCCCCATATCTATGCGGAGAAGCCCTTATAAAAACACCTCCTTTTTTCCACACCCGGCAAGGCAGAGAACCCAACTCCTTTTGCTTCCTCCTGAAGCAGGCAGAGAACCACGACCACTTGCTGAAACATACCTCTCCTAACCCTTCCAGAGATAAGAGACTCTAGGGAAGAAGAAGTTGAATAATGCTTGGAGAAACCCTTGTGAATCACCTCACAAGCTCCCCTTCACATGATCCTCTCTCTCTCCCCCTCTCTCTCTCTCTCCTTTAGGTTTTCTCAGGTCAAGACAGCAACCATGGATGTTCAAAAATGTTGAACGAGAGCTCTTAAATAGAAGAGCTTCAAAGGGCTCATTAATTGCAAGTTGTCGACTTTATCATCCAGGATGATATGGAAATCATCCTGGCCGATCAGTACAAATCTCATAAGATCGGCCAGAGCATCGCTCTAAATGTAAACTGGATGATTGAAAATTTTCTTGATCGTCCCGGACAATCTCACAATTTTCCTGTCCGATCAGTTCAAATCAGAGGAAAATTGTCCAGAGCATCGCCCTGAATTTGAGCTGGCTGATATTTAGCGTCCTTAAGCAACAAAGGGTTTTTGAATAGATCATCCTGGCCGATCCTGCGATCGTCCAGGATGATGTGATCATATCAATTATCCTTAATTACTTCCTTGATTCTTGGATCAATTTAGGCATAACTGTGTAATATCGTCCAAACCAATTTCATGATCATCCTGGCCGATTTCCAAAAATACAGAATACGTAAATTGATCATGGTGGAAATTCTTTCTATATTTAGCATATCCTCCTGGACGATCCAGGCTGATCAGTTAATTATGGCTGCCTTAACTAAGAAATCCTGATTAGATCTTCTATTTTGAACTTGATCGTCTAGGACGATATAAAATATTATTCGGGATGATGTGAGTAAAAACAGAAGTTCTAAATCTCTCAAGTGTGTGTGTAGGTTACTTAACATCAGTCACTTCAAGCAATTACAATTGACTCGAAAAAGAAAATAGAAAAATACAGACTAACTCAACCCTAATCTACCCAGTCTTGAGCTGATTCTAATTTTTTTCCGATCTTTGAGTCCTAAAAAGTCAGTAGAAAAAGGAAGTCGTAGTGAAACAAGATTTATTTGCTATCATCAAATTCATAATCTAAAAAATATGTTTGTAACAATCTCCCCCTTTTTTATAATGGAAAACATATCGATAATCAATTCTAAAATAGTAATACAAAACTAAACAAGCTTTCAAATTTTTGAACATAATAAGTACAAACATACTACTCCATCTTTTGACATCTCAAAAAGGAGAAGGAAACTAAAAACACAAAGTAAAGAAACTAAAAACACAATACATAAAAAGAAAGCAATCCACAGAAAATAGTAACTAAAACTACATAAATGAGGGATCCTGATCATCTGATGGAGGTGGAGGTGGTGGAGCCTGCTGAAAGTAGCTAGCTAGCGTAGTAAACTTAGCATTGAACCAGGCTATGTCCTGGTCGTGCTGCTGCTGCTGGTGAGTAATGTAGCTATCAAAATGGACTAAGTCCTCTGTGTTGCAAATCTATTTTCATGACTTATGTTTTGATGATTGACAAATACTATTTCTCTTGGACTACTTGTTGCTTCTAATGTTTCAGTAATCGAAGATCGGACGAACAAGATGAAGTCAATTCAGGATTGCGTAGGTTTAGGGTTGAGTCAGTCTTTACTTTTATTTTTTACTTCTTGAGTTTACTTGTAATGGTCAAAGAGACTGATGCTAAGTAACTCTTCACACACACACTTGAGAGACTTAGAATTTCTGTTTTTACTCATATTGGCCAGGACGATTTTTTATATCGGCTTGGACGATCAAACTTAAAACAGAAAGTCTAAATAAGGATTCTTAATTAAGGCAGCCGTCATTAACATATCGGCCTGGACGATACGTGTATCGGCCAGGATGATAAGCTCAAAATAGAAAGAAGTTTCTGCCATAGACAATTAAGGTATACTGTATTTTTAAATTATTGGCCAGGACGATACTGTCTCGGCCTAGACGATATTCATAAATTATGCCTTAATTGATTAAGAAATCAAGGGAGTAATTAAGGATGATTGATATGATCATATCATCCTGGACGATCCAGGATTGGCCAGGACGATCCAGTCAAAAACCTTAAGTTACTTTAGGACGATAAAAATTGGTCAGCTTGTATCCAGGGCTATTCTCAGGATGATTTTCCTCTGATTTGAACTGATCGGCCAGGACGATCGTGAGATCGGCCTGGACGATCAAGCCAATTTTTAATCATCCTATTTTGCATCCAGGGCTATGCTCTGGCCAATCTTCTTTGATTTGTACTGATCGGCCAAGCCGATGTCCATATCGGCCTGGACGATATAGTCGGCAACTTGCAATTAATGAGCTCCTTTGAAGCTCTTATATTTAAGAGCTCTTGTTCAATATTTTTAAAGACCTTTAGCTGCTGCCTTGACCTAAGAAGACTTTGAGGAGAGAAAGAGAGAGAGGGAGAGAGAGGATCTTGTGAGGGGTAGCTTGTGAGGGGATTCACAAGTGTTGCTTCAAGGATCGCTCTGCTTATTCTTCGTCTAGAGTTTCTCGTCCGTGGAAGGGTCGGTAGAGGTAAGGAGTTAGCTTTTGGTTGTGGTTCTCTGCCAGCTTCAGGAGAAAGTAAAAGGAGGTAGGTTCTCTGCCTTGTTGGGGTGGCAAAAAGGATGTTCTTGTGAGGGCTTTTCCTCCTAACCATGGGGGCTAAAGGAGAGTCACGTTTTATAGTGCAATACTTAGAGGGCGCCTCCAAGGAGTGGACGTAGGTCGAGTTCACCGAACCACTATAAATTCCTGTATTCTTGATTTCTTGCTTCCGCACTTTTATTTCCGCATTTATTTTTGTGGCGTGATTTTGGTTTATGCAATTTTTATTCTTTCAGAAAAGAAATTTTAATTACAAACTCACCCCCCCTCTTGGTTAGCTTGGGCCAGTTCTATAGGGCTTAACATCCCTAGCGAACTTTTAAGTGGTATCAGAGCGGGATTCGAAAATTTAAGTTTGAAAACTTTTTGAATTAGATCCATGGCTAACCTTGGGAATCGTAACACTACGGAAGGGTATTCTATTACCCGACCTCCCCTGTTTGATAACCTACCTTTTGATTTTTGGAAAACTCGCATGTCAACTTTTTTACAATCTACTGATTATCGCATGTGGATGCTTATTCAAGAAGGTTATTCTCCACCTTCTCGTAAAATTAATGGTGTTAAAACTGAAGTTGCTTTCACCTAATGGACTTTCGACGAATGTGATTTAGCTCAATTGAATGCAAATTGTTTGAACTGCTTTTTCTATGCTTTAAAATCCGAGGATTACATGCGTGTCTCAACTTGCAAAACTGGTAAAGAGATTTGGGATAAATTGTGCATCACCTATGAAGGTACTAATGAAGTTAAACAATCTCGTTTGAACATTCTCTTGCATGACAATGAACTTTTTCGTATGAAATCTCATGAATCGATTTCTAACATGTACACTAGATTTACTCAGATAGTGACTTCACTGCATGCACTAGGAAAAGAATTTTCAAACTATGAAAAAGTTAACAAACTTTTGAGATGCTTGCCTTCGTCTTACGATTCTAAAATCACTGCAATCTCTGAATCTAAGGATCTGAACACCTGTTCTATTGATAACTTACTTGGCTCACTCATTGCTTACGAGCAAGGGGTGAATCAAAGAAATCTTGATGCAGGTGAGAAGAAAAAGGAGAAAATAATTGCACTGAAGGAACACAAATCAGATTCTGAATCTTCCGGGTCTGAAAGCGATGAAGTTCCCTTCATCACAAGGCAATTCAAAAGCTTTATAAGGAAGAAACAAAAGCATCATCAAAGTTGGAGAAAAGTTAAGGAACATAAACATGTTAAAGGATCTTTTGATGTTGTATGTTTTGAATGCATGAAGCCTGGACATGTGAGAGCCGATTGCCCGACACTTCAAGATAACACAAGCAAGGAAAGGATTGAGGAAAAATCTAAGTTTAAAAAGGAGAAGAAGAGAATCCAAAAGGCGTTCTGGGCATAATCTGGTACTGATTCCTCTGAGACTGAACCAGAGGAAGAGACAACGAACCTGTGCTTAATAGGGGAAGATCATATTGAGCAAAGTGATGAGGAAGAGGTATGTAAACCAACCTATGATGAATTGATTAAAATTTGTGAAAAAATCCATGCATCATACAAAAAACTTAAGAAGACACATGCTAGCTTAAAACTGGAACTTGTAAGTTTGTAGAAAGAGTATGAAGCCACTCTTAAAAATCATTCAACGATTGATTCTAATCACATATTTCTTCTTGATGAATTTGATGAATTGAACAAAAAGCATTCAGAATTAATTGATGAACATAAGGCATTGAAAGTTTCACACACCTCACTTAATTCTGATCTTAAGAAGTCTAAAGAGATTGAGAAAAATTTGAGGATTGATAATGAGGCATTAAAAAGAACTAACTTGAGGATTCAAAATGATTTGGATACAATTAAGAAAAATCGGATGACATCTACTTTTAATCCTAAGCCAGAATCTAGGAAAAGGCATTATTACTCAAACCATTTAAGAAACCCTTTTCATGGAGTTAGATGTTTCTCATGTGGCATGCTAGGACACATCTCACACACTTGCACCATTCACCGTAGTACACATTGGGAGTGGAGACCTAAGATGTATGATTCACAGCATACCATATCTGCATTGAACTTTACTTTTCTTAAGAAGGAGCCCAAACTTATTTGGGTTCCTAAATCTAACTGTTGTTGAGCTTTGCAGGTCTGCTCTCACCAAAGACCTCGTGGGAACATAGGATAACTGGACATAAGGAGGCTGGCAGCTCAAAAATAGCTTAAACTCGCTGCCTTATAACTTGCTTGAAATGTTTAGTTTTTTTGTGTTATTTGTTTCATTTTTGTGCTAGTTTTGTGCTTGCTTTGTGTTGTTCTAGTTTGCTTGGTTTTCATTTTTGTTTGGTGTCACATATGGTGAATCTTTTCAAGCTTTTAAATTTTGGAGTTTTGGAGATAGTGTTTAGCTTTTTCTAAATTGGTTAAAGGGAGAAATACTGTTGATATTTTCCCTCCTTCTGATCTTGTTTAGTGGTATGATTTTCTTCTCTAAACAAAAGTTTAAACTCAGTTTAACCAATAGTTTCTTTAATTAAGATCCTTTTTCTTATCTTGCTACATTAATTTATCTTATGCATAGTAGCCAAAGTTCTTTTAAATCTTTCAAGTTTTTCTGAAATCCTGTCATTGCATTCATCACATGATTTTGATTTTATGTTGTGGATTCTTCTTCCCTATGTTAGAGAGAGAGCTCATATTCTCTAATATTTTGAGGATATACTCACATCTAAGTTTTTTTTAAGGGTATATTAAAGAGTTTCTATCTTGCAAAAGTTAAAAAGGAAAGAGGCCAATGAAGCCAAATTGAAAAGAAAGCTATATACACAAAGGTGTATCAAAAAAAAATTAAATCAAAAGATGCTCAAAGAGCCAATCAAAGTGAAAAGAGGCATAAAATGAGCCCACTAAATGCAAGCTATCCTCTCTTTGCTAATACTCTTAAAACTTAGAGCACTCATTGATTATGTGATGCTTTCAAAGACTTGATTTCAATTTCCATGATTGAGAAAAATTACTTGGTTTTATTAACCATGAGATATTTTCTTTGTAAACAAGTTTTGAATGGATCTTCTTATCCTATTTAGTTATTCTGAGTTAGGCCTCTGTTTTCCAAAAGAATTTTGTACCCTGAAGGATGTCCGATCTAGGGTTAACAGAATCAGATGTTCTACCTTCTTCTGATTGGGATTTGTTAAACTCCTTGATCTCTTGGAACTCTAAAAGTTTAAATTTTAGAAAATTTCTCATATGATGCCTCCATAAAACAAAAAAATTAGAAAAATTAAAATCCAAAAATATTCGTTTTTTTATTTTCCTTGTGTTTTTGCTTTTCTTTTACTGTGTTTTTCTGATTGTTTTTCTTTTATTTTATTTTTTGAGGGCATTGATCATCACCATCTTTTCCTTGGTTTCAAATTCCAGTCATATCGTCCTGGCCGATACATTTATCGTCCTGGACGATAGGGCAAATTCTCTTTAAAATCCATCTGCTGAACTTTTCTATGCTTGCTATAACTCATCGTCCTGGACGATCCTATATCGTCCTGGACTATATGAAAGAACTCTGGTGCAATCTTGATGATAGTCCTGGCCGATAGAATATTTTGTCTGGCTGATGCAATTTATGTTCATCGTCCTGACCGATACACTGGATCGTCCTGGACGATCCAGGTGTCAGCACGTTTGAATATTTAAATTCAGCCCTAGACGATCCATTATTGGACAATCGGTCGGGCCGATCCACTATTCGTCCTGGACGATACACGTGGCAGTGATTTAAAATGTTTTAACTTCGGCCAGTACGATCAATTATTGTGCATCGTCCTAGACGATACACCTAATCAGCCCGAACGATCTGCTTTTTCAACGGTCATCCGGCCTGACTCCTCGGGACGATCGTCTGTGTCTAATCATCCTAGCCTATATATGATCAGCCCGGATGATCGGACCGCCTTTTTGACCAATCAGCCTGTACGCAATTATTGAACCATATCGGCCTGGATGATTCGGAGATCGGCCAGAATGACATGACCGTTTCTTTAAATTCAGGCCATTCCAACCATGATTTTTCACTCTTCACCCTTTCTCCTCTTGTGTTTTTTCTTAGTCCTCTCTATGGCTAGTGGGAAATGTTTCCGACAAACTTCTGGGAGTTCGTCGAGGGCAAGGATTGACCCTCATTTCAGGGAAGCAGAAGATGAAGCTGCCTACCATCGTTACAAAGAGTGTGGGATAACTGTCTCAAGAATCATCAACCCTGCCCACATCTCTTACCCGGTAATGGATCTTTTCACTCACACCTCCCTTTGCTTCATTCTGTCTCTTGCTTTCCCTTTCAATACCAAATTTCTTCGAGAATTTTTTGCAAACCTTCGCATTAACCCTACCTTCACAGCCCTGACCTCCTATGTGAATCGACGCCCTGTCGAAATCATATATAAGGATTGTGTTGATCTTTTACAGCTATCCACCACCGGGGATAAGCTGCACTTAATCATCTTTGACCCTGATCTTTACTGGTCCATGGCGAATCACTTTCTTCGCTAGACCAATGCACCTTACCTTGTTGGAGAGACTAGCTCTTTAGTCAAAGAATCTAGGACAATCCAACATGTCCTTCGCCCCTCCGTTATTCCAAAAGACGGGGACTAATCCACATCACCCCTCTACTTTCCTTCACTACCTTCTACATCATGGCTCATAGAGAATCCAATACTGCGGACCGAATTTTTCGATACATTGATCACTTAACCACAATTCGTGATCCAGGTCACAAGAGGAAACCCAATCTAGCCTTATGACACATCATAGCCTATATCCTTGAAACCAAATACCAACTTCAGTATCCTATTCCATCAAACCTCCCAACTCCCTTCTACTCAAACAATTCCTTCAGTACCCTTCACAGTACATGTCTCTACCCTGAGGAACCTAGAGGGGCTAGAGAGGAGGAAGCTCCCGCTCCCTTTCCTGACTTTGTTCCTCTCCACCAGCACTCACCGGTTGATCAGTTGATTGAGAGGTTTGATCGATGGGAGACCTGCTTTGACGCCTATGTTGCTGCACAGGAGCAGCAACACTCTGAGAATATTGTCTGTTACGAGCAGCACCGCACTAAGGATTTAACCCGCTTTGACAGTTTCATTACTCACCAGCAGCAGCAGCATGACCAGGACATCGCCTGGTTCAATGCTCAGTTTACCACGCTTGCCAGCTACTTTCAGCAGCCACCTCCACCTCCACCTCCTCCATCAGATGATCAGGATCCCTCATTCTTTTAGTCTGTGCTTTCTGTTATTTGTTTCCTGTTTTTTGTAGTTTGCTTTTTAGTCTTTGTTTGTTTCTGGACCCTCTTTTTGTGCTGACAAAAGGGGGAGTAGGGTGTGGTAGGAAAAGTTGTTTATAACTTTGAAATTCTAATGAACCTTTCTGGACACTTTCCTACTTGTGTTTGCCATCATCAAAAAGGGGGAGATTATTGTAAATCTATTTTCATGGCTTATGTTTTGATGATTGACAAACACTATTTCTCTTGGACTACTTGTTGCTTCTAACGTTTCAGGAATTAAAGATCGGACGAACAACACGAAGTCAATTCAGGATTGCGTAGGTTTAGGGTTGAGTCAGTCTGTACTTTTATTTTTCACTTCTTGAGTCTACTTGTAATGGTCAAAGAGACTGATGCTAAGTAACCCTTCACACACACACATGAGAGACTTAAAATTTCTGTTCTTACTCATATCGCCCAGAACGATTTTTTATATCGGCCTGGACGATCAGACTTAAAACAAAAAGTCTAAATAAGGATTCTTAATTAAGACAGCCGTCAATAACATACCGGCCTGGACGATACGTGTATGGACTAGGACGATAAGCTCAAAACAGAAAGAAGTTTCTACCATAGATAATTAAGGTATACTGTATTTTTAAATTATCAGCCAGGACGATACTGTATCGACATGGACGATATTCACAAATTATGTCTTAATTGATCAGGAAATCAAGGGAGTAATTAAGGATGATTGATACGATCATATCATCCTGGACAATCACAGGATCGTCCTGGACGATCCAGTCAAAAACCTTAAGTTACTTCAGGATGATATAAATCGGCCAGCTTGTATCCAGGGCTATTCTTAGGATGATTTTCCTCTGATTTGAACTTATCGGCCAGGACGATCGTGAGATCAGCCTGGACGATCAAGCCAATTTTCAATCGTCCTGTTTTGCATCCAGGGCTATGCTCTAGCCGAAATCTGATCGGCCAGGCCGATGTCCATATCGGCCTAGACGATATATTCGGCAACTTACAATTAATGAGCTCCTTTGAAGCTCTTCTATTTAAGAGCTCTTGTTCAACATTTTTAAAGACCTTTGGCTGCTGCCTTGACCTGAGAAGACCTTGAGGAGAGAAAGAGAGAGAGGGAGAGAGAGGATCTTGTGAGGGGGAGCTTGTGAGGGGATTCACAAGGGTTGCTTCAAGGATCGCTCTGCTTGTTCTTCGTCTAGAGTTTCTCGTCAGTGGAAGGGTCGGTAGAGGTAAGGAGTTAGCTTTTGGTTGTGGTTCTCTGCCAGCTTTAGGAGGAAGCAAAAGGAGGTAGGTTCTCTGCCTTGCCGGGGTGGCAAAAAGGAGGTTATTGTGAGGGCTTCTCCGCCTAGCCGTGGGGGCTAAAGGAGAGTCACGTTTTGTAGTGCAATACTTGGAGGGTGCCTCCAAGGAGTGGACGTAGGTCGACTTGACCGAACCACTATAAATTCCTATGTTCTTGATTTCTTGCTTCCGCACTTTTATTTCCGCATTTATTTTTGTGACGTGATTTTGGTTTATGCAATTTTTATTCTTTTAGAAAAGAAATTTTAATTACAAATTCACCCCCCCCCCTCTTGGTTAGCTTGGGCCAGTTCTATAGAGCTTAACATCCCTAGCGAACTTTCACTCTATACAGTGCTACTCGTAGCGAGTCATGTCCTCAGAATGTTGCTGCTCTTGTGCAGCAACATAAGCTTCAAAACGAGTCTCCCAATGATCAAATATCTTCACTAACGGGTCAAACTGTGAGTGTTGGCAAAGAGGAATAGGATCAGGAACGAGAGCGAGAGCCTCCTCCTCCTCTCCCCCCCTGAGGTTCCCCTTCTCTTTGGTGGAGACGAGTACTGTGAAGGATATTGAATGAATTGTTTGAGTAGCAGGGAGGCGGATGGTTGGGGTGAATAAAATATTAAAGATTGTATTTGGTTTCAAGAACATATGAGATGATGTGTCCCAAAGCCAGATTGGGTTTCCTCTTATGACCCGGATCATGGATTGTAGTTAAATGATCAATGTATCAAAAGATTAGATCGGTTCCCGGCTTTTGGAATTATGGACGTGCGAAGGACATGTTGGATTGTCCTAGCATCTTTGACTAAAGAGCTAGTCTCTCCAACATAAAAGGGAGAGTTGGTTTGGCGTAGAAAATTTTTTGCAGCGGACTAGTTGAAGTCAAGATCAGAGATAGTTAAATGCAGTTTATCCCCGGTGATGGATAGTTGTAGCAGTTCAGCACAGTCTTGATATGTGATCTCGACTAGGCGTCAATTTATATAGGAGATTAGGGCAGTGTAGGCAGTATTTATTCGGAGATTTGCAAAAAATTCAAACAAAAGTTTGGAGGCAAAAGGGACTTTTAGAGTAAGAATGAAGTAGATGTTGAGTCCAGTAATTAGGTTGTTAAGCCTAAGTAAATGTCCCACGGCTACCAAGAGGGGGGTGAATTGGTAGTTTTTTAAAAATTTTAAACCCTCTTAATGATAAAGTTGAACCGAAATAAAATTTTCTTTTAAAGTTAGTAGAAAAATGTTTTTCAACCATAGAGTTGTTAAAACTGAAATTTAAAGTGCGGAAACGTAAAAGCAATAAAGTAAATGACACCAGATTTATAGTGGTTCGGTCTATAACCAGACCTACATCCACTCCTCAGAGGCACCCTCTGATTATTGCACTAATACCATAAAGTGACTCTCCTTTAGCACCCACAGCAAGGCGGAGAAGCCTGTACAAAACACTCTTTTCACCACTACCCGGTGCGGCAGAGAACCGTCATCCTTTTACACAATCCACAGTGCTGGCAGAGAACCGTCGTCCTTTCACACTCTCCTAGTGTGGGAAGAGAACCCTACGGCTGTTTACACTCTCCAAGTGTAGGCAGAGAACCTTCTTCCTTTTACACTCTCCTAGTGTGGGCAGAGAACCCTCGTCTGTTCACACTCTCCAAGTGTCGGCAGAGAACCGGACCTTCTTGAATGATCTTCTCACAAGAATCTAGAAGGAAGAAAGAAAAGAGTGAAGAAATCCAATTTCACAAGTAGAGACTCTTACCTTAGCAATCCAAGTAAAGCATTCTCGCTCCAGTGGTAGGAATCCTCCTTTGAATGCTCTCTTCCACTCTCTCCTTGGCTATTCTCTCAAGAGGCACGAAGATCAAATGACAAAAAGATTGGGTGGCAGTCTAATTTGGACTATTTATATAAAAGAAGAGAGAAACCACCCAAAAACTGCAAATTTCCAATTCTGTACGCAGTGGATCGTCCTGTACGATCCTGGATCGTCCTGGACGATATTACTAAAACAATCTGAAACGACCCAAGTTGTATATGTGTACGAAATGACTTCGTACAGCTGATCGTCCTGTACGAACTAGGTTCGTCCAGTACGAACGGTTATTACAAGGTCGGTTCTAGAAACTGCTGAAAACTGCTCTAAGTCGGTTTATCGTTTGGACGAAAATATGTTCGTCTGGACGAAAATTTTCCAGAGAACCAATCGCCGCGGACAATAATTTGTTTTCGTCTGGACGACAATTTTCCAGAGAGCTGATCGTCCTGTACGATATTTATTTTCGTCTGGACGAAAATTTTCCAGAGGACTGGTCGCCTCGTACGATGGTAAAATTCGTCTGGACGAAAATTTTCCAGAGAACCCATCGTCCAGGACGATAATAAAATTCGTCCTGGACGAATAGGACTTAGAAAAATTTTTCCAAGCAAGTTCCTATTCGTTCCGAGTGCTCTATAGGAGATAACTAACAGATCGTTCAGTACGATAAATATCGTCCTGTACGATCAGTATAGAATTTCAAAATCTCCTTATTTGTGTGTGTGAGATTTTATTCACTCAATTACAATCACTCCCTTTCAAAATTAATTCAAAGAAAAGACAAAAAACAAAATATCACATGTTGAATTTGATTTGAAGTTTTCGTAGTCTGGAGTCTGATTTTCCTGAAATGTTAGTACACACAAGAGCAAGTGCAAATTTTCTGAAATTGTTAGGAGATAACTATACATTTGAACAATAATGTTTGAAATCATCAAAACTACATAAGTTGCATAAATATAAATCATTCAAATAGCAACTATTCAAACAATCTCCCCCTTTTTTATGATGGCAAAACAATTATTATTAGTATGGTTTCAAGTTAAAACAAATCTCTTATCTCCTAAACTCCCCCTGAATTTATGAGTACATTAAAATAAGGAGGCATTAAAGAACAATATTTAACGAACAATATTTTTGTTTTTCAAAATTTTTAACACAAACAAATAAAAAACTTGCAAACAGAACAATTAAAAATAGAAAACACAAACCACAAAAACACAAACATAATAATTTCTCCCCCTTTTTGACAGCAACAAAAAGTGAAGAAGAAAAAGACAAGAAATGTAAAAAATTATATGAAATTCATTGTTAAAATTTAATCTAAATTGTGATTTGACATAGGGTATGCAATTTTAAACTTAAGATATTAGGTCAATCATACAAATTCATAAAATTTATGAAATGATATAACATTGTAAGTAAGAAGAATTTATCAAAGACATGATTCAATTTAGACATTTTGATTATTGAAAATCATTACAAGTGAGATGTAAAAAAAAATTATATATTTCAAAGTTCAATAGAATATAAATGAACATTAGATCAACTTGAATTAAGAGATTGAACGAATTTGGAAAGAAGAGAATTACCTCATGTGGTGCTTTGCACATCCTTTCAAAGTTTTGGAGCACATTTTTGTGCATTTTTCTTTGGTTGGGCTTATTTTGTGCCTCTTTTTTACTTTGCAAATTTTTGTGAATTGCTTTTGATTTTTGTACATTTGTACAATGTTCAAGAGTAATTTGACCAATTCTTTCCAAAATCTATAATCTAAAATTTCAAATATTTCTAGGTGCATAAATATCATTTGAGCATAGAAATACAAAATAAGAAAACATCAAAATTGCAATAACAATATTAACTTTTATGTAGTCTAAATGAATAGACATGAATTTAAAAATTCTAATTACAACAAGTTATAAACAAATTATAAATTTAGAAAGTCTAGATTTTCTAATATAGATAATCTCACATTACAATCGAATTTAAGCACAATGTAGATTAAAAAAAAATACTAATGAAATTCATAAACATTAGCCACATTTCAAAACAAATCTAATAAAAACAAACTTTCATTGATTAAAAAAAAACGGATTACATAAAAAACATTGAACTTAAAAAGAAAAAACAACTTAAAAACAAACATTGAACAATAAAACAGACACGAAAAAAAATACAACAGACACACATAAAAACAATTTCTACTGTTCTGGAGGAGGAGGAGGAGGAATGCCGCCAAAGAGGTTGAAGTAGGAGGCTATCAACATTACATTGGTATTTATTTCATGAACTTCATCTCTAATATTACCAATGTCATGTTGCTGCTGAGTAAGATGAGCATCAAATTGATCAAACCTTTGATCAATGTGAGTCTCTAGTCTATCAAATCTCTCAATCAGATTCTGGTAATCTGATTGAGAAGCAGAACCTTGCACTCCTTCTTCTTCTTCTTCTTCTGAAGCACTAGCATGTGCTTTTTCTTTCTCCTCCTTGAAGAGCAATCTGAAAGATGCATCGTTATAGTAAACTAGCTCTTCATATTCTTCATCAGGATGCACTATATTGTACTTCTTCTCCAAAATATAAGTAATTAAGTGCCCTAATGAGATGTTCTTCTTCCTCTTCTGATCAGCATGTCCTATTTCTGAAAGCCCATAGATATGATCTATGATGAGTTGGGCTTCATCAATAGGATGTCTTTGCATGATTAAAAAAGTTAGACAAGAAAGGAGAGGAGTAATGTTAATCCTATCACCAGCTTTAGGAATAATTGAGGATCTAAGGATATGCTGGATGATTCGGGCATCTTGGGTCATACCGGAGACTCTAGCAACATGATTGTCAATCGCATTTTCTCTAATTACCCTATTGATTTGAAACCATTTGAAGGAGGTTTCTGACATTAGGATGTGCGCTCTATATCCCTCAGTTCTTAGGTTTAAAAATGCACCAAGGTCGTGCTTGGTGATCTCAACTTTTTTCTTAAAAACAAAAGAACTAATGATAGAGTGGTCAGAATTGAAACTCATGTTGGCTAGAAAGTAATGGTAGGTTTGCTTATTATAGAAGTGGGCGAGAGAAAGAATGAACTGAAATTGGGTTGAGGCGAAGAGGTGCAATACCCGAAATTTCAACTCTGTTTGGATAAGAATGCGAGACGGAGTGATTTTTGCGGATGCAAAACGAGGAAAAGATTCATCATTTGCCTTGGAAAGAAAGTTGTCTGGGGCATTCCTATTAGGTTTTCTCACCAAAACCTTTTGTCTTTTGCTAGAGGATGCCATTGTTGATTTGATGTAAAAAGAAGTTTGAAAGTGTGATTGTCAAGTTTGAAAGCCTTCATATTTAAAGAAAAACGATACGTTCGTCCTGGACGAAAATATTCGTCCTGGACGAAAAATTATCGTTCGTCTGGACGAAGTAATTTCGTACAGACGATCCAATTCGTCCAAAATGTAACGGCTTTTCGTATTCAACACAACTTACGATGCGTCCCTTCGTACAGGCTTTTTGACTTGACCGATCGTACAGACAAAAAAATTTCGTACAGACGATCGAAAAGTGTTTCGTTTTAATGACCCTTGAAAACCGTCCCCTACAATGAACCGACACATGTTCGTCTGGACGAACGAAAATTTTGTACAGATGAAGTTCGTATTAAAAACTGTCTTATCCACTCAACCGTTGCATTCAATCGTCCCGACGTTTGAGAAAAGAAAAAAAAATTCGTCCTGGACGATCACAGATCGTACAGACGATCCAATAAAAAACTGCTCTCAAAACGGTTTAAATTCGCGTAAACTGTTCCTTTACACATCGTCCCGTACGAAAACATTTCGTCCTGGACAATTTCCTCCAAAAAAGATTATTTTTTAATTTTGAATTTTTTAAATTAACAAAATCAACAAAAACAATCAAAAACACACAAAACATAAAACAAAATCATAAATCCAAAAACAATTCATTAAAAACACACAAAATTCACAAAATTACAAAAACAAAACACAACAAGTATCAATGTTGCAAAGACATTTTAGTTAAGCATTCAAATCAATAACACCAAGCCTTGTTCTTAAAGTACTGAAGGTATCAAAGGCTAAAAGTTTTATAAAAATGTCTGCAAGTTGATTTTCAGTTGAAACATGTATGAGTTCAATTTCTCCTTTGGATACATGATCCCTTATGAAATGATGCCTTATATCGATGTGTTTGGTTCTAGAATGTTGAATAGGATTTTTTGAAATGCAAATAGCACTAGTATTGTCACAATAAATTGGAATAGTGCCTATAGTTAATCCTAAGTCAATCAACTGTTGTTTTAACCAAAGTACTTGTGCCACACAACTTCCTAATGCAATGTATTCTGCTTCTGCAGTAGATAGTGCCACTGAATTTTGTTTTCTACTAGACCATGAAACTAATGAATTTCCAATGAATTGACATGTTCCAGAAGTGCTTTTCCTATCCACTCTACAGCCTGCAAAGTCAGAATCTGAGTAACCAATAATTTCAAATGAAGAGCTAAACTTAGGATACCAAATTCCTAAGTTTTGAGTTCCTAGTAGATATCTTAAAATCCTTTTCACTGCTGTCAAATGTGATTCTTTTGGATCTGATTGAAATCTAGCACATAGGCAAACACTAAACATAATATCTGGTCGGCTAGCAGTCAAGTAAAGTAAAGATCCAATTATCCCTCTAAATTTCTTTTGATCAACAGATTTTCCCTTAAGGTTCTTATCCAACTGAACTGAAGAACTCATTGGTGTACTAACAGGTTTAGCATTGTCCATTTCATATTTTTTGAGGATGTCCTTAATATATTTGGTTTGACTAAGAAAAGTACCTTCCTCAAGTTGCTTAATGCTAAATCCTAGAAAGTAATTTAAATCTCCCATTAGACTCATTTCAAATTCACTACTCATTGTTTTAGAAAAATCATCACAAAGATGTTTATTTGAAGATCCAAAGATGATGTCATCCACATAAATTTGAACAATAAGTATATCCTTTCCAATTTTCCTTAAAAAGAGAGTTGTATCCACACTTCCTTTTTCAAAAGATCTTTCAAGTAGGAAGGTGCTTAACCTCTCATACCAAGCCCTAGGTGCCTGTTTCAATCCATATAATGCCTTTTTTAATTTGAAAACATGATTTGGAAATTTAGAATTTTCAAAAACTGGAGGTTGTTCTACAAAAACATCTTCTTCAATTACTCCATTTAAAAAGGCACTTTTGACATCCATTTGAAACAATTTAAAACCTTTAAAACAGGCAAAGGCTAGTAAAACCCTAATTGCTTCAAGTCTAGCTACAGGGGCAAAAGTTTCCTCAAAATCAATTCCTTCAATTTGATTATACCCCTTAGCTACTAATCTAGCCTTATTTCTAATGACTACTCCTGAGTCATTCATTTTATTTTTGAACACCCACTTGGTTCCAACAACACTTTGATCTTTTGGCCTTGTAGTTAGTTCCCAAACTTTATTTCTTACAAATTGATTTAACTCTTCTTGCATGGCCAATATCCAAAATTCATCTGAAAGTGCTTGATCAATGTTAGTGGGTTCAATAGTTGAAATAAAGGCTGAATGATTGACTTCCTTGTTTAATCCACGCCTAGTTCTAACACCCTCACTTGGTTCACCTATAATTAATTCCTTTGGGTGGTTTTTAGAAAATCTCAAATCTCTAGGCAAAGGGTCTTCTCTTTCTAAATTTTCTTCCACATTTTCTTCCAAATTTAATCTATCAATCTTTTGGGAGTTTTCTTCAATTTCTTCTTCAACAACTTTTGGCTCTTCCATGTTTCCATTTTCATCAAAAACAACATGTGTGGTTTCTTCAATGACTAAAGTTCTTTTGTTGAATACTCTATAAGATTTTCCAACACTTGAATATCCAACAAAAATTCCTTCATCTGATTTTGGATCAAATTTTCCTAAGGCAGATTTTCCATTATTATGTATGAACACCTTGCAACCAAATACATGCAAATGAGACAAATTTGGTGTTCTATCTTTTAGCAACTCATAGGGTGTTTTATTCAAATTTGATCTCACATTCACCCTATTCAGAACATAGCATGCAGTGCTAACCGCCTCAGCCCAAAAATATCTAGGAAGCGAGTATTCTGCTAACATTGCTCGGGCGGCTTCTATTAATGTTCTGTTCTTTCTTTCAACTACTCCATTTTGTTGAGGAGTTCTAGGTGCAGAAAAATTGTGATCAATCCCCTTTTCTTTACAGAAATCTTCAAATCTTTCATTTTCAAATTCTCCTCCATGATCACTTTGTATAGAAATTATTTCACATCCTAGTTTTCTTTGTATCCAAGTTGAAAAATTTCTGAATTCCTCAAATGATTCACTCTTATGAAAAAGAAATTTAACCCAGGTGAATCTTGAAAAATCATCTACTATAACAAATCCATATACCTTTCCTCCTAGACTAACAGTGCTTACAGGTCCAAAAAGATCCATGTGAAGAATTTCTAAAGGTTTACTGGTCCTAAGATCTTTATTGGACTTAAAAGAGGACTTCACTTGTTTTCTAGTTGACATGCATCACATAGATGGTCCTTAGTAAAGTCTAGTTTAGGTATTCCTCTCACCAAATTCTTTTGGGTAATTTTTCTAAGATTTTTCATACTAGAATGACAAAGTCTCCTATGCCAAAGCCATGATTCATCAGAAACAGTTTTCAAACAAAAAGCAGTAGGAGATTGAATACAATTTAAATCTAGCATGTAGACATTGTTCACCCTTTTTCCATTTAAAACAATTTTCCCATTTAGGCTAATTATGCAGCTAGTAGGTAAAAATTTTACATTATAGCCCTTATCACATAGCTGACTTATGCTAAGCAAATTATGTTTTAAGCCTTCAACTAATAAAACATTATCTATGAAAAAGTTTTTTAAATTTCCAATCATACCTGATCCAACCACTTTCTTTGTGGTATTATCTCCAAGTGTAACCTTGCCTCCACTCCTGGCTTCCAGCGTTATGAATTGAGCAGTATCTCCAGTCATGTGCTTAGAACATCCGCTGTCCAGGTACCATATACTCTCACGAGGTCTTGTGTGAGAGTATACCTGCAAAATTCTCAAATGTTAGACCTGGGAACCCAAACTAGTTTGGGTTCACCTTTATGAAATTTATAATCAGATGCATGTGTGATATGTCTAGGTTTATGCATCTTAGTTCTCCACACCAAATTAGGTTTCATCTTTAAAGTGCAGGTGTGAGATATATGTCCCAAAAATCCACAATTGTTACATTTAACATTAGGAAAAATATTTCTATGTTTTCTTTCATATGATTGTCTTCTAAGGGATTTCATGAATTTAGGATAATATTTAGGATTTGTAAAATCTTCAAGTTTAGGGGGGTTCCTATTATCCTCGAGAGCTCTTATAGTAAGTTTGTAAAATGAATTCATATCCTCCAAGATTCGATTTGTATAATTGATTCTATATGTCTTGTGCTCAGATTCATCCTTAAATTTCTTAAATTCTTTTTCAAGTTCAGCATAGGATGATTTTAAATTCTCAAAATTTTTATTCAAGTCATCATATTCATCAAGTAGTTTCATGTGGTTGCTATCAATTAAAGCATGATCTTTCCTAAGGATTTCGTGTTCCTTATTAAGCTCTTCCAATTCTAAAACTAAACTAGCATGCATCTTTTTCGTTTTCCTATATGCATCATGCATGTGTTCAGAAACTTCAAACAATTCATTATAAGTTAAATCACATACCTCTTCTTGATCTGATTTTTCAGATTTATCTGCCATCAAGCAAAGGTTGGTGACTTCTTCTTCTTTTTCAGTCTCAGATGAGTCTGAAGCTGAGTCCGCCCAAAAAGCCTTTTGAAACTTCTTCTTGCCCTTCATTACCATTGGTTTCTCCTCTACCTTCTCCTTGCTAGGAGTGGCTTTGAGTTTTGGACAATCAGTTTTTATATGACCTGGTTTCCTGCATTCATACCAAATCACTTCATTAGAAACCTTGCCATTTCTGTTATACTTACCTCTATTCCATTGCTGGCGTCTCTTCTGCTTCCTCTTTAAAAAGCTTCTGAATTGTCTAGTCATCAGTGCTATATCGTCTTCATCCTCAGGTTATGAGTGTTCACTTTCTGACTCTTCCACATTAAGTGCAATATTCTTGTCCTTTCTTGTTTCACCTGCATCAATCTTTCTTTGACATACTCCTTGCTCGTAAGCAATGAGTGAACCAAGAAGATTGTCAATAGAATAAATGTTCAGATCTTTTGACTCTGTAATTGCAGTAATTTTAGCATCATATGCAGTAGGTAAACAACGAAGAATCTTATTAACCATTTCAGCATTAGTTAATTCCCTACCAAGTGCATGCAAAGAGGTGACAATTTAAGTGAATCTTGTGTACATGTCAGATATAGATTCATTAGGTTTCATGCGAAATAATTCGTAGTCATGTAACAAGATATTGAGTCTTGATTGCTTAACCTCATTTGTCCCTTCATAAGTAATACAAAGTCTATCCCATATGTCTTTTCCGCTTTTACAAGTGAAAACTCGCATGTAGTCTTCAGATTTTAAAGCACAAAAGAAACTATTTAAACATTTCGCATTTAATTGTGCTAAGTCACGTTCTTCTATAGTCCAATCTGCATAGGGTGTATCTACCCTAATTCCATCAACTAATCTAGTTGGTTTTGTGTAACCTTCCTGGACTAGCATCCACATGCGATAATCAAGTGACTGTAAGAAAGTAGACATGCGTGTTTTCCAAAAATCAAAAGGAATATTTGTTGCAAATCTATTTTTCATGGCTTATGTTTTGATGATTGACAAACACTGCTTTTCTTGGACAGCTTGTTGCTTCTAACTTTTCAGGAATCGACGATCGGACAATCAAAAAGGAGCCAAGTTCAGGAATGCGTAGGGTTAGGGTTGAGTCAGTCTGTACTTTTATTTTTACCTTTTGAGTCCACTTGTAATAATCAAAAAGACTGATACTTTGTAACCCTTCACACACACACTTGAGAGAATTAGAAATTCTGTTTTTACTCATATCGGCCAGGACGATATCTTTGATCGGCCTGGACGATCAGCTTAAAACAGAAAGTCTAATTAAGGGTTCTTGATTAAGGCAGCCAACGTTAACCTATCGGCCTGGACGATACGTGTATCGGCCAGGACGATAAGCTCAAAACAGAAAGAAGTAGCCGCCATAGACAAGTATGGTATAGCATATCTTTAAATTATCGGCCAGGACGATCCTCGGATCGGCCTGGACGATAATAACAAATTATACCATAATTGTTCTGGAAATTAAGGAAGTAATTAAGGATGATTGATACGATCATATCGTCCTGGACGATCGCAGGATCGGCCAGGCCGATCTAGTCAAAAACCTTAAGTTACTTCAGGACGATCAGTATCGGCCAGCCCGTATTCAGGGCTATTGTCAGGACGATTTTCCTCTGATTTGAACTGATCGGCCAGGACGATCGTGATATCGGCCTGGACGATAAAGCTATTTTTCAATCGTCCAGATGAGCATTCAGGGCTATGCTCTGGCCGATCTTCATTAATTTATACTGATCGGCCAGGCCGATGTCCAGATCGGCCTGGACGATAAAGTCGGCAACTTGCAATTAATGAGCTCTTTTGAAGCTCTTCTATTTAAAGAGCTCTTGTTCAACGTTTTTCAAGACCTTTGGCTGCTGCCTTGACCTGAGAAGACCTTGAGGAGAGAAAGAGAGAGAGAAGAGAGAGAGAGGATCTTGTGAGGGGGAGCTTGTGAGGGGTTTCACAAGGGTTGCTTCAAGGATCTCTCTGCGTCGTCTTCGTCTAGAGTTTCTCGTCCGTGGAAGGGTCGGTAGAGGTAAGGAGTTGTGCTTTTGGTTCTGGTTCTCTGCCAGCTTCAGGAGGAAGCAAAAGGAGATAGGTTCTCTGCCTTGCCGGGGTGGCAAAAAGGAGATTCTTGTGAGGGTTTCTCCACCTAGCCGTGGGGGCTAAAGGAGAGTCACTTTTTGTTTAGTGCAATACTTGGAGGGTGCCTCCAAGGAGTGGACGTAGGTCGAGTCGACCGAACCACTATAAATCTCTGTGTTTCTTTTCTTGCTTCCGCACGTTTAATTCCGCATTATTTTCGTGGTGTGATTTGGTTTTATGTGACTTTATTTCTTTGTTTAAAAACGAAGTTTTTAAAATACCAATTCACCCCCCCTCTTGGTTAGTTTGGGACTAAGTTCATAGGGCTTAACATCCCCATCGAACTTTCAAGTGGTATCAGAGCTTGTTTCGAAAATTAAAGTTTAAAAACTTTTTGAATTTGATCCATGTCTAACTTTGGGAATCGCAACACTACGGAAGGGTATTCTATTACCCGACCTCCCCTGTTCGATAACCTACCTTTTGATTTCTGGAAAACTCGCATGTCAACTTTTTTACAATCTACTGATTATCGCATGTGGATGCTTATTCAAGAAGGTTATTCTCCACCTTCTCGTGAAATTAACGGTTTTAAAACTGAAGTTGCTTTTACCGAATGGACTTTTGACGAACGAGATTTAGCTCAATTGAATGCGAAATGTTTGAATTGCTTTTTCTGTGCTTTAAAATCTGAGGACTACATGCGTGTTTCAACTTGCAAAACTGGTAAAGAAATTTGGGATAAATTGTGCATTACTTATGAAGGCACTAATGAAGTTAAACAATCCCGTTTAAATATTCTCTTGCATGACTACGAACTTTTTCGTATGAAACCTCATGAATCAATTTCTGACATGTACACTAGGTTTACTCAGATTGCTACCTCATTGCATGCACTAGGAAAAGAACTTTCAAACTATGAAAAAGTTAATAAGATTTTGAGATGCTTGCCTTCGTCCTATGATGCAAAAATTACTGCAATTACTGAATCTAAAGATTTAAACACCTATTCTATTGATAACTTGCTTGGCTCACTCATTGCTTACGAGCAAGGAGTGAATCAAAGAAATCTTGATACAGGTGAGAAGAAAAAGGAGAAAACAATTGCATTGAAGGCACACAAATCGGATTCTGAATCTTCCGGGTCTGAAAGCGATGGAGTTGCCTTCATCACAAGGCAATTCAAAAGCTTTCTAAGGAAGAAACAAAAGCATCATCAAAGTTGGAGAAAAGGTAAGGATCATAAACATACTAAAGGATCTTCTGATGTTGTTTGTTTTGAATGCAGGAAACCAGGACATGTAAGAGCCGATTGTCCTACACTTCAAGATCATTCAAGCAAGGAAAAGGAAAAAGATGAGGAAAAAGCTAAGTCTAGGAAAGAGAAAAAGAAAATCCAAAGAGGCTTCTGGGCAGAATCTGGTACTGATTCCTCTGAGACTGAACCAGAGGAAGAGACTACAAACTTGTGTTTCATGGGAGAAAATCAAAGTGATGAGGAAGAGGTATGTAGACCAACCTATGATGAATTATTTGAAATTTGTGAAAAAATCCATGCATCATATAGGAAATTAAAGAAAACTCATGCTAGCCTAAAATTAGAACATTCAAATCTACAAAAAGAGCATGAAGTTTTTCTCAAAGATCATGCAACGATTGATTCAAATCACATGGCTCTCCTTGATGAATTTGATGAATTAAACAAGAAGCATTTGGAATTAGTTGATAAAAGCAATGCATTAAAAGCTTCACACACCTCACTTAATGATGATCTTAAGAAATCTAAAGAGATTGAGAAAAATTTGAGGATTGAGAATGATGCATTGAAAAGAACTAACTTGAGAATTCAAAATGATTTGGAAATATGTAAGAAAGCTAGGATGACACCAACTTTTAATCAAAGGCCAGAACCTAGGAAGAGGCATTTTTACTCAAATCATTTAAGAAAACCTTTTCTTGGAGTTCAATGTTTTTCTTGTGGCATGCTAGGACACATCTCACACACTTGCACAGTTCACCGTAGTACACATTAGGTATGGAGACCTAAGATGCATAATTCAATACATACCACATCTGCATTGCACTCTACATTTCCTAAGAAGGAGCCCAAAGCATTTTGGGTTCCTAAAACTGACTGTTGTTGAGTCTTGCAGGAGTGCTCTCACCAAAGACCTCGTGGGAGCATAGGATAACTGAACATAAGGAGGCTTGCAGCTCAATTGCTAAAATCCGCTGTTTTATCACTTGCTTGATATTTTTTGTGTGACTTTTTTTTTTTGTTTTTGTGTTTACTTTTTGTTGCCTTTAGTTTGCTTATTTTGTGTTTTTGTTCTTTCACTTTGGTCTTTATCTTTTGGGCTTCCATATGATAAAACTTCTCAAGCTTTTAAATACTAGAGTTTCTTGGAGATAGGGTTTAGCCTTTTAAAATTGGTTAAAGAGAGTAAACTGGTGATGTTTTTTCCTCTTCTGACTTTGTTTAGTGGCATGATTTTTCTTTTATAAAACAAAAGTCTAAACTCAGTTTAACCAATGACTTTTTAAGATATCCTTCTAATCTTGCTACATTAAATCATCTTATGTGTAATAGTCAAAATTCTTTGATATCATTCAAGCTTTTGAAATCTTACCATTGTAGTTATCACGTGTTTTTGATTTTGTGTTGTGGATTGTTCTTCCCTATGTTAGAGAGAGAGCCCCTATTCTCTAATATTTGGAGGATATACTCACAACTAAGTATTTTTTTTAAGAGTATATTAAAGAGTTATTAGCTTGCAAGAGATAAAAAGGAAAGAGGCCAATGAAGCCAAATTGAAAAGAAAACTATATACACAAAAGTGTATAAAAATCAAAAGATGCTCAAAGAGCCAATAAAAGTGAAAAGAGGCATAAAATTAGCCCACTAATTGCAAGCTATCATCTCTTTGGTAAAACTCTTAAAACTTAGAAAACTCATTAATCATGTGATACGTTCAAAGATTTGATTTCAAATTCCATGATTGAGAAAAACTATTTTGGTTTATTATTTATAAGATACTTTAGTTGTTAACAAGTCTTGATTGGATCTTCTTAAAACCTCTTGTGTTATTCCAAGTTAGGACTCTGTTGTTTTTAAAAGATTTTTTTTACGCTGAAGAATGTCCGATTTAGGGTTAATGAAATCAGTTTCTCTACCTTCCTCTAATTGGATTTTGTTAAACCTCTTGATCTCCTAGAAACTTCAGAAATTTAAATTCAAGAAAAGAATTCTCATATGATGCCTTTGTAAAACAAAAAAAAAAAAAAAATTTGAAAAATTAAAATCCAAAAAATATTCGATGTTTGTTTTATTTTTTATTTCTTTGACTGTCTTTTCTTTTGTTTTATTTTTTGAGGGTCTTGATCATCACCATTCCTTTCTTGATTTCAAGTTCAAGTCACATCGGCCTGGCCGATATTTCTATCGTCCTGGCCGATAGGACAAATTCTTTCCAAAATCCATCTGCTGACGTTTTTTCTGTGCTTAATGAAAATCATCGTCCTGGACGATACATTATCGTCCTGGACGATTTGATCAAACTCATGATGATAGTCCTGGCCGATAGTTAATTTGTCTGGCCGATGCATTCTATGTGAATCGTCCTGGCCGATACACTGGACCGTCCCGGACGATCCACGTGTCAGTACGTTTTATCTTTAAATTTGGCCCCGGACGATCCATTATTGGACCATCGGCCGGGCCGATCCACTGTTCGTCCTGGACGATACACGTGGCAAGCATTTAAAACGTTTTAACTTCGGTCGGTACGATCAATTATTATGCATCGTCCTGGACGATACACCTAATCGGCCCGGACGATCTGCTTTTTCAACGGTCGTCCGGACTGACTCCTCGGGCCGATAGCCTGTGTCTAATCGGCCTGGCCGATATCTGATCGGCCCGGACGATTGGACCGCCTTTTTGACCAATCGGCCTGTACGTAATTATTGACACATATCGGCCTGGACGATTCCGCGATCGGCCAGGACGATATGGACGATTCTTTAAATATAGGCCGATCCAGCCATGTTTTCTCACAACTCATCCTTTCTCCTTTGATTTTCTGCTTAAAATTCTCTCATATGGCTGGAGGGAAGCGCGTCCGTCAGACCTCTGGAAGTTCCTCGAGGGCAAGGGTTGACCCTCGGTTCCGTGAAGCAGAAGATGAAGCCGCTTATCATCGCTATAAGGAATGTGGAATTACCGTTTCAAGAATTATCAATCCGACCCACATTTCCTACCCGGTAATGGATCTCTTTGCCCACACTTCCCTTTGCTTCATTCTATCTCTTATTTTCCCTTTTAACTCTGAGTTCCTGTTAGAATTCTTTGCAAACCTCCGCATAAACTCTACCTTCACAGCCCTGTCCTCCTATGTGAATCGACGCCCTGTCGAAATCACATATCAGGACTGTGTTGAACTTTTACAGCTATCCACCACCGGAGATAAGCTGCACCTTATTGCCCCTGACCCTGATTTTGACTGGTCCACGGCAAACCACTTTCTTCGCCAGACCAATGCACGTTACCATGTTGGAGAGACTAGCTCTTTAGTCAGAGATGCTAGGACAATCCAACATGTCCTTCGCACCTCTGTCATTCCAAAAGCCGGCGACCGTGTCCACATTACCCCTCTTCTTTCCCTCACTACCTTTTACATCATGGCACATAGGGAATTTAACACTGCAGATCTATTTTTTCGTTACATTGATCACCTCACAACAATTCGCGACCCAGGCCACAGAAGAAAGCCAAATCTAGCCTTAGGACACATCATTGCCTATGTCCTTGAAACCAAATACCAAATTCAATATCCCAATCCACTAAATTACCCAACTCTCTTCTACTCAAACAACTCATTCAGCACCCTTCACAGTACTCGTCTCCACCCGGATGAACCACGGGAGGCTAGAGAGGAGGAGGCTCCCGCTCCAGCTCCCTTTCCTGATCCAAACCCTCTCCAACAACATTCACCGGTAGATCAGTTGATTGCTAGATTTGATCGTTGGGAGACCAGATTTGATGCATATGTTGCTGCCCAAGAGCAGCAACACTCTGAGGACATCGCCCGCTACGAGCATCACCGCGCTGAGGACTTAGCTCGTTTTGACAGTTTTCTCACTCACCAGCAGCGGCAGCATGACCAGGACATCGCCTGGTTCAATGCTCAGTTTACTACCCTTGCCAGCTACTTTCAGCAGCCACCTCCACCTCCTCCATCTGATGATCAGGATCCCTCGTTCTTTTAGTTTGTGTTTTGATTTATTATTTCTTGTTTTTTTTAAGTAGTCTTTCGTGATGTTTGTTGTTCTTTTTTTTAATTTTTTTTTTAACTCTCTTTTTGTGATGACAAAAAGGGGGAGTAGGATAGGATGTGGTAAGAAAAAATTGATGTTGTAACCTTGTTTTTTAATGAATCTGTTTTATTTTGATTTTCCTACTTGTGTTTTGTCATCATCAAAAAGGGGGAGATTGTTGCAAATCTATTTTTCATGGCTTATGTTTTGATGATTGACAAACACTGCTTTTCTTGGACAGCTTGTTGCTTCTAACCTTTCAGGAATCGACGATCGGACAATCAAAAAGGAGCCAAGTTCAGGAATGCGTAGGGTTAGGGTTGAGTCAGTCTGTACTTTTATTTTTACCTTTTGAGTCCACTTGTAATAATCAAAAAGACTGATACTTTGTAACCCTTCACACACACACTTGAGAGAATTAGAAATTCTGTTTTTACTCATATCGGCCAGGACGATATCTTTGATCGGCCTGGACGATCAGCTTAAAACAGAAAGTCTAATTAAGGGTTCTTGATTAAGGCAGCCAACGTTAACCTATCGGCCTGGACGATACGTGTATCGGCCAGGACGATAAGCTCAAAACAGAAAGAAGTAGCCGCCATAGACAAGTATGGTATAGCATATCTTTAAATTATCGGCCAGGACGATCCTCGGATCGGCCTGGACGATAATAACAAATTATACCATAATTGTTCTGGAAATTAAGGAAGTAATTAAGGATGATTGATACGATCATATCGTCCTGGCCGATCGCAGGATCGGCCAGGCCGATCTAGTCAAAAACCTTAAGTTACTTCAGGACGATCAGTATCGGCCAGCCCGTATTCAGGGCTATTGTCAGGACGATTTTCCTCTGATTTGAACTGATCGGCCAGGACGATCGTGATATCGGCCTGGACGATAAAGCTATTTTTCAATCGTCCAGATGAGCATTCAGGGCTATGCTCTGGCCGATCTTCATTAATTTATACTGATCGGCCAGGCCGATGTCCAGATCGGCCTGGACGATAAAGTCGGCAACTTGCAATTAATGAGCTCTTTTGAAGCTCTTCTATTTAAAGAGCTCTTGTTCAACGTTTTTCAAGACCTTTGGCTGCTGCCTTGACCTGAGAAGACCTTGAGGAGAGAAAGAGAGAGAGAAGAGAGAGAGAGGATCTTGTGAGGGGGAGCTTGTGAGGGGTTTCACAAGGGTTGCTTCAAGGATCTCTCTGCGTCGTCTTCGTCTAGAGTTTCTCGTCCGTGGAAGGGTCGGTAGAGGTAAGGAGTTGTGCTTTTGGTTCTGGTTCTCTGCCAGCTTCAGGAGGAAGCAAAAGGAGATAGGTTCTCTGCCTTGCCGGGGTGGCAAAAAGGAGATTCTTGTGAGGGTTTCTCCACCTAGCCGTGGGGGCTAAAGGAGAGTCACTTTTTGTTTAGTGCAATACTTGGAGGGTGCCTCCAAGGAGTGGACGTAGGTCGAGTCGACCGAACCACTATAAATCTCTGTGTTTCTTTTCTTGCTTCCGCACGTTTAATTCCGCATTATTTTCGTGGTGTGATTTGGTTTTATGTGACTTTATTTCTTTGTTTAAAAACAAAGTTTTTAAAATACCAATTCACCCCCCCTCTTGGTTAGTTTGGGACTAAGTTCATAGGGCTTAACATCCCCATCGAACTTTCAATATTGTCAAACTGTGGAGGTCTAGTGATAGAGTAACCCTCAGGTGTGTTTCGGTTTCCAAATGTAGCCATCTACGTTAATCAAAAAGTAGTTCAAACTTATGATTTTGAAACTTTGCTCTGATACCACTTGTTGAGTCCAGTAATTAGGTTGTTAAGCCTAAGTAAATGTCCCACGGCTACCAAGAGGGGGGTGAATTGGTAGTTTTTAAAAATTTTAAACCCTCTTAATGATAAAGTTGAACCGAAATAAAATTTTCTTTTAAAGTTAGTAGAAAAATGTTTTTCAACCACAGAGTTGTTAAAACTAAAATTTAAAGTGCGGAAACGTAAAAGCAATAAAGTAAATGACACCAGATTTATAGTGGTTCGGTCTATAACCAGACCTACATCCACTCCTCAGAGGCACCCTCTGAGTATTGCACTAATACCACAAAGTGACTCTCCTTTAGCACCCACAGCAAGGCGGAGAAGCCTGTACAAAACACTCTTTTCACCACTACCCGGTGCGGCAGAGAACCGTCGTCCTTTTACACAATCCACAGTGCTGGCAGAGAACTGTCGTCCTTTTACACAATCCACAGTGCTGGCAGAGAACCGTCGTCCTTTCACACTCTCCTAGTGTGGGCAGAGAACCCTACGGCTGTTCACACTCTCCAAGTGTAGGCAGAGAACCTTCTTCCTTTTACACTCTCCTAGTGTGGGCAGAGAACCCTCGTCTGTTCACACTCTCCAAGTGTCGGCAGAGAACCGGACCTTCTTGAATGATCTTCTCACAAGAATCTAGAAGGAAGAAAGAAAAGAGTGAAGAAATCCAATTTCACAAGTAGAGACTCTTACCTTAGCAATCCAAGTGAAGCCTTCTCGCTCCAGTGGTAGGAATCCTCCTTTGAATGCTCTCTTCCACTCTCTCCTTGGCTATTCTCTCCAGAGGCACGAAGATCAAATGACAAAAAGATTGGGTGGCAGTCTAATTTGGACTATTTATATAAAAGACAAGAGAAACCACCCAAAAACTACAAATTTCCAATTCTGTACGCAGTGGATCGTCCTGTACGATCCTGGATCGTCCTGGACAATATTACTTAAACGATCTGAAACGACCCAAGTTGTATATGTGTACGAAATGACTTCGTACAGCTGATCGTCCTGTACGAACTAGGTTCGTCCAGAACGAACGATTATTACAAGGTCGGATCTAGAAACTGCTGAAAATTGCTCTAAGTCGGTTTATCGTTTGGACGAAAATATGTTCGTCTGGACGAAAATTTTCCAGAGAACCAATCGCCGCGGACGATAATTTGTTTTCGTCTGGACGACAATTTTCCAGAGAGCTGATCGTCCTGTACGATATTTATTTTCGTCTGGATGAAAATTTTCCAGAGGACTGGTCGCCTCGTACGATGGTAAAATTCGTCTGGACGAAAATTTTCCAGAGAACCCATCGTCCAGGACGATAATAAAATTCGTCCTGGACGAATAGGACTTAGAAAAATTTTTCCAAGCAAGTTCCTATTCGTTCCGAGTGCTCTATAGGAGATAACTGACAGATCGTCCAATACGATAAATATCGTTCTGTACGATCAGTATAGAATTTCAAGATCTCCTTATTTGTGTGTGTGAGATTTTATTCACTCAATTACAATCACTCCCTTTCAAAATTAATTCAAAGAAAAGACAAAAAACAAAATATCACATGTTGAATTTGATTTGAAGTTTTCGTAGTCTGGAGTCTGATTTTCCTGAAATGTTAGTACACACAAGAGCAAGTGCAAATTTTCTGAAATTGTTAGGAGATAACTATACATTTGAACAATAATGTTTGAAATCATCAAAACTACATAAGTTGCATAAATATAAATCATTCAAATAGCAACTATTCAAACAGTAGAGAGAAGTGTGAGCGAAGAGATCTAGTACCGGATATGAAAAGTAGGCAGGATTGATTATCCTGGATAGAGTGATGCTCAGTCCTTGTACCAACAGTAAGCTGCTTGATCCTCCACTTCCTTGACTCGAGGGTCAAGTGTGGCCCTCGAGGAACTTCTAGAAGCCTGTTGGACTCGCTTCCCACCAGCCATAGCAAGAAATCAGTAAGTAAAAATGAGATAAGAAGAAGCTTTGAGGTGAAAACAATGGCTGGAATGGCCTGAATTTAAAGAAACGACCACATAGTCCAGGACGATCACAGAATCGTCCAAGACAATTTGGTTCAATTATTGCATACAGGTAGATTGGTCAAAAAGGCAGTCCGATCATCTGGGCCGATCAGATATCGGCCAGGACGATTAAACACAGGCGATCGTCCCGAGGAGTCAAGTCAGACGACCCTTGAAAAAGCAGATCGTCCGAGCCAATTAGGTGTATCATCCAGGATGATGCATAATAATTGATCATACCGGCCAAAGTTAAAACATTTTTAATCTATGCCATGTGTATCATCCAAGATGAACAGTGGATCGGCCAGGACGATTATCCAATAATGGATTGTACGGAGCCAATTTTAAGGATTTAAACATACTAACACGTGGATCGTCCAGGACGATTAGGTTTATCGGCCAGGACGATGACCATAAATTCATCGGCCAGGACGAAAGATGTATCGGCCACAATGATCAAAAAAGATTGTAACATAGTTCGATCATATCGGCCAGGACGATAAAGGATCATCCGGGATGATGAATTACAGAAAGCTCAGAAAAGTTCAGCAGATGAAATTTTGAAGAGAAAATATCATATCATCCAGGATGATATAGGTATCGGCTAGGATGATGTGACAAGAATTTAAAAATCAAGGAAAGATGGAGATGATCAGAGAAAACCCTAAACAAAAATAAATACAACAAAAACAGATAAAAATAAGAAAAAAAATGAAGTTTTTGGTTTTTAATTTTTCTATTTTTTTTTATTTTTAGCAAAGCTAGCATATGATAAATTTTCCAAAATGCACAAAAACATTTTTGTGCATTTTTCTTTGGTTGGGCTTATTTTGTGTCTCTTTTTTACTTTGCAAATTTTTGTGAATTGCTTTTGATTTTTGTACATTTGTACAATGTTCAAGAGTAATTTGACCAATTCTTTCTAAAATCTATAATCTAAAATTTCAAATATTTCTAGGTGCATAAATATCATTTGAGCATAGAAATACAAAATAAGAAAACATCAAAATTGCAATAACAATATTAACTTTTATGTAGTCTAAATGAATAGACATGAATTTAAAAATTCTAATTACAACAAGTTATAAACAAATTATAAATTTAGAAAGTCTAGATTTTCTAATATAGATAATCTCACATTACAATCGAATTTAAGCACAATGTAGATTAAAAAAAATACTAATGAAATTCATAAACATTGGCCACATTTCAAAACAAATTTAATAAAAACAAACTTTCATTGATTAAAAAAAAACGGATTACATAAAAAACATTGAACTTAAAAAGAAAAAACAACTTAAAAACAAACATTGAACAATAAAACAGACACGAAAAAAAATACAACAGACACACATAAAAACAATTTCTACTGTTCTGGAGGAGGAGGAGGAGGAATGCCGCCAAAGAGGTTGAAGTAGGAGGCCATCAACATTACATTGGTATTTATTTCATGAACTTCATCTCTAATATTACCAATGTCATGTTGCTGCTGAGTAAGATGAGCATCAAATTGATCAAACCTTTGATCAATGTGAGTCTCTAGTCTATCAAATCTCTCAATCAGATTCTGGTAATCTGATTGAGAAGCAGAACCTTGCACTCCTTCTTCTTCTTCTTCTTCTGAAGCACTAGCATGTGCTTTTTCTTTCTCCTCCTTGAAGAGCAATCTGAAAGATGCATCGTTATAGTAAACTAGCTCTTCATATTCTTCATCAGGATGCACTATATTGTACTTCTTCTCCAAAATATGAGTAATTAAGTGCCCTAATGAGATGTTCTTCTTCCTCTTCTGATCAGCATGTCCTATTTCTGAAAGCCCATAGATATGATCTATGATGAGTTGGGCTTCATCAATAGGATGTCTTTGCATGATTAAAAAAGTTAGACAAGAAAGGAGAGGAGTAATGTTAATCCTATCACCAGCTTTAGGAATAATTGAGGATCTAAGGATATGCTGGATGATTCGGGCATCTTGGGTCATACCGGAGACTCTAGCAACATGATTTTCAATCGCATTTTCTCTAATTACCCTATTGATTTGAAACCATTTGAAGGAGGTTTCTGACATTAGGGTGTGCGCTCTATATCCCTCAGTTCTTAGGTTTAAAAATGCACCAAGGTCGTGCTTGGTGATCTCAACTTTTTTCTTAAAAACAAAAGAACTAATGATAGAGTGGTCAGAATTGAAACTCATGTTGGCTAGAAAGTAATGGTAGGTTTGCTTATTATAGAAGTGGGCGAGAGAAAGAATGAACTGAAATTGGGTTGAGGCGAAGAGGTGCAATACCCGAAATTTCAACTCTGTTTGGATAAGAATGCGAGACGGAGTGATTTTTGCGGATGCAAAACGAGGAAAAGATTCATCATTTGCCTTGGAAAGAAAGTTGTCTGGGGCATTCCTATTAGGTTTTCTCACCAAAACCTTTTGTCTTTTGCTAGAGGATGCCATTGTTGATTTGATGTAAAAAGAAGTTTGAAAGTGTGATTGTCAAGTTTGAAAGCCTTCATATTTAAAGAAAAACGATACGTTCGTCCTGGACGAAAATATTCGTCCTGGACGAAAAATTATAGTTCGTCTGGACGAAGTAATTTCGTACAGACGATCCAATTCGTCCAAAATGTAACGGCTTTTCGTATTCAACACAACTTACGATGCGTCCCTTCGTACAGGCTTTTTGACTTGACCGATCGTACAGACGAAAAAATTTCGTACAGACGATCGAAAAGTGTTTCGTTTTAATGACTCTTGAAAACCGTCCCCTACAATGAACCGACACATGTTCGTCTGGACGAACGAAAATTTTGTACAGACGAAGTTCGTATTAAAAACTGTCTTATCCACTCAACCGTTGCATTCAATCGTCCCGACGTTTGAGAAAAGAAAAAAAAAATTCGTCCTGGACGATCACAGATCGTACAGACGATCCAATAAAAAACTGCTCTCAAAACGGTTTAAATTCGCGCAAACTGTTCCTTTACACATCGTCCCGTACGAAAACATTTCGTCCTGGACGATTTCCTCCAAAAAAATTATTTTTTAATTTTGAATTTTTTAAATTAACAAAATCAACAAAAACAATCAAAAACACACAAAACATAAAACAAAATCATAAATCCAAAAACAATTCATTAAAAACACACAAAATTCACAAAATTACAAAAACAAAACACAACAAGTATCAATGTTGCAAAGACATTTTAGTTAAGCATTCAAATCAATAACACCAAGCCTTGTTCTTAAAGTACTGAAGGTATCAAAGGCTAAAAGTTTTGTAAAAATGTCTGCAAGTTGATTTTCAGTTGAAACATGTATGAGTTCAATTTCTCCTTTGGATACATGATCCCTTATGAAATGATGCCTTATATCGATGTGTTTGGTTCTAGAATGTTGAATAGGATTTTTTGAAATGCAAATAGCACTAGTATTGTCACAATAAATTGGAATAGTGCCTATAATTAATCCTAAGTCAATCAACTGTTGTTTTAACCAAAGTACTTGTGCCACACAACTTCCTAATGCAATGTATTCTGCTTCTGCAGTAGATAGTGCCATTAAATTTTGTTTTCTACTAGACCATGAAACTAATGAATTTCCAATGAATTGACATGTTCCAGAAGTGCTTTTCCTATCCACTCTACAGCCTGCAAAGTCAGAATCTGAGTAACCAATAATTTCAAATGAAGAGCTAAACTTAGGATACCAAATTCCTAAGTTTTGAGTTCCTAGTAGATATCTTAAAATCCTTTTCACTGCTGTCAAATGTGATTCTTTTGGATCTGATTGAAATCTAGCACATAGGCAAACACTAAACATAATATCTGGTCGGCTAGCAGTCAAGTAAAGTAAAGATCCAATTATCCCTCTAAATTTCTTTTGATCAACAGATTTTCCCTTAAGGTCCTTATCCAACTGAACTGAAGAACTCATTGGTGTACTAACAGGTTTAGCATAGTCCATTTCATATTTTTTGAGGATGTCCTTAATATATTTGGTTTGACTAAGAAAAGTACCTTCCTCAAGTTGCTTAATGCTAAATCCTAGAAAGTAATTTAAATCTCCCATTAGACTCATTTCGAATTCACTACTCATTGTTTTAGAAAAATCATCACAAAGATGTTTATTTGAAGATCCAAAGATGATGTCATCCACATAAATTTGAACAATAAGTATATCCTTTCCAATTTTCCTTAAAAAGAGAGTTGTATCCATACTTCCTTTTTCAAAAGATCTTTCAAGTAGGAAGGTGCTTAACCTCTCATACCAAGCCCTAGGTGCCTGTTTCAATCCATATAATGCCTTTTTTAATTTGAAAACATGATTTGGAAATTTAGAATTTTCAAAACCTGGAGGTTGTTCTACAAAAACATCTTCTTCAATTACTCCATTTAAAAAGGCACTTTTAACATCCATTTGAAACAATTTAAAACCTTTAAAACAGGCAAAGGCTAGTAAAACCCTAATTGCTTCAAGTCTAGCTACAGGGGCAAAAGTTTCCTCAAAATCAATTCCTTCAATTTGATTATACCCCTTAGCTACTAATCTAGCCTTATTTCTAATGACTACTCCTGAGTCATTCATTTTATTTTTGAACACCCACTTGGTTCCAACAACACTTTTATCTTTTGGCCTTGTAGTTAGTTCCCAAACTTTATCTCTTACAAATTGATTTAACTCTTCTTGCATGGCCAATATCCAAAATTCATCTAAAAGTGCTTGATCAATGTTAGTGGGTTCAATAGTTGAAATAAAGGCTGAATGATGGACTTCCTTGTTTAATCCACGCCTAGTTCTAACACCCTCACTTGGTTCACCTATAATTAATTCCTTTGGGTGATTTTTAGAAAATTTCAAATCTCTAGGCAAAGGTTCTTCTCTTTCTAAATTTTCTTCCACATTTTCTTCCAAATTTAATCTATCAATCTTTTGGGAGTTTTCTTCAATTTCTTCTTCAACAACTTTTGGCTCTTCCATGTTTCCATTTTCATCAAAAACAACATGTGTGGTTTCTTCAATGACTAAAGTTCTTTTGTTGAATACTCTATAAGATTTTCCAATACTTGAATATCCAACAAAAATTCCTTCATCTGATTTTGGATCAAATTTTCCTAAGGCAGATTTTCCATTATTATGTATGAACACCTTGCAACCAAATACATGTAAATGAGACAAATTTGGTGTTCTATCTTTTAGCAACTCATAGGGTGTTTTATTCAAATTTGATCTCATATTCACCCTATTCAGAACATAGCATGCAGTGCTAACCGCCTCAGCCCAAAAATATCTAGGAAGCGAGTATTCTGCTAACATTGCTCGGGCGGCTTCTATTAATGTTCTGTTCTTTCTTTCAACTACTCCATTTTGTTGAGGAGTTCTAGGTGCAGAAAAATTGTGATCAATCCCCTTTTCTTTACAGAAATCTTCAAATCTTTCATTTTCAAATTCTCCTCCATGATCACTTTGTATAGAAATTATTTCACATCCTAGTTTTCTTTGTATCCAAGTTGAAAAATTTCTGAATTCCTCAAATGATTCACTCTTATGAAAAAGAAATTTAACCCAGGTGAATCTTGAAAAATCATCTACTATAACAAATCCATATACCTTTCCTTCTAGACTAACAGTGCTTACAGGTCCAAAAAGATCCATGTGAAGAATTTCTAAAGGTTTACTGGTCCTAAGATCTTTATTGGACTTAAAAGAGGATTTCACTTATTTTTCTAGTTGACATGCATCACATAGATGGTCCTTAGTAAAGTCTAGTTTAGGTATTCCTCTCACCAAATTCTTTTGGGTAATTTTTCTAAGATTTTTCATACTAGAATGACAAAGTCTCCTATGCCAAAGCCATGATTCATCAGAAACAGTTTTCAAACAAAAAGCAGTAGGAGATTGAATACAATTTAAATCTAGCATGTAGACATTGTTCACCCTTTTTCCATTTAAAACAATTTTCCCATTTAGGCTAATTATGCAGCTAGTAGGTAAAAATTTTACATTATAGCCCTTATCACATAGCTGACTTATGCTAAGCAAATTATGTTTTAAGCCTTCAACTAATAAAACATTATCTATGAAAAAGTTTTTTAAATTTCCAATCATACCTGATCCAACCACTTTCTTTGTAGTATTATCTCCAAGTGTAACCTTGCCTCCACTCCTAGCTTCCAGCATTATGAATTGAGCAGTATCTCCAGTCATGTGCTTAGAACATCCGCTGTCCAGGTACCATATACTCTCACGAGGTCTTGTGTGAGAGTATACCTGCAAAATTCTCAAATGTTAGACCTGGGAACCCAAACTAGTTTGGGTTCACCTTTATGAAATTTATAATCAGATGCATGTGTGATATGTCTAGGTTTATGCATCTTAGTTCTCCACACCAAATTAGGTTTCATCTTTAAAGTGCAGGTGTGAGATATATGTCCCAAAAATCCACAATTGTTACATTTAACATTAGGAAAAATATTTCTATGTTTTCTTTCATATGATTGTCTTCTAAGGGATTTCATGAATTTAGGATAATATTTAGGATTTGTAAAATCTTCAAGTTTAGGGGGGTTCCTATTATCCTCGAGAGCTCTTATAGTAAGTTTGTAAAATGAATTCATATCCTCCAAGATTCGATTTGTATAATTGATTCTATATGTCTTATGCTCAGATTCATCTTTAAATTTCTTAAATTCTTTTTCAAGTTCAGCATAGGATGATTTTAAATTCTCAAAATTTTTATTCAAGTCATCATATTCATCAAGTAGTTTCATGTGGTTGCTATCAATTAAAGCATGATCTTTCCTAAGGATTTCGTGTTCCTTATTAAGCTCTTCCAATTCTAAAACTAAACTAGCATGCATCTTTTTCGTTTTCCTATATGCATCATGCATGTGTTCAGAAACTTCAAACAATTCATTATAAGTTAAATCACATACCTCTTCTTGATCTGATTTTTCAGATTTATCTGCCATCAAGCAAAGGTTGGTGACTTCTTCTTCTTTTTCAGTCTCAGATGAGTCTGAAGCTGAGTCCGCCCAAAAAGCCTTTTGAAACTTCTTCTTGCCCTTCATTACCATTGGTTTCTCCTCTACCTTCTCCTTGCTAGGAGTGGCTTTGAGTTTTGGACAATCAGTCTTTATATGACCTGGTTTCCTGCATTCATACCAAATCACTTCATTAGAAACCTTGCCATTTCTGTTATACTTACCTCTATTCCATTGCTAGCGTCTCTTCTGCTTCCTCTTTAAAAAGTTAAAAAGCTTCTGAATTGTCTAGTCATCAGTGCTATATCGTCTTCATCCTCAGGTTGTGAGTGTTCACTTTCTGACTCTTCCACATTAAGTGCAATATTCTTGTCCTTTCTTGTTTCACCTGCATCAATCTTTCTTTGACTTACTCCTTGCTCGTAAGCAATGAGTGAACCAAGAAGATTGTCAATAGAATAAATGTTCAGATCTTTTGACTCTGTAATTGCAGTAATTTTAGCATCATATGCAGTAGGTAAACAACGAAGAATCTTATTAACCATTTCAGCATTAGTTAATTCCCTACCAAGTGCATGCAAAGAGGTGACAATTTAAGTGAATCTTGTGTACATGTCAGATATAGATTCATTAGGTTTCATGCGAAATAATTCGTAGTCATGTAACAAGATATTGAGTCTTGATTGCTTAACCTCATTTGTCCCTTCATAAGTAATACAAAGTCTATCCCATATGTCTTTTCCGCTTTTACAAGTGAAAACTCGCATGTAGTCTTCAGATTTTAAAGCACAAAAGAAACTATTTAAACATTTCGCATTTAATTGTGCTAAGTCACGTTCTTCTATAGTCCAATCTGCATAGGGTGTATCTACCCTAATTCCATCAACTAATCTAGTTGGTTTTGTGTAACCTTCCTGGACTAGCATCCACATGCGATAATCAAGTGACTGTAAGAAAGTAGACATGCGTGTTTTCCAAAAATCAAAAGGAATATTGTCAAACTGTGGAGGTCTAGTGATAGAGTAACCCTCAGGTGTGTTTCGGTTTCCAAATGTAGCCATCTACGTTAATCAAAAAGTAGTTCAAACTTATGATTTTGAAACTTTGCTCTGATACCACTTGTTGAGTCCAGTAATTAGGTTGTTAAGCCTAAGTAAATGTCCCACGGCTACCAAGAGGGGGGTGAATTGGTAGTTTTTAAAAATTTTAAACCCTCTTAATGATAAAGTTGAACCGAAATAAAATTTTCTTTTAAAGTTAGTAGAAAAATGTTTTTCAACCACAGAGTTGTTAAAACTAAAATTTAAAGTGCGGAAACGTAAAAGCAATAAAGTAAATGACACCAGATTTATAGTGGTTCGGTCTATAACCAGACCTACATCCACTCCTCAGAGGCACCCTCTGAGTATTGCACTAATACCACAAAGTGACTCTCCTTTAGCACCCACAGCAAGGCGGAGAAGCCTGTACAAAACACTCTTTTCACCACTACCCGGTGCGGCAGAGAACCGTCGTCCTTTTACACAATCCACAGTGCTGGCAGAGAACTGTCGTCCTTTTACACAATCCACAGTGCTGGCAGAGAACCGTCATCCTTTCACACTCTCCTAGTGTGGGCAGAGAACCCTACGGCTGTTCACACTCTCCAAGTGTAGGCAGAGAACCTTCTTCCTTTTACACACTCCTAGTGTGGGCAGAGAACCCTCGTCTGTTCACACTCTCCAAGTGTCGGCAGAGAACCGGACCTTCTTGAATGATCTTCTCACAAGAATCTAGAAGGAAGAAAGAAAAGAGTGAAGAAATCCAATTTCACAAGTAGAGACTCTTACCTTAGCAATCCAAGTGAAGCCTTCTCGCTCCAGTGGTAGGAATCCTCCTTTGAATGCTCTCTTCCACTCTCTCCTTGGCTATTCTCTCAAGAGGCACGAAGATCAAATGACAAAAAGATTGGGTGGCAGTCTAATTTAAACTATTTATATAAAAGACAAGAGAAACCACCCAAAAACTACAAATTTCCAATTCTGTACGCAGTGGATCGTCCTGTACGATCCTGGATCGTCCTGGACAATATTACTTAAACGATCTGAAACGACCCAAGTTGTATATGTGTACGAAATGACTTCGTACAGCTGATCGTCCTGTACGAACTAGGTTCGTCCAGTACGAACGATTATTACAAGGTCGGATCTAGAAACTGCTGAAAACTGCTCTAAGTCGGTTTATCGTTTGGACGAAAATATGTTCGTCTGGACGAAAATTTTCCAGAGAACCAATCGCCGCGGACGATAATTTGTTTTCGTCTGGACGACAATTTTCCAGAGAGCTGATCGTCCTGTACGATATTTATTTTCGTCTGGATGAAAATTTTCCAGAGGACTGGTCGCCTCGTACGATGGTAAAATTCGTCTGGACGAAAATTTTCCAGAGAACCCATCGTCCAGGACGATAATAAAATTCGTCCTGGACGAATAGGACTTAGAAAAATTTTTCCAAGCAAGTTCCTATTCGTTCCGAGTGCTCTATAGGAGATAACTGACAGATCGTCCAGTACGATAAATATCGTCCTGTACGATCAGTATAGAATTTCAAGATCTCCTTATTTGTGTGTGTGAGATTTTATTCACTCAATTACAATCACTCCCTTTCAAAATTAATTCAAAGAAAAGACAAAAAACAAAATATCACATGTTGAATTTGATTTGAAGTTTTCGTAGTCTGGAGTCTGATTTTCCTAAAATGTTAGTACACACAAGAGCAAGTGCAAATTTTCTGAAATTGTTAGGAGATAACTATACATTTGAACAATAATGTTTGAAATCATCAAAACTACATAAGTTGCATAAATATAAATCATTCAAATAGCAGCTATTCAAACAGTAGAGAGAAGTGTGAGCGAAGAGATCTAGTACCGGATATGAAAAGTAGGCAGGATTGATTATCCTGGATAGAGTGATGCTCAGTCCTTGTACCAACAGTAAGCTGCTTGATCCTCCACTTCCTTGACTCGAGGGTCAAGTGTGGCCCTCGAGGAACTTCTAGAAGCCTGTTGGACTCGCTTCCCACCAGCCATAGCAAGAAATCAGTAAGTAAAAATGAGATAAGAAGAAGCTTTGAGGTGAAAACAATGGCTGGAATGGCCTGAATTTAAAGAAACGACCACATAGTCCAGGACGATCGCAGAATCGTCCAAGACAATTTGGTTCAATTATTGCATACAGGTAGATTGGTCAAAAAGGCAGTCCGATCATCTGGGCCGATCAGATATCGGCCAGGACGATTAAACACAGGCGATCGTCCCGAGGAGTCAAGTCAGACGACCCTTGAAAAAGCAGATCGTCCGAGCCAATTAGGTGTATCATCCAGGATGATGCATAATAATTGATCATACCGGCCAAAGTTAAAACATTTTTAATCTATGCCATGTGTATCATCCAAGATGAACAGTGGATCGGCCAGGACGATTATCCAATAATGGATTGTACGGAGCCAATTTTAAGGATTTAAACATACTAACACGTGGATCGTCCAGGACGATTAGGTTTATCGGCCAGGACGATGACCATAAATTCATCGGCCAGGACGAAAGATGTATCGGCCACAATGATCAAAAAAGATTGTAACATAGTTCGATCATATCGGCCAGGACGATAAAGGATCATCCGGGATGATGAATTACAGAAAGCTCAGAAAAGTTCAGCAGATGAAATTTTGAAGAGAAAATATCATATCATCCAGGATGATATAGGTATCGTCTAGGATGATGTGACAATAATTTAAAAATCAAGGAAAGATGGAGATGATCAGAGAAAACCCTAAACAAAAATAAATACAACAAAAACAGATAAAAATAAGAAAAAAAATGAAGTTTTTGGTTTTTAATTTTTCTATTTTTTTTTATTTTTAGCAAAGCTAGCATATGATAAATTTTCCAAATAATTAAATTTTAAAGATTTGAACGATCAATGAGTTAACAATGTCACAATCTAAAAACGGTAAAAAATCCGATCCTTTTTACCCTAGCTCAGACTTCTTTCAGGATAAAAATTGTCTTTTGAAAACAAGAGGTCTAACTCAGAATAAATTGGATAAAAAAAAAGATCCGTTCAAAACTTGGTTACAATTAAAATATCTTATAAAATAGTATACCAAAGTAATTTGTCTCTATCATGGAATTTGAAATCAGGCCTTTGAAAACATCAAATATCCCATGATTCCTTCTAAGTTTTAAAAGTTTTGAAAAGAGAGGATGGCTTGCATTTAGTGGGCTCATTTTATGCCTCTTGTCACTTTGATTGGCTCTTTGAACATCTTTGATTTTTGATACACTTTTGTGTATATACTTTTCTTTTCAATTTGACGTCATTGGTCATTTTTTTTTTTTTGCAAGCTAAAAACTCTTTAACAAATCCTTAAAAAGGTTCTTAGTTGTGATTATATCTTCTAGATATTAGATAAGAGGAGATCTCTCTCTAACATAGTAAAGAACAAACCACAAAATAAAAATCAAAATCATTTGATAAGAGCAACGACAATATTTTAATTAACTTGAAAGATATATAAGAACTTTGGATCATATATATAAGATAGATTATTATAGAAAGGTAAAAAGGATCTTAATTTCAAAAATCATTTATTAAAAGAGATATACTTTTTATTTTGAGAAGAAAATTATATCACCAAAAGAGGTTAGAGGGAGGGAAACCATCAACGGTGTTTTCCCCCTTTAACAGATTTAAAAATGCTAATCATTGGCCATAAATCACCAAAGTTTATGAACAAGAAAAAATCATCAAAAAGAAAACAAAAGTAAAAAATGTCTAGAACAAAAAAAATGATCACAAAAACAAAACATAACAATAATCAAAATGCAATTCAATAATTTGTTAAGCAGCAAGTTTAAGCAGTTATGAGTTGCGAGCCTCCGTTTGTCCAAGTATCCTATGCTCTCATGAGGGCTTTGGTGAGAGCAATCCTACAAGAAGCAACGACTGTCAGACTTAGGAACCCAAATAGGTTTGGATCCCTTCTCATAAAAAGTAGAGTGTAATGCGTGTGTGCTATGCTGTGAATTATGCAATTTTGGTCTCCACACCCAATGTGTACTACGGTGAACAGTACAAGTGTGTGAGATGTGTCCTAGCAAGCCACACGAAAAACATCTAACTCCAGGAAAAGGATTTCTTAAATGATTAGTGTTATAATGCCTCATCCAAGGTTTTGGCTTTAGATCAAAAGTGGATATCATCCAATTTCTCTTAGTTGAGTCCAATTCATATTTAAGCCTCAAGTTAGTATCCTCTAAAGCATTATTATCAATCCTCAAGTTGCGCTCTATTTCTTTAGATTTCTTCAAATCAGATTTGAGTGAGGTGTGTGAAACTTTTAATGCATCGTGCTCATTAATTAATTACGAATGCTTTTTGTTTAAATCATTAAATTCATCATGTAGAGCCATGTGATTTGAATTAATCGTAGAATGATCTTTGGGAAGAATTTCATATTCTTTTTGTAAATTCAAAAGTTCCAACTTTAAAATAGCATGAGTCTTTTTAAGTTTTTTGTATGATGCATGAATTTTCTCATAAATTTTGAACAATTGAATAAGTTGGTTTAAATACCTCTTCTTCATCACTTTGATCAATATGATCTTTCGCCATTAAGCACAAGTTTGTTATTTCATCTTCAGGTTCAGTCTCCGATGAATCAGTTGCAAAATCTGCCCAAAATGCCTTTTGAAGTCTCTTTTTGTCCTTCTTGAGCTTGGGTTTTTCCTCACCCTTTTCTTTGCTTGTGTGATCTTGAAGTGTAGGACAATCCACTCTGAAATGTCCAGACTTCCTACATTCAAAGAAAACAACATCAGAAGATCTTTTAGAATATTTATTATCCTTACCTTTTCTCCAATGATATTTTTGCTTTTTCCTTAGAAAGCTTCTGAATTGCCTTATGATTAAGGCAAATTCATTGCTTTTAGACCCGAAAGAGTCAGAGTCTGATTTGTGTACCTTCAGTGCCACCGTTTTCTCCTTCTTTTTCTCACCTATATCAAGATTTCTTTGATTCACCCCTTTCTCATAAGCAATGAGTGTCCCAAGTAAGTTATCAATCGAATAGGTGTTTAAATCCTTAGATTCAGTTATAGAAGTGATTTTAGCATCAAAAGATGAAAGCAAGCATCTCAAAATCTTGTTCACTTTTTCATAGTTTGAAAGTTCTCTTCCTAAGGCATGCAAAGAACTAACAATCTGAGTAAATCTCGTATATATTTCAGAAGTTGATTCATGAGGTTTCATACAAAAAAGTTTGTAGTCATGCAAGAGAATATTCAGACGGGATTGTTTAACTTAATTAGTGCCTTCATAAGTGATACACAATTATCCCAAATTTCTTTACCAGTTTTGCAAGTGGAAACATGCATGTAATCTTCTGATTTTAAAGCACAGAAAAAGCAATTATGACATTTTGTATTTAATTAAGCCAAATCCCTATCTTCTAAAGTCCATTCAGTAAAAGGAAGTGGAACAGTAATGTCGTTAAGTTTACCAGTTGGAGGTGTGTAACCATCCTTAACAAGCATCCACATACGATAATCAGTAGATTGTAAAAACGTAGACATACGAGTTTTCCAAAAATGAAATGTGATATTATCAAACAAAGGTGGTCGGGTAATAGAACACCCTTTCGGTGTATTACGATTTCCAAAGTTAGCCATGAATCAAAATTCAAAAAGATTTCAAACTTAGTTTTTATGAATCCCGCTCTGATACCACTTGAAAGTTTGTTAGGGATGTTAAGCCCTATAGAACTGGCCCGAGGCTAACTAAGAGGGGGGTGAGTTGGTATTTTAAAAATTTCTTTAAAACTAAAAGAACAATTATCACAAAAACAAGTGTAGAAGAAAAAAAATACGGATGCAATAAAAACAAGAATATAATGGTTTATAGTGGTTCGGTCAACTCGACCTACGTCCACACCCCGGAGGCACCCTCTGTGTATTGCACTACTAATGTGACTCTCCTTTAGTCCCCACAACTAGGCAGAGAAGCCATCACAAAAACACATGCTTTTTGCACACCCGGCAAGATAGAGAACCCAACTCCTTTTGCTTTCTCCTGAAGCAGGTAGAGAACCACGATCACTTGTTGAAACATACCTCTCCCAACCCTTCCAGTGATAAGAGACTCTAGAGAAGAAGAAGTGGAACAATGCTTGGAGCAACCATTGTAAATCCCCTCACAAGATCCTCTCTCTCTCTCTCTCTCTCTCTCTCTCTCCCTCTCTCTCTCTCTCTCTATCTATCTATCTATCTCTCTCCTTTAGGTTTTTTTAGGTCAAGACAGCAGCCAAGGATGTTTAAAAATGTTGAATAAGAGCTCTTAAATATAAGAGCTCCAAAGGCGCTAATTAATTGCAAGTTGCCGACTTTATCGTCCAGAACGATATGGAAATCATCCTAGCTGATCAGTATAAATCTCATAAGATCGGCCAGAGCATCACCCTGAATGCAAACTGGATGATTGAAAATTTTCTTGATCGTCCCGGATGATCTCACGATCGTCCTGGCCAATCCGTTCAAATCAGAGGAAAATCGTCCAGAGCATCGTCCTAAATTTGAGCTGGCCGATATTTATCGTCCAGAAGCAACTAAGGGTTTTTGAATAGATCGTCCTGGACAATCGTAGAAATCATCCAGGATGATGTGATCGTATCAATTATCCTTAATTACTTCCTCTATTATTGGTTCAATTTAGGCATAATTATGTAATATCGTCCAGGCTTATTTCATGATCGTCCTGACCGATTTCCAAAAATACAGAATACCTAAATTGATCATGGCAGCAAATTCTTTCTGTATTGAGCATATCATCCTGGCCGATACAGGTATTGTCCAGGCCGATTGATTATTTACGGTTGCCTTAAATAAGAAATCATGATTAGATCTTCTATTTTGAACTCGATCGTCCAGGATGATATAAAATATCGTCCGGGATGATGTGAGTAAAAACATAAGTTCTAAATCTCTCAAGTGTGTGTGTGTGTAGGGTTACTTAACATCAGTCACTTCAAGCAATTACAATTGACTCAAAAAAAATGGAAAAATACAGACTAACTGAACCCTAATCTACCAAGTCTTGAGCTCATTCCGATTTTCGTCCGATTTTTTAGTCCTGAAAAGTTAGTAGAAAAAGGTAGTCATAGTGAAATAAGATTTTTTTGTTATCATCAAAATCATAATCTAAAAAACATGTTTGTAACAGTCTCATGTCCTGATTAAACATATAAATGAAATGGATTACATTCTATTTTTTTGTCACCGCTTGTTTCTAGTTTACAATTGCTATATTTAAATTACTAAGTGGTTGCCTGAGCTTGACATTTGTGTGGAATCATCGATTATTCCAATTTGGACTTCTTTCCCGTCTCTTCAGCCTCACTTTTTCGCTCCGTAGATCCTCCATGCTTTGGGATCTTTATTTGGTTGCCCTTTAAAATTTGATTCTGCCACCTCTCTTAGCTCGCGGCCTTCTCTGGCATGTATTTTGGTTGAATTGGATATTACAAAAACCTATCCTGAGAAGGATTGGCTGGGTTCCTAGAATTTGGGTTATGTTCAGCATGTGAAAATGGAAGCTTTTCCCCCATTTTTTGAACCTTGTAAATCCATTGGACATAAGCGGGGAGATTTTTTATTATCTTCCACTGCTGCTAAGCTTATTTCCTCTTCAAAACCTGATATTCATGTATCTCTAGTTGCTGTTGGTGAGGGTGATTTGGTTGAGTCTGTTATTCCTATTTCTCTGGGTGTTGATCAGGATGTGTTTGTGTCTACCCCTGATCCCCTCCCTACGTCCCTTATTATTAATTGTGATTCACCTTATAGGCCTATTTCTAATGTTGTACTATTGGATCCTGTGGTGGATGGGTCTGTTCCAGCCATCCATGGCCAGCGAGTATGTGTTTCTAAACTTGGGGTTAGTAATTATGTCATTAACCTATAACTTATTGTGTCGTGTGCTACTTCTGTGTCTGCCATGTGTGGCTTGGTTTTAGTAAAGGTTCCTTATATGTTTGCTGAGGTTTCAGATTCCTATGTTTCACCTTCTAAGAGTAATTCGTCTGTTTACCCTACAGGTGAGGTTCATGCCCGTTTGGCTGCCCCTCCTGCTTCCTCCCTTGTGAATCCTATTATTACTACTTATGGTCCTTTGGTTGATGTTCCTGTTAATTTAATAGCCCCTGAGGAATTGTATAATCATGTGGGTGACAATTCGGGGGTGGATGTGAGATTGCAAATTGACTGGCTTCAATGTTTTTCCGATTCTTCTTCTGAGTCTAGTGGGGATGAAGAACCTGGATGACATTTTTCCTTACAGCATGACAGACCTGTTGTTTGTGTCACATCTCATGGTAGGGGCAGACATGGTAGGAAATTACTTTGGTTTAGTGAGGTGGATTTGGATCACTAGTCGGTTTCATTCTTGGTTGGCCCGTGCCTTGTGGTGTTGTTTGGTTGGTGGTCGGTTTCATTCCTAGTTGGCCCATGCCTGGTGGTGCTGTTTGGTTGGATTGGTTGGAAGGTTTTCTTATTTAGATTATGGTTGTGGGATGTTTTGGTTGGTAGGCTTTTAGGTCATTTATTTTCATTCTCTGGTTGTCATTTTGCTAGAACTTGGTGTCATTTGGAGGCTACAATTTATGATTTATGGGCAATGATGTGGCTATGACTCACTTGTCCTAAGCCATGGCTTGTGGCAACCTTTGGTGGTACGATTCTTGCTCATTTTGGATGGATACTCTCTTACTACAAACTGGATGGCCTATGACTGGCTTGGGATTGGTTGGAAGCCTATGCTAATTCATGAGCTCGATGGTTTTTTCCCCCTCCCTTTGTTTCTTTATTGCTTTTTCTTTCTGCTTTTTAGCTGGTTGTAACCCCTTTTTTTAGTTGCAATGAAATTTTTTGATTTAAAAAAAAATATTAAAAAAAGTAAATTCCATTAAGATGAAAATTAAGTCAATAAAAAACATGTCATACATCTTAGGAAAAAGTAATTTGATAATGCTCAATAATTTTTTGTAATAAATTAATCTTCGAGTAAATGCTGATTAATTTATCTTGAATTAAATCAAGTTTGATAAAATGAGAATGGGCGGGTGTTGATTATTGCAAGTGATCGAATTTTTTATAAAAGTATAATTGGATATTTTAAAGAAGATAATATGCAAATGATGTCAAATATGGTTTTTGCAAAAAACAAAATCTAAATAATTTAGATGAATAAAATAATATTTATTTTGCAATTTATTTAATTTTTTTAGCGTTATTTCTCATTTTATGCAAAACATTACAATTTCAGTCAAAATCTAACTCATTTAGATTTTGGTCATCTTGAATTGGATGGTAAAATTGTGTTTGATATTTCGTCTAAAACACTTAAAACTAAATTTTTGTAACTTCCAATCATATATATATATATATATATATATATATATGTGTGTGTGTGTGTGTTATCATCAAAATCCAAACTAATGAGTCATGTAGCTCATAGGGTTAATATCTAGCTTCCATTTGAATTTTATAATAATGTGTTTGGCCAATATTTTCACAATCATATATTTGTTATTATTTAAATCCAAACTTATGTGTCATATGGCTCATGGGGTAAATATCTAGCTTCCATTTGAATTTAATAATAATGTGTTTGGCCAATATTTTCACAATCATATATTTGTTATTATCTAAATCCAAACTTATGTGTCATATGGCTCATGGGGTAAATATCTAGCTTCCATTTGAATTTAATAACAATGTGTGTGGCCAATATCTTCACTAACATTGCACGAACAGCAATATCGTCACAAACCTTCTAATCTCAACTTTTCATCTAAGCCTTATCAAGCACTGGATAAGGATGAATTGTTTTAATCTTTGAATGATAATTAAAATATTTCAAATACCTTAAATGATGGCCAACAGTGATGATGATAGGTGGCAATTTTTGGTAGTAGTGGTGGAGAGCAGAGATAGGCAATGATGGCCAACAATGGTGCCAGGAACCGACAGTGGCTAACATCTAGCACAACCCGATGACTGGTGGTTGCAAGCAAAGAACTACTTCATTTTACACATAATTTTTATTGGAATTAAGTCAAATCATACAAATTTTAAAAACATTAAAAATAAAATAGATGATAAATTTTAACTATATTTAAAAAAAATATCTTTTAAAATACAGTCACGTAAAAAGGGGAGTTTTTTATAACTCTCACTTATTTTTGGGACAATTAGGGGATTCGAGCCAAAATAAGATGAAAGGAATTTCTTCCGTCGACCACTCGGTCGTAGACCCGAACTCAACTCTCACAATTATTTTACTTTCCAACCCAAAATACTACTGTTTAGTGGCCTCCAAGACAGAACTAAGTACCATCATGACAAAAAAAGAATATAATTTTAAAAGATCCATAGGATAAACCTAGTTGTTACGCTCCTCGATGCGATTTCATGGCGATCTCCTCGCTCCACCTTCGGGAGTGGTTCGTTCATTTTTCGGTCGGTGGTGTCAGTCTTTTCTTTCACTTGCGGATCTCTGGTAACTTTGTTTTTCTCTCTGGCCTTTTTTTCTAGGGTTTTTTCGTTCGGTCTTGCCCTATTTTTTATCTCTTCTTTTCGGGGTTTTGAGGTATCATTGAGGCTTCGGTTCATGGGAGGAGGGGGGGCATGAATATGTCTCCGATGTCGTCCAGCCCGACTACTCCTTCTGTTCTGATTGGTAAGACCAGATCTTTTAAGGATGTGGTGTCAGGTGGTTGTTCATCTGCGGCTTCTAGGGTTCACTTTGTGCATTCTTCCTTTAAGGGATGTCCAACACTTTTGTTTGAGGATTCTGTAGTTTCTCAACTTGCTGCACCATTCTCTTTTACTCTTGTTGATAAATTTGTAATGCATAGACCTAATCTGGACGTGATTCAAAAAATGTTTCATGCCCTAAAATTGTCTGGATCTTTTAATGTGGGATTGTTGGATCCCAGCATATTGCGATACAATTGTCTAACAATTTGGATTATAGTCATATTTTTTCTCGCCGCTCTTATTATATCCAAGGTTGTCAAATGAGGCTTCTTAAATGGTCATCGGATTTTGATGTGTGGGAGGAATCTCCCATTGCCCCGGTGTGGATTGCTTTCCCTAACCTTCATTTACATTTCTTTAACACACAAATTTTATTTGGGCTTGCATATATTTTTGGTAGACCCTTACAGATCGATCAAGCTACTACATCTTTATCTCGTCTGTCTGTGGCTCGAGTTTTAATTGAACTTGATGTTACGAAAAAGAAACCGCAAGAAATTTGATTAGGTTCGGAATTGAATGGTTATTTCCAAAAAGTTGAAATTGAAAATTTACCTATTTTTTTTTTCTCATTGCAAGATGCATGGCCATGCGATTAATGAATGTTTCCGTTTACATCCTAATCTTCGTAAGGAGAAAGGTCCTTTAAAATCTAATGTGAATGTTGTTAGTGATAATTTTCCTTTGGTTCAAAATGAGGTTGGTAACGGTTCTGGTACAATGGATATGGGGGTCCAAAATTGTAATCATGTGAGGGAGGTTCCTTTGGACAAGGATTTGGAAGAGAATTTAATTACTGATGCTATTATTCCCAATGTACATATCCCTGTCGTGAATACTTCCGATCCTATTGTTAATGAGAATGGCAATAATGCTCCCGAATTCTCTTCAAATTTTGTTCCTGATCTGTCCCTGTCGGTTGTTCAAGAGGATGTTCATGCTTTAAGTAATCCTAATCTTTTAGAACAAGAAAAGTGGCAGAATGCGGTGTCCATGAATAGCTTGGACAATTTGGTTATTGTTCTTGACCTTGGGGATGTTGAGTCCTCCAAGGCCCTCGATAATAATCATATTACTATTTATGAACCTGATGGTATTAATTCCATTTTGCAGTAGATGGAATTACCTCTTAATAATGGTGAATCCTATATGGCTAAAGCTTGTCCTGATCGTATTGAAAGGAACATCTCAACAGTGGAAGATGGTGTGTTTTACTTGGAAGGAGGTAAGTCATCTATGGAGCCTTCAGGTATTGTGAATAATGATGAATTACTTTTATCTGACCATTATCACTATGACGCTTTTACTGACACTGAAGTTGAAATTTTGGCTAAGTGTTATGCTAGAGAGGATAATGATATAAGCTTCTCTAAAGGCCGTGGTAAGAGAGGTAGAAAGCCTAGAATATTATTTTACAGTCTCCTAGGAATACCCATTCGCATACTACTCATTAATTTGATTTTTTTTGTTTAATGCCATTATTTGGAATGTGAGGGGGATTGGGTGTCCCTCCTCGAAACTTAGAGTTAAAAATCATTTTCGCATTCATAATATTTCTTTACTTGTGTTGTTAGAACCTCTTATTTCTATGGATAAATTTTTAGGTACTGCTAAAATATTGGGTTTTAAACATGAAAGGTCTAATGTTGCCAACAAGATTTTGGTTTTCTGGAAAGATTTTGTTAGAATTGATATTATAGAGGATTTTGCGCAAGTTCTTCATTGCAATATTGAAAGTTTGAATTTTCAATGTGGGGCTTCGTTGTTTATGCTACTTCTTCTCATTTTTCTAGACATATTTTATGGGAGCAAATTGTGAATTTTCATAAGGTTTGTGCCCTTCCTTGGTTGGTTGGTGGTGACTTCAATACAATTATGAACCCGGCTGAGTGCTTAGGGGGTTCTCTTCCTATTTATCAGTCTATGGAGGATTTTAATGATATGATTATGACTTGCAACCTTATTGACATTGGTCTTTCGGGTAACAAATTTACATGGAATCGAGGCCATCTTTGGCAACGGTTAGATAGAGTTCTTTTTAATAATACGTGGATTATTTCTTTTAAATCCATTAAGGTGGAGCGTCTTAGCCATACTCTTTCTGATCACTCTCTTCTTCTTATCAATGTTAAGCTTAAAACTTTGGGTTTGAATTCTCAATTTAGATTTCAGAACATGTGGTTAACTCATGAATCCTTTCTTCATGTTGTCCAAAATAATTTGCATGACCCTCTTTTTCCTGACGATTCTATTTCTGGTATTGCTAGCCTTTGGTTTAAGTTGAAACAGTTAAAGCTCGTTTTGAACTGGTGGAATCATAATATTTTTAAGAACATTTTTTCCAATAGTTTACTGGCAAAAGAGAGGATTAATTCCCTTGAGGACATTTATCAATTGGACCCCTTGGTTTCTAACCTTTCTCTTTTAAATGAGGCCAAAGGGGATCTTAGCAAACTTTAAGGATAGGAATAAATTTTTTGGAAGCAAAAGGCTGCGGTTAAGAACTTAGTGGAGGGGGATAATAACACTAAATATTTTCATGCTTTATTTAACAAGAAGCATGCTATTAATGGTATTCAAAAAATTATTCGTGAGGATGGTTCTGTTACGGATAGTAGTGATGAGATTGCTAATCTTGCTATTAATTTTTTTCAAAATCATCTTAATACGTCTTTCATTCCTGATTCTGTTGATGAGCATTCGTTTATTCCTAAAGTTGTCTCTCAAGAGGACAATAGGGGTTTATCCTTGTGTCCTCTTATTGATGATATTAAAAATACCTTATTTGATATGAATACGGATTCTGTGGCTGGTCCTAATGGTTTCACTACTAAGTTTTTTTAGCATTCATGGCATATCATCACTGATGATGTTTTTTCTAGTGTTGTTGATTTCTTTAATGGGTCTCCGATTCCAAAGTTTTTTTCTTCTACTTCTATTATTTTGATTCTTAAGAATAATGATGTTAATTCTTGGAATGACTATAGACCCATTAGTTTGTGTTCTATTTTTTATAAATTAATATCCAAAATTTTGATGAATCGGCTTTCTTTACATTTACCTAAGATCATTTCTCCTTACCAAATGGGTTTTGTTAAAGGTCGTGCCATTGTTGACAATATCTTGTTGGCTCAGGAATTTTATCGTGATCTGGATGTGAAGGTTATAAGTGGCAACATGATTATGAAATTGGACATTGCTAAGGCTTATGATAATATCAATTGGGGTTTTATTTACAAAATGCTGAGCTTTTTTGGTTTTGATGACAAGTTCATTTCTCTTATCAGAACGTGTATTGAAAGTCCTTTCTTCTCTATTATTATTAATAGCAAGAGTCATGGTTTCTTTAAAGCTTCCCATGGTTTGAGACAAGGCGATCCCATTTCTCCTACGATCTTTATCATAGCTGCGGATTACCTATCTAGGGGGCTTTCTAATCTATATTGCAAGTATCCTTGTATTTACTTTAGAACTTTGGGTGGCATTAATATTTCTCACTTATGCTTTGCTGATGATTTCATTATTTTTGTGAACGCTTCGAAGAACAAGGTTAATAAAATTTTGAGCTTTTTTGATCAGTTTGAAGCTGTTAGTGGACTTGTTTTTAATAAGAATAAGAGTTGTTTTGTTATTGCTAAAAATGTTTCTTCTGATAGGGTTTTGGATATTAAAAATCTTACTAGTTTTTCCCAAGATTTTTTTCCTTTAAAATATTTTGGTATTCCGCTTTATAAGGGTATGAAGAAGTCTTTTTTCTTTGATGGCTTAATTTCGACGGTGCACAATAGACTGTCAACTTGGGATTCCAAGTTTTTGAGCTATGGTGGTCGGCTTGTGCTTATTAAAAGTGTTCTTTCCTCGATTCTAGTGTATAGCTTTCAATCTCTTTTTCATACCAAGTTGGTGTGCACTAGGATTGACAGAATCTTTAATAAAATTTTTTGGAAGGGTTTGCTAATAATTGTAAAATTCATTGGACCTCATGGTATAATTGTTGTGGTTCTTTACAAGAAGGGGCTCTTGGTTGCAATTCTATGGTTGATTTAATTTCTATTTTTTTTCTTTTAAAATGTGGTACAATTTCAGGGCGAACGAGACCCTTTGGGCCAATTTTATGAGGGCCAAGTATTGTGTGGGGATCCATCCTTCCAAGTGTGTTTACGCTAAAAGCCAGTCTAAGGTTTGGCATCGGCTTTGTTTGGTTAAGTGGAAAGTTGATCCCTATTTAGCTTGGGGCCTAGGAGAGGGTAATATTTTCTTTTGGCAAGACCGTTGGATTAATGGCCAATCTCTTTAGTCGTTGCTTAGTACCAATGCTATTGACACTGTGAAGGTTAATTTTTTTCTTTTCAACCAATGTGTGGGATTTGGATAAGCTTTCCAATATTATTCCTGTTTCTTTAATTCATCTGATTCTTAAGATTTCCCTTAACTGTAATTCCAAGGATGTTTTGCTTTATACTTTTACTAAAGATGTTCTTTTTGAAACTAAAGATGCTTGGCATGTTTTAAGAAGTAAAAATGAGACTTCTAAGCTTTTTAAAATGATCTGTCATAAGAGCATCCCCAGTAAGATTTCTATTTTCATTTGGAGGATTCTTCACAATTACATTCCTACTAATGCGTTACTTAGGAAGGGAGATTTTAATATTACTTCTAAATGTCAATGTTGTTCTAATGTTGAAAATATGCATCACATTTTTATATCTTCTCCCATTGCTGTCAAGGTTTGGAGTTATTTTATGGATTTATTTCATCTTAATTTTTATAGTCCTTATAGTTATGTTCATAATTTGTTTGATGGTTGGTTGGTGAGGTTTAAGGGTCACATTCGTAATGTGGTCCCAGCTCTTATTGTTTGGTTTATTTGGTTGGTAAGAAACGATTCTCGTTTCAATGGGATAAATATGGATCATAGCATATCATTCACAAAGTTAAGGATAAGGTGAACGCTCTTTTTCTGCTAATTTACTTTTAATGAAAATTTTTTAGAAGGTTTTTTATACATTGGAGGGTTTTGGTATTAAGTTAGAGGAGGTTAATTTCACTGCTGAGACAATATATACTTACTAGTGTAAACCTTATGCTAACTTTTTTAAGTTGAATATTGATACTATTCTTGAGGGGAATATCTCTAGTGTTGGTGGTGTATGAAAGTTCGTTAGGGATGTTAAGCCCTATAGAATTGGCCCAATCTAACCAAGAGGGAGGGCGAATTGGTATTTTAAAAATTAGTTTCAACAAAAGCAATAAGATCACAAACCAAAACCAAATCACACCACAAGACAAAAACAATGCGGAAATTAAAGTGTAGAAGCAAAAAAACAATAACACAGAAATTTATAGTGGTTCGGTCAACTTTACCTACGTTCACTCCTTAGAGGCACCCTCCAAGTATTGCACTACAAAACGTGTCTCTCCTTTAGCCCCCACGGCTAGGCGGAGAAGCCCTCACAAAGAAGTCTTTTTTGCCATCCCGGCAAGGAAGAGAACCTCTCTCCTTTTGCTTCCTCCTGAAGCTGGCAGAGAACCACAATCTAGTGCTGAAAACCTTACCTCTACTGACTCTTCCACGGACAACAAACTCTATATGAAGAAGAAGCAGAGCGATCCTTGAAGCGTCACCCTTGTAAATCCCCTCACAAGCTCCCCCTCACAAGATCTTTTCTCTCTCTCTCTCTCTCTATCTCTCTCTCTTCTCTCTCTCTCTCTCTCTCTCTCTCTCTCTCTCTCTCTCTCTCTCTCTCTCTCCTCAAGGCCTTCTCACGTCAAGGCAACAGCAAAAAATTGTTCAAAATGGTGAACAAGAGCTCTTAAATAGAAGAGCTTCAAATGAGCTCATTAACTGCAAGTTGCCGACTATATCGTCGAGGCCAATATGGACATCGGCCTGGCCGATCATTACAAATCTCAGAAGATCGGCCAGAGCATCACCCTGAATGAAAACTAGATAATTTAAAATTGGCTTGATCATCCAGGCCGATCTCACGATCATCTTGGCCGATTAGTCCAAATCAGAGGAAAATCATCCAGAGCATCGCTCTGAATTCGAGCTGGCCGATATTTATCATCCTAAACCAACTAAGGTTTTGAATAGATCGTCCTGACCGATCCTACGATCGTCCAGGACGATATGATCGTATCAATCATCCTTAATTACTCCCTTAATTTCCTGATCAATTATGGCATAATTTATGAATGTCATCTAGGCCGATCAATAATCGTCCAGGCTGATTATTAAAAAATACAGTATACCTTAATTATCTATGGCAGCAACTTCTTTCTATTTTGAGCGTATCTTCCTGGCCGATACACGTATCATCTAGGATGATATATTAATGACAGCTGCCTTAATTAAGAATCCTTATTTAGACTTTCTGTTTAAGCCTGATCGTCCAGGACGATGTAATTATCGTCCTGGCCGATATGAGTATAAAATAGAAATTCTAAGTCTCTCAAGTGTGTGTGTATAGGGTTACTTAGCATCAGTCTCTTGAACTTTACAAATAGACTCAAGAAGAGAAAAAATAAAGTACAGACTGACTCAACACTAAACCTACTCAACCTTAAACTGGCTTCGTTTGTTCATCCGATCTTCGATTCCTGAAAAGTTAGAAGTAACAGGCAATCCAAGAAAATCAATAGTGTTTTTTAATCATCAAAACATAAGTCATGAAAATAGATTTGCAATAATCTCCCCCTTTTTTATGTTGGCAAACACAAATAGAAAAAGCTCAATAAGAACAGCAGGTCATTAAAATTTTAAAGTTACAAGCACATCAACTTTTCCTACCACATCCTACTCCCCCTTTTGTTATCACAAAAAGAGGGTTTTAGACACATAAAGGAAAAAGAAAACAACTTAATAGAAACTAAAACAAACTAAAAAAAACTATAGAAAATAGACAACAAATAACAGAAAACACATACTAGAAAAATGAGGGACCCTGATCATCATATGGAGGTGGTGGAGGTGGCTGTTGAAAGTAGCTGGCAAGCGTAGTAAACTGAGCATTGAACCAGGCGATGTCTTGGTCATGCTGTTATTGCTGGTGAGTAATGTAGCTGTTAAATCGTGCTAAATCCTCTATGCGGTGCTGCTCGTAGCGGGCAATGTCCTCAGAATGTTGCTGCTCCTGTGAAGCAACGTAAGCGTCAAAGCGGGTCTCCCATCGATCAAACCTCTCTATCAAACGATCAATCGGTGAGTGCTGGTGGAGAGGAATAGGATCAGGAACGGGAGCGGGAGCGGGAGCCTCCTCCTCTCCAGCCCCCTGAGGTTCCTCATCACCAGGGTGGAGATAAGTACTATATAGGGTACTGAAGGAATTGTTTGAGTAGAAGAGAGTTGGGAGGTTGGGTGGACTAGGATACTGAAGTTGGTTTTTGGTTTCAAGGACATAGGCTATGAGGTGTCCTAAAGCTAGATTGGGTTTTCTCTTATGACCTGGATCGCGGATTGTGGTTTAGTGATCAATGTATCAAAAAATTAAGTATGTAGTATTGAATTCTCTATGTGCCATGATGTAAAAAGTAGTCAGGAAAAGTAGAGGAGTGATGTTGATTCGGTCCCCGTCTTTTGGAATTATGGAGGTGCGAAAGACATGTTGGATTGTCCTAGCCTATTTGACTAAAGAGCTAGTCTCTCCAACATGAAAAGGTGCATTGGTCTGGCGAAGGAAGTGATTTGCCGTGGACTAGTCAAAGTTAGGATCTGAAGCGATCAAGTGCAGCTTATCCCCGGTGGTGGATAGCTGTAAAAGTTCAACACAATCCTGATATGTGATTTCGACAGGGCGTCGATTCACATAGGAGGTCAGGGCTGTGAAGGTAGGATTTATGCGAAGGTTTGCAAAGAATTCTCAAAAAAGCTTAGTATTAAAGGGGAAAGCAAGAGACAGAATGAAATAAAGGGAGGTGTGAGCGAAAAGATCCATTACCGGATAAGAAATGTGGGCAGGATTGATGATTCTGGAGACAGTTATCCCACATTCTTTGTATCGATGGTAAGCAGCTTCATCCTCTGCCTCCCTGAAACGAGGGTCAATCCTATCCCTCGAAGAACTCCCAAAAGTTTTTCGAACACAGTTCCCACCAGCCATAGAAAGGAGTTAGCAAGAAAACACAAGAGGAGAAGAGATATGAAGTGAAAAATATGGCTGGAACGACCTAAATTTAAAGAAATGGCCATATCGTCCAGGCCGATCGCAGAATCGTCTAGGACGATATGGCACAATAATTGAGTACAGGCCGATTGGTCAAAAAGGCGATCCGATCGTCTGGGCCGATCAGATATCGGCCAGGATGATTAGACACAGGCGATCATCCCGAGGAGTCAATCTGGACGACCGTTTAAAAAATAGATCGTCCCGGACGATTAGGTGTATCGTCCAGGACGATGCACAAAAATTGATCGTACCGGCCGAAGTTAAAATGTTTTAAATCTATGGAACGTGTATTGTCCAGGACAAATAGTGGATCGGCCAGGACGATTGTCTAATAATGGATCGTCAGGGGCTGATTTTAAGGATTTAAACGTGCTGACACGTGAATCGTCCAGGATGATCTAATGTATCGGCCAGGATGATGACCATAAAATGCATCGGCTAGGACGATAAAGTATCGTCCAGGATGAAGAGTTATAGTAAGCACAGAAAAGTTCAGCAGATGGAAATTTGAAGAGATTTTGTCATATCGTCCAGGATGATAAAAGTATCGGCCAGGATGATGTGACTAGAATTTGAAAAACAATGAAGGATGGTGATGATCAAAGCCCTTAAAAAAAACAAAAGAAAAGCATAAGAAAAGAAAATAAACAACGATAAAAAGCTAAAAACAAACAATTTGAAAAAGAAGCCAAATATAATTATTTTTTTTATCAAAGCAAATCATATGATAATGTCTCAAAAAAAATTTAAACTTTAGAGTTCCAAGAGATCAAGGAGTTTAACAAATCCCAATCAGAAGAAGGTAGAATATCAGATTCTTGTAACCCTAGATCGGACATCCTTCAGGGTACAAATTTTCTTTTGAAAAACAAAAGACCTAACTCAGAATACCTTAAAAGGATAAAAAGAAGATCCGTTCAAAACTTGTTTACAAAGAAAATATCTCATAAATAATAAAACAAAGTAATTTGTCTCAATCATGGAATTTGAAATCAATCCCTTGAAAGCATCAATTAATCAATGAGTTCTCTAAGTTTTAAGAGTTTAGAAAAGAGAGGATAGCTTGCATTTAGTGGGCTCATTTTATGCCTCTTGTCACTTTGATTGACTCTTTGAGCATCTTTTGATCTTTTGATACACTTTTGTGTATATAGTTTTTTTTTTTTAATTTGGCATCATTGGCCTCTTTCCTTTTTAATTCTGACAAGCTAAAAACTCTTTAACAAATTCTTAAAAAAAACTTAGTTGTCAGTATATCCTCCAAATATTAGAAAATAGGAGCTCTCTCTCTAACATAGGGAAGAACAAGTCACAAAACAAAGTCATAATTATGTGATAAAGGCAATGGCAAGATTTCAATTAATATGAAAGATATATAAGAACTTTGACTATTACACATAAGATAAAATATTGTAACAAGAAAAAAGGATCTTAATTTCAAAAATCATTGGTTAAAAATGAGTTTAAACTTTTGTTTAGAGAAGAAAATCAGACCACTAAACAAGGTCAGAAGGAGGGAAACCATCAATGGTATTTCTCCATTTAACATATTTAGAAAAGCTAAACACTATCTCCAAAACTCTAAAATCTAAAGCTTGAAATGATTCAACATATGGAAAATGAATCATAAAAGGCAACATGAAAACAAAATAATCTAAAATAACAAAAATCTAGCACACAACAATAAAAAAAAAACTTAAAATAACACTAATAAAAAAATGCATTTCAAGAATTTATTGAAGCAGCAAGTTTAAGCATTTACGAGCTGCGAGCCTCCATATGTCCAATTATCCTATGCTCCCACAAGGTCTTTGGTGAGAACACACTTGCAAAACTCAACAACAGTCAGATTTAGGAACCCAAACTGGTTTGGGCCCCTTCATAGAAAAAGTAGAATGTAATGCAGGTATGGTATGCTGTGAATCATGCACCTTAGGTCTTCACACCCAATGTGTACTATAATAAATAGTGCAAGTCTGTGAGATGTGTCCTAGCATGCCACATAAAAAACATCTAAATCCAGGAAAAGGATTTCTTAAATGGTTTGAGTTATAATGCTTCTTCCTAGGTCTTGACTTTAAATCAAAAGTGGGTGTCTTCCAATTTCCTTTAAGTGAATCCAATTCGTTCTTTAGTCTCAAGTTTGTATTTTCCAAAACATTATTATGAATCCTCAACGTTTCTTCTATCTCTTGAGATTTCTTAAACATAGACTCAAGTGAGGTGTGTGAAGCTTTCAATGCAACATGCTCATCAATTAATTCCAAATTCTTTTTATTTAAATCATCAAATTCATCAAGTAAAGTCATGTGATTTGAATCAATCGTAGAATGATCTTTGAGAATAATTGCATACTCTTTTTATCAATTGGAATTCATCAAATAAAGTCATGTGATTTGAATCTGTTGGTGGAATTTTGAAAACATGTTTTGAAAATATTGGTTTTCTTTGGGGATTTTAAGATTAAGGTTAAGTCCTAATTCTAAGGTCGAATCGACTCGTTAGAAAGAGTATATCACCCCGGAGGACGAAAATAAACTTTCACAACGGTGCTCAGACTTAGAATTATGAAATCCATCTTGAATATTGTGAGCGGATGCTAAAGAGAAATTCATATGACTCCGAAGGGTCAAAATGAGGTTCAACTGAATATCCAATACAATATTCAAGAAGTGTGATCGTTAGGTTCACATCCAAAGCCTTATCAAAGAAAGATGTATCTCCTCGAAGGGAGAAAATATCATTCGATGACAATTCTTTGAATATGATAATAATGATCACTAATATTTTAAGTTTTCCCCGAAGAAATCCAATTGAGTTTTGAAAAATCATTTTTTAAAATCAGGTGCGTATGTGGTTCTAAATCTCCTACGAGCGCAAGCCCTCGTAGTTAATTACATCGTAGGGAGATAAAATCTCCTACGAAAACTCTCGATTAAAATAATGGCAGAATTTTATTTAGAGTTTCTAGGAGTGATATCAAAGTATGAATAGAATTATTGGAAAATCAAAAGGGAATGGATCAAAATTGAGCAGTTATTAACGGAGTTAAAGGATGAGAGGTAGGGGACACTTTGAGATTCCAGAACCATCCGGAAGTGTCCCAACTTAATCTAAATGTTGGGCTTTATGTTTTGGATCAAAATGGTATTTAATTAGAGTTAAGCATTTTATTAGAAATTTGGGATTAGATTCCCGAAATTTGGGGTCTTATAATCAAAGATCTGCCCCGGATCCTAAATCTATTTTGGACACTGGACCACAGTCGTCCGATCCTAACTAATGCAGTGCAAGATCTGGACTTACCCCGGCCTGGATTGGGGAGCCAGCTAACCACCTAATCGATTTAAAATACATGAATCCGGTCTTTTTATGAAAGAGTGGTAGGGACGTTATAATTAAAGTTTTGGGGAGGCGGGGCCGACATCTAGAGATTTTCCTAATTGGCCCCTTTGACTTATGTTGGGTGCTAAAATGCTAAAGACTATGAAATTAAAATTTTGACTCTTTAATTTTTATCTAATGCAATGCGTGCTGGTTAACAACCTCAAATTAAATATGCTTGAAATTTTTTAAAAACAGGCTTATAAAATAATTTTTTTAGAAGACTGGACTTCCCCAGGTCCGGCACCTCGTCCTCATAGGTCAGACTATCCGGACTCTACCCGCAGGCGGGGAAGGGTCTAAAACAAGGAAAGAGTAATGCAGAAATATGCATGCGACCCCGGGGTCGATCCCCGGCTAATTCCCTAGATTCGTTATCTTTCTATGTTATTTAGACTCACTAAAATTTTAGACTTTTAAGATTATGAGTATAAAACTTTCACACCCTCACGAGCCTCACGTATCCAGGCAAAAACAAAGAGCGGCATGCAATCGCCAAAAAACTAGCAAAAAAAAAAAAAAAAAAGTAATCCTAAAGGCAATCAAATCATTACATCAAATATTAACTCATTAATAAATGTCCATAGGCAAAATTGCCTTGCTTATTACAAACCAGAATATTACAGAAAGTAAAGTGGCCGGGCACCACTGACAACAACCCGGATTCTAAACCTAGTAATGACGCAAGTTATTTTGAGTGGGATACTCTCAATCTTCAAATCTTCAATTTCATTCTTCTTTGGACTCCTTTTCTTCAATCTTCTTGGAATCTTCGTAGCAGATTACCCAAATGGATAAGAGGGCACTTCCCTCTAAAGGGGGAGGCCACTCTTTCCTCTTTGGGTAAGGAAGAGGTATGATCCAAATTTGGATTTCCAAATGGAAAAGGAATGTTCCCTAAAGGGGGTATCCTTTCCTCTTTGGAATCCAAGCTTTGGATCTATGTATCCCAACTCAAACTTAACTTTCACAACACTTAACAATTATACAAATTACATTTATATCAAAATAAAAATCTAGACTCACCTGCAGGGTTATCCTAAGCAATTAATATATAAAAAGCAGTTATTCCCAAGCAGTTGTATATGAGCAGAAAAGAAAGTAAACACACTGGCCACGCTCTTTTTATTTGGGGGCTTTAGCAGCTGAAGCACCTGTGCAAAGAGTTTATAATATTTATGCATTTTTTTATTTGCCCCCTTTTTATATTGCCCTGCATGAGCGTGGCCACCTGCAGAAAACTGTGTCAACATCCAGATCGTACCTAACCTAAGGGTAATCTAGTCGCCAAACACATCAGTCCATCCACAGAGTACAGAAAAAGTAAGCAGACACAGCAAAGCAATTTCATCCACAACATGCAGCGAAAACTATGAAAAACCCGGCACACAGCAGTAAAGTAAACACCGGCCTATCCTAGATCTAGAGTTGGTTGTCCTAGCACATCATCTAAAGTGTGTGAGAAAGGTCGTGTGGCTGGGATAGATCCTAAAATGGGTGATCAATTAATGTTGTCTAAAAGTTTGGATTTGTTAAGGCTTAGAAGGGGGGGGGGGGGTTAGATTAAAATTTAAGTATTAATGAATTAAGAATTTTAATTAGAAATATTTTAAAAGTTAATTGATTACTACCTTTGTTTCACACCGAGGCCGTGAAGTTTATTTCACCTTCCTTGGGGCTAAGCTAATAGCCTCGTAGGCCTGGGTTACCCAGTAGCAATCGGGGTTGATTAAGTTATTTAAATTGGTTAGAATTAAAAGAGTGGGTTAATTATAAAAAAGATTAGTTACTGATTTTAAAAGCTTGATTAATTTTAGTTTGCCATTAGTTGATTCGTGGCGTTGTGCCACCAGGCTCGAGGAACCAGCCTCCTTAGGACACTTAGCCCCGCAGCCCGGAGTAGTCCAGCCGATAAACCAAATTAATGTAGTTGAATTAGAGGTTTTAAGAGGTTACATAATTAATGATTAATCTATTTTAAAGTTTAACACCCCTTAGAATCCATTCGTGGCGTTGTGCCACCAGGCTCGAGGAACCAGCCTCCTTAGGACACTTAGCCCTGCAGCCCGGAGTAGTCCAGCCAATAAACTTCATCTTTAGGATGGTTGTTGTGTTTTAAAAGGTTTGTTAAATGTTTTAAACATTAAGTTAACATTCTCTGGAATTTTAGAATAATTTTGAATTTTATGAATTTTTGAATATTTTAATCATTTAATTAAAGGGTTGAAAATTGACTTTTTAATTAAGTTAAAATTCTGGAATGTTTGTATTTTATTAAAATACTAGACCTCACTGCGATCAGTTAGAAGGTAAGTACGTTGAAATCGGATTTTTCTACATTTTATTACGAAGGTTTGAAGTTTTGAACTAGTTTTAACTACGGTTTTACCAATTTGTTGACTTTTTAAAACGTTGCAAATTTCTGGAATTTAATATATTTTATAAATATTATACCTTATTAGGAATTGAATGCAAGTGAGTTTGGGTGATTTGGATTTTTCTGGAATTAGTTATGGATTATCGAAGTTTGGGCATTTTAATGAATTTTGGGAATTTCTTAATTAGAGGGCTTCTTTTGTGATTTTGCTTCAAACAAATTCCCAATCTCTTGAAAACACCTTCAAAGGTCGGAAATAACCTAAGGAGGGATCCCCAAGTGTTTGGGAGATTTTAGGATTTTTTAATTATTATTAATTAGTTATCTTAATTAAATATTGATTTTCACTTAAAATTAAATTAGGGTTTAAATTGCTGTCAAATCAAGGGGCTTTCAATTATCATGGATTAAGGACCAGATTCTGGTCAGTTTGAGGGTTTATATGTGATTTTGGATTTAAATTGGATTTATTACATTTTTTAGAAGTTTTAAAGGCTTAATTAAGGGTTTAAGACTTAGAAAATTAATTAGTGGTCTTAATGATTTCAAAAATCAGTAAAATAAATTGTCTAAGGCTAAGAATGTCACTAAGTTTAAATGGTTCAAATTCCAAGTCAAATGGATATCAATTCTAAGCACAATATATTTTCTAAGTTTTCTACTCAAATTTCATAATTATTGTCCTTAATTGTGTCACTAGTTTTGCATAGGCTCAAATCAAAGTTCCTCTAACCCTTTGAGTAAACATGGCATGCATACACAAATAGCAAGCAAACAAGTCCTTAGATCTAGGAGAACCTAGGCTAAGTGGTGTGCGCACCTTAAGCATGCAATTAACTAATTAACATAATTAAGACAAAATTAGTGAATAATCAAGGAATGATTATCCACTAATCATCCCCTTTATTTCTATTCAAATATGTTCAATCTACATTTAAGATTTCAAGTAACCTCTTAAACATTTAAAGATTTAAATATATATAGCCTCAAAATATATTTTAAAATATATAAATATAAATGGATATATATATATATATATATATATATATATATATATATATATATATATATATATATATATATATAAATATTGTAAAATAATTAAAAATACTATTAAAATACATTATGATGAGTTGAAAGACCCACTGATCTCCAGAGAAGTTTGATAATAAAAAAAGATTTTTTTTAATATTTTCAAAATATTTAATATTTAATTAAATATAAAAAAGATTAATATGCTCCAATAATTCTAAATACTATCAAAATTCAGTCAAATAATATTGAAAATTTTTCTGGAGATCAACCATGCACTCAAAAACATGCATGCCAAGTTTCAGACAAAAATAATTTATACATAATTAATTAAAAATAAAATACATATTTCTGTATTTTTCAAATTACCATTAAAATAATAGATAAAAAGGTTTGATTTTATTTTTAAAATAAACTAGACAGAAAACTGAAGAGAATGATATACTATACTTATTTTTTGGTTTTGTATTTAATTTACTATAATTTTCTAAATTTTCTGTAATTAAAACAAATTAAAAACATATTTTCCTTAATTAAACGGCGGCGGTCGGACACGCGGCACGCTCGGATTGGCAGGATCGAAACCGCGTGACGGCGGGGACACGCGTCGGCCGCGGGCCGCTTCACGCGGTTTCCACTTAACCACGTCAGCGGCTCATGGCAGCCGTTGGATTAACCGCGGGTTCGATCTAACGGCTGAGATCAGATCCCGCGGTTTGATCTCACCAGGAGAAGATCAAACGGCGGAGATTTGATCCCGCTGTTCCGAATGGACGGCCCTGATCTCGCCGGTCGATCGATCGAACACTAAACCGAATACACGGTCGAACAAAAGCGCAGAACGGCAAGATCTAGACCGTTGATCGCGTGATCAACGGTCTAGAAAACGTACATCTGCAGCGAACTGCGAATGACGCCCTAGGATCCGTTTTTTGGTTCGTTCTTTCGATCGGGTGGACCAAATCACTTGAAATTTTAAACACAGAGAGTAGGCATGAACAGAAATAATGGGGAAGGATTTGTTTTAGCCAAAACCCTAAGATCATAAAGCTATTTAGATCTAACTAATGTGAACTAGATCTAGGGTTTTAAGGAGTTATACCGTTAGATCTTCGAAATTTCTGGATGGATGAGCTTGTAGATTGTCCAAGTGAAGATCCCCAGCACAAACCCGAGCTCGAACACGTCTGGATCGACTGCTATAGGCTTGGGACGGTCTAGGTGGTGGGCTCGCCGGAGAACTCGCCGCCGGTGACGTGCAACCACTTGGATTTTGTAGTGGGGAGGTAGAGGAGGCTCTGGAGATCCAAAATGAATTGAGAACTCGCTCTGGGAGGCTAGGGTTAGTGAGAGAAGATGCTTTGATCCAATGGGCTCAAAAGCCACCTTTTTCCCTATTCAAACGGCCTGGGCTGGATTGGATGGCTAGGATCGACTCCTGGACTCTCCAGATGATGCCACCTATCCCTGGGAAAGCTGGAAGGCTGCGGAAAGGGCTGGACAAGCCTTGCTTCTATTGGGTGGACTTGGGATGAGTGAGAGGAGACATTGCCACTTATGGCTAAACAGGGGGTGGAGCTCGGTTAGGGGGCCTATTAGAGGGCTTTAGGTCACTAATAGGTCGGCCTTGGGGAGTTAAATCAAGGAAAAAGGTTTAAAAGGCTGATTAGGACCTTTTAAAAGGGTCTAAACCCTTGGTTTGACGAAATTGACCAGTCAACTGGTCAATGGGGCTGATGTGGCATCCAAGCAGGTCATGGAGTCTTTCCAAGTGGCTGGATGGGTGTGGCTTGAGCTAGGTTCAATGGGTTGAAAGGTTTGACCATACAAATGGTCCCTTAAGCCTTGAGTTGACTGGTTGACCGGTCAACCCCATCAAGGGTTATGAAATTTTCACCTAGGTAATTCAAATGGGTTGATTAGGTGGATTGGAGGGTGGTTCCAAGAGCCATGCATGTCAATTGAATCAAGAAGGCTTAATGGGCCTTTAATGGGCTTTTAGGCCAAAACTGGTTGACTTGGTCAACCAGTTGGGTTCAGGGGCTAGAAATGGATTCAACAAATTCAGAATGTCATCCTGAGTCTACTGGATGTGGTCCCAGGGTTTGGAGGGGTCAATTTGGTCAAAATCACTATTTGAACCCTTAAGGGCTTGTTTGGTCAACCTAGGTTGACTTGGTCAACCAGGTTGACCCAGGGTCTGGGTTTGGGCTCAACAGGTTTGAAATGATATTTTAAGTTCAAAGGAAGTGGTTGGATGGCCTAAAGAGGTCATTTGGGTCAAAACACATGTTTGGACCCTTAAAGGGCCTCTTGGGTCAAACCAGTTGACTTGGTCAACCAAGTTGACTCAAGGGTTGGAAATGGGTTCAAAAGATTTGAAATGACATTTGAAATTTGTCAAAGGTGGTTGCATCCCATTTGGAGCTCATTTGGTTTGAAATCCCTAATTGAGCCCCATGGGGGTATTTTGGTCAATTTTGACCTGTTGGTCAACTATGGTCAAAAATGGGTCTGGAAAATGCAGTTTACTACTCAATGGGTTAAAATCAAGGGTCTGGAGGTGATTGGAGAGTTTGATGAAGATTCCAGGGTCAGGATCTCAAAGGGGTTAGGTTCAGTGGCATAGGCTGTAAATATTTGAAGGTTTTACAACCTTTGGATTTTAATTCAGATTCTGGGGTTAGGGACCTCAGAATGAGCTCAAAGTTGGAGGGTAACCTCTAGAGACATGTCTTATCACTTTGCAAGTGATAGACCCTGAATCAGAGATCATTTGACTGGGTTTTAAAATGTTTGAAAAATCTCTGAAAAGGGTGTTTAGGACAGGGCCTCTAGAGTTTGGATTTGAGTCTGAATTCTGGGTTTGGATTTGATTTGAAGTTTGAATTAATTTGGATTTGAATTGGATGGAGTTTGAGATTCAAATTGATCACAGGTAGGAATCAAATTGAAATTGGAATGGATTAAATATAGGAATTGATTTAAAATTTGAGGTTGATCAAGAGTGGAAATTGATTTGAAGTTGGAGTGATCCTAAGATCTAGAAGAATTCTAAGATCTAGGATTTAAGGGGATCCTAGGCTCTAGAATAGGCTCTAAGGTCTTGGATCTAGAATGATCCTAAGGTCTAGAGTGGATCCTAGGATCTAGGATTAAATCTGGATTCTGGAAGGGTCTTAATGACCTCATACAAAAATGAGGTCAACAAATGGACCCCCAATGTGTGTAGTAGAAGGAACTTCTGCTGCACACGTTGGCGTTGACCGAATGGAAGTAGAATTTTGAGAGTGAAAGGGAGATCATCTCCCAACCTCAAGCCTATAGGATGCTAATGGAAGGCTTACACCTATTGGATAAGGAAAACTGGTAAAACCAAGGTAGGGAATACCTAACCCTGGGTCTAAGGAAGGGCATCACCCAATCTTAGGCCTATAGGATGCTGATAGAAGACTTACTCCTAATAGGCAGATTAACTGGCAAATTAGGATGGTGCCACGAAGGGCGTACTCCACCACTAGCGAATGGTCATGTGGGGAGGAAACTTGCTCCACACAGAGGACCTCAACTGGCAAACTAGGATGGTGCCACGAAGGGCGTACTCCATCACTAGCGAATGGTCATGTGGGGAGGAAACTTGCTCCACACAGAGGACCTCAACTGGCAAACTAGGATGGTGCCACGAAGGGCGTACTCCATCACTAGCGAATGGTCATGTGGGGAGGAAACTTGCTCCACACAGAGGACCTCAACTGGCAAACTAGGATGGTGCCACGAAGGGCGTACTCCATCACTAGCGAATGGTCATGTGGGGAGGAAACTTGCTCCACAGAGAGGACCTCAACTGGCAAACTAGGATGGTGCCACGAAGGGCGTACTCCATCACTAGCGAATGGTCATGTGGGGAGGAAACTTGCTCCACACAGAGGACCTCAACTGGCAAACTAGGATGGTGCCACGAAGGGCGTACTCCATCACTAGCGACTGGGAATCAGGATGGTGCCACGAAGGGCGTACTCCACCACTGATCCACAGGTAAAAGCCAGGATGGTGCCACGAAGGGCGTACTCCACCACTAGCGGGTCTAATCCTAAGGGAAGGAAGGACCTAACCTTAAGGAAAAGGCGAAGAGCGTTAAAAAAAGAAGACC